>JAPMOR010038835.1:132619-144794 GCA_026543865.1 Argiope aurantia | reverse complement strand
TGAAATTATTTTAAATAATTTTTATAATAATCAATAATTTAAAAATTATTCTAAATAATTTTTATAGTAATCAATAATTTCAATATTACTTTTTAAATTCTACTCATGTGTAAGTTTATTATTTGATATAGGTTTAGGTTTCGTTTAAGTTTACTAAGGTTTAGAAGAGCTTGAGGATTCATTTAATGTTATTAATAAAGAAATGAAGAAAGCATGCATATATAATTCCATATTTTTATTAAAAAAAGTATGTAATTCTCACATTTTTAACTTTAAAAAATAATAAATGCTGTATTTCAAGTAAATGGAGTAATTAATGAATTTCCAACTTTTATCCCTTTTACTATTTCAGATGCTATTAAAAAAATAACAGAATTCAAAAAAGTTAAAAAAAAACGAGTTACGGAAGTAAATATCTTATGTATTTGAAATTTTACAAAATTCGAGTATGTCATTTTGTGAGATTTGAACAAGCTTCATCAAAAGTCAGTCCCATTAAACAGAATTAAGTGACTCAGGAATGTACATGAACCTAAATAAAAATTGTTTTTAAAAAATTATTTCGTTAATGCATTTAAAAGCAAATTATTATTACTATTTTACAAAATTGTGAGGCCCAAAACTAAATTAAAAAAGCGCATATCCTTGATAAATGTACTTCATTTAGATTAGAATTTCCATCATATTCCTAATATATTTCAATTTTTGATAAATGTTGAGAAGTTTTCTTTCCCATGTCATTCATTGCTAATTAATTTCCATTTGTTCCTGAGCCACTTTATTGTTTCTGAAGCTTTTACTTTTTTTATTTCGATTTCCTGAATTTCGATAAAAAACGTAACGTTGTACTTTAATGCTCTCCAACAGACCGCGGTGACCTGGTGGTAAGGTCTCGTCCTCGGGTTTCTAAGTTCGAGACCCGAGTCCACCGAAGATAGCCGTGTAAGCAGACCTGGTGCACGCTAAATCCATCGAGGTCAAATGTCTTCCTGTTAGCGCGGAAGCTTGGAGAGAGGGTTGCTAGCACAGATGTGGTCCTCGTCATCTGACCGCTGCTCAAAATTACGAGGTCCGTCGCACAATAGCTTTAGTGTTGCTTTAAAACGGGGAGTTAATATAGCTAAACTAATGCTCTCTATTAAAGAATTTTTTTAAAAAAAAGTTTTTATATATTTTTGAATTTTAGCCTTTTTTTGAAAAATAATTCATGATTATAAATATTATGGAAATATGTTATAATACTTTTTCAAATTCACTGTCATGTGGCGTCATTGGTACGGCTTGAAAATTTTGTTAAAATCAATCTCTTGAAAAATAAATTAGGTTTGAAAAAAAAAAAGAAAACTGTAGAGCAAAATCGACTATAGAATTCCATCTTTACATACACGAATCAAATCAAGTTTCATAAAATTAGAAAGCTTGAATTATGTAATGTAAATTCTGAAAAAAACTTCTGTCCGATGTTTAAAAAAATCTTTAACTTCCGTCAATAATAAATATGAATATACTACTTGTTTGTGTGACAAATATAGAAACTCTTGATACAGAATATGTTTATTTTAAGGGAACATAATTTTCTACCAGGAATACTTTGACCTTTCCACGTGCAGGTAGAATTTGTAAAATTGTAATCAACAATTTGCAGTTTTAGACAGGAATAACTATTTTCTAAAATTTAATCACCAGCATGATTATTCGACATAATTTTTCCTATGGTCTTTAACTGAAATACTTTAATTCGTAACATTTAGTATAAAAACAGTTTTCAAGTTTCGTTACCTCTCGGAACTATATATTCAGAACAAACCTTAGCAATCCTACTATTTTTTTTCTCTAAATTCCTTTTAATTTCGATATTTCTGGGAACTATATATCCATACAACAAACCTTAGCAATCTTTCTATTTTTTCTAGATTCCTTTCAATAGATCAGTGACAAGCCACTGGAAATAACTGGCTTAATTAAGAACAGTAATGGTGGTTGAATTTCATAAGATCTGCTAAAATCATAGAAAATGTACCTTCTCTTTTATATAATAAATTAATATATCATTTGCTCGTTAACAAAAGAAAAATTAATTAAGATTAGCATTGAGTTATGTTTCATGTTAATATTTTATCCCCAGAGGGCGCCTCAGATTTGAGGACATGAAGCTTTATGGTATGGTGGTGGCTTCTTGCCGCCGGTGGGTACAAAAATGGTTTGGAGGAATTACTCCCTACCGATAATGGAACGTACCTCCTACGGGTGGGGTTGTACCGTTGCCAGTGATGGCCCTTAGAACTTAACAATAGTTCTGGCGCATGCTGTCTGGTCATTGAGAGTTTTCAAAGTGCTTTGAGAAGGGTGGAGTAGTCAGCTATGATCATGTTAATATTTTCTTGTTCATTTTGGGTAGTGTATTTCGAAGAAATGATTGAACTAATTAAAAAGCATTAATAAGCCAGTCGGATTATCCTCCTCTGATTTTTTTCATATATTAAAACTACAAAGCGAGTTTGGTGGTTTGGTATTGGGGACTTTTTTTTGTCTGACTTATTTAGCGTAACATTTTATTCAGACATGTAATATTGGTATTTAGAGTTATTGCATTTTCGAGTTATGCCTTTCACTTAAAATGAGTTTACAGAACGTCTGATAGTCAATTCTTTAATGGATTTCACTCCAGCTTTGAGTCTTATATACAATTGTGATGATAACCATAACATTGCTATTCCACCCTGCTTGTAGGTATTCGTATTAACTGAATGATCAAAACGAGATAGGGTGGGAAGGAATTATGGTTGAGTCTTAATGGTGATCACCGGCGACGATAAAATCCCTCCCGTAGGAGGCACACCCCATCATCAGTAGGGGGTGGCCGATATCACTCTATTTCTGTATCATCAAGGCTGTGAGAACCAACCACCAAACTGAAAGCTTCTCATCCCCTTATTTGAGGTGCCCCCAGTGGGATATAATTTTCATGATAAAACGATACGCCCATATTGTCTGTTGCGTTTTTGAGTTATCGTATTTGCAGTGAACATAAATGCACATAAAGACTGTATTTGCCCAAAATTTGTTGAAAACCTACAGTTTGGAGGCAAAGATGGCAAAAACCTACAATTTGGAGGCAAGGCGTGACAAATTTCATTTGTCTAGACAGTTGTATTTTTGAATTATCGCAACATATAGACAGATCTATTATAATTAAAAAAATTGTCTCAAAGGAATCTCAGAATTTGCAAATATTGAATTTTTTTTAGCAATATTTAGCCTATTTTTACTTCGTGTACGGATAAATAAAGAAAATTTAATTCAATAGTAATAAAGCGTCTGTGAGAATTCAGGTCATTCAAAGTCTCAGTAGTGAAAACGATTTCAACAGCTTTCATTTAATAAACACAATCAAATAATTCATTATTTATCATTGAGAAAATGACTGTTTCGAAGGGCCTTTAGGAGACTTTTGGAATGCCCTGTGCTCTGAGTATGGTTTCAATCAGTAAGTTTATCAACTCAGCGTAGCTTATTCTCTGAAGTAATTGAAGGGAACACAAATTACCTTTATAGCTATTCACTGACGAATAATGGGTAAAATATCAGCTAATCGAATCTCCCTCATAAAATATTAGGAAATTCATTCCGTGAAGAGTTTTTCTATGGCCCTGAATGGAAATATTAATTTGTTTACGTTGTCTTCGTCATATAATAAGGCCAAAATATTAAATTTCTTTCTTTTTTATATCTGTAAAGATTTTTTTTAATTTTTGTAATAGAGTTTTATCTTAATTCTTACTGTGTTTATGTTCTGAAATTTAAAACATTTGCATGTTCCCATTGATAATGCAATATCTTGATATTTTTGGAGTGTGATTATGAATTAATCTCTTAATTAATTTCTAATTACATGTCATTGTTTCCAACAGGCTCAATGTATTTGAAAATAACACTTATTTCAAAATTCCATAATACTTATAATAATGAAGTATGAATTAAAGACTAAAAATTAGAAAATAATTGAACTAGAAATAGTTTTTATTTTAATATAATAATAATTGTGTGTTTTCAAAAGTTGTTATTATTAAATTTATTTTATTTTTTGATTCGTATTTCGGATTTGGAGCTAGCAATTGTACGCTTACAGTTGGTTTGCGCGATGGTGGCTTATGCAAAGCTAAATGGTTGTAAAATACTTATCAAGACATGCTATTTAAGGCAAAAATAACCATTCCCAAGAAAATCGGAATGATTATTTATTTCTTTACAAATATTTTTTTGTTTGATGCCGTCATTTAAAATAATGACAGCTTTTATTAAGTAAATTATCTTCCACATTTTAAGATGCAGATTTCAATTGTCTTAAAGGAAGAAAGAAGAAATGCCAGATTATGCATTATAAAATCTTATTATATGATACTAAAGACTTAGAATATCTACATTATATTTCTTTGTAATTCATTGCTAATATATACATCTTTAAACTATAATATTTAAAAACCCTTTGCATTTAAAGCTAAAGTAGTCTTTATTAAACAGAAAAGAAAAGAACTGTCATTATTAGTTATTTATAAAATGTTTGGGGTCTGTGATTGTTATTTTAAAGCATAAATATTCAGTTTTTTTATTTAATTAATTTCGTGTTTTAAACAGAGCATTTCAAATGTTTTGAGTGAAATGAATTCTATCATGTACAATCCTAAATCTTTAGAGACATAAATATTATTTGGGTAAAGCTATTCTGATATAATAAGTATGAAAAGAAAAAATGAACAACTAATTTATAAATGTTCTTGATGACCAGTATCCATATTTAATGATTTTAAAAATGGCACATCGATTAGATTAAAATGAGAAACTAGAATGGCTTAAAGCCCATTTTGCAGAGACAAGTAAAAAAAAAAGAATATACGTCATAAAGGAGCTTTATTTTTAAAAAGAAATATTTTATTTAGTTATGATCGAACTATATTAGCAAGTATATTCAATAAAAACCAGCGTAAAAAACAATAACAAGGTAAATAATACTAGATAAGTTTGTATTGAGCCGTTTCTAGAAAAATACTTGTGCCAGTAACTTTTTTTTTGGGGGGGGAGGGTGCTGGCATCTGGCTGATTTCTTAAAAGTGAAACTAAATAAAAAGATGGGTTCGAAGATTTTTCAAGCATGAGCCATCTGTGTTAAAGAAAGATTTATCACAAATTTTGTTATAGTATATATATTTTTCGTTTCTTAAAAGTATATATTCACAAAATGTTTGTATATGACTGCATTTTATAAAAGGATAAAAAAGTGGTTGAATTTCATTTCGAGTAACGGATGCATAAAATTTTCGTGTCTTTAATAATATTTATATTCTTAAAAGCATTAAAATCTAATAAATATAGATATTTATATATTATATTATTTATACATAAAGTATTTATAATTATTTATACGTAAAATAATATTTTTTGTGCGAAGATTAAAACTGAAATTAATGAAACCAGTTAAGTTTTTTTATTGGTGAATTAAAAAGTAGAAAAGATTATTAATTTTATTATTTTATAATTTATAATTATAATTGGCTTTAAAATTTTTTATATATTTTGAGTCCTTTTAGAAATTTTTATTTTTTAGTTTACTATAAATATTATGGAATCAAAAAATCAATTCGTTTCCAAAGGCACTACTAGATAGCTCTCCTCTTATGAAATAAAAATTTAATTGAATTCATTAATTAATTTATAATTATGTTCTGAAAATTTTTAAACTGTCCATTGTCCGGAAATGAGTGTAAAATCGACTAAAAGATTCCATCTTAGCAAGAAAGAAGTCATATTCAATAAAAGTGCGTAAAAAGAGACTAATTCAATTCTTCAACGATTAACACTTGCTCTATATCTGTCACCCAATTAAAGTTACATACGGGCTAGCATCGATCCGGCATTATTATATTATATCCCGCAAACACTTTAACCTTCATATAAACTTGCGATGATATCCGACATTCATTAAATACTGCAGAGTAGCAACATTTGTGATAATGATATGTGAATGGCAGTAATTCATGTGACATGATAATCACATGATAAACGTAACTGCGTAAACTATGTAACATCATTGGGTGTGCAATCATGCTGTGCTCGACAGGTTCCAAAATGAAGTTGGCGGGGCGAATTAACGTTTTGAGATATATGACATTAGCATGAATTGTCTCCTTTGGCAACCGCGCTACTGACATTGGAAGGTTATTTGCAATGCATTCATCATATGGGAAATCCGGTTTCATCTGCTACTAATTCGGCTCTTGTTTTGTCCTCTCATCTGCTCACAATTTAAAATTTCGATGTCTGTTCCAACATAGCTTTCGCAAAACTTCGAAAAGTCACTTAATATAAGTAAATTTAACCCAGAGCATGTGAGCATGTTTCGAGTCTTGGTAAAATGAAAACGCGTATTTTTCATTCTTTAATGTATATTTTTAAAAAATCATGTTATTGAAATATGGATGATTCCTATTAGGATTAGGATTGAAAATGATTAAAGATGGGACAAAAATTAAAATAAAACAAATGAAATTTAGATTTCTGCACTCTCCTAAAAATTCTTATCCGCATAGAATTATTATAAAATTATGTGACAAACTTTAAGGATTAATCAGGTATAGAGAAACAAGTCATCTTTTTACAATAGAAAATGTTATCAAAAACACAAAGAGTGTCGATTAAATCACTTTACCAACAAATTAAGCAAACGAAAAACATAAAACCAGAGTCAGATTATCAAGTAGGCAATGTAGGCAACAACCTAGGGTCCTGCTACTTTGAGGACCCCGATGTGTTATGTGGTATTCTCAGGTTAATTCGATTTTGTGTTTCATTTGATTTTTAAGAACCATGTACCCGAAACTAATCAAATTAAAATCAAGAACATCATTCATAAGATTTCGTTCATGTTTTCAGATTTGCCTGTTCACTAGGGGCGCGGTAACCTGGTGGTAAGGTCTCGGCGCGTGAGCCGTAAGGTTTCAGGTCCACCGAAGGTCAGGTCAGGTTCCGATTCCACCGAAGAACCGCCGTGTAAGGGGGGTCTGTTGCACTCTGCATTCGTCAGGGCCAAAATTCCTCCTAATGGTGTGGTGTGGAGAGGGGTGTGAGAGCTTAGGTGTCGTCCTCGTCATCTGACCACAGTTCAAAATTATGAGGTCAGTCTCAAAATAGCCCTGGTGTTGCTTTAAAACCGGACATTAACATAACTAAACTAAACTTGCTTATTTACTTTCACTCTGTGCTGCAATCATTTTTGTAATCAATCTTTTAAGCAATATTCGAATATTTAGATTCCAATTAAAAGATTATTTACCATTTTTTGTAAATCTACTTTTAAATATTTTTAATCTCGAGTTACTAAATAGATATCTGTTGATAGAGATCTCTAAAAGTTTTTTTTTTGTTATTTTAATTAGTCAATATTTGTGACTTAAAAACTGCATGCAAAGAGATTAAACTAAAAGTCCTTAAAATATTTGGTTTTGTAAATTAAGGTAGAAAGATAAGGGGCCCGAAATTTCATGTGCCTAAGGACCTCTGCAGGCTTCATCCAGTCTTGGTTACAATAGATAAAATGTATAAGTTTTATGGAAGACATTATTACAATAACACAATAATACGGGAAACATGTAGAGCTTCGAAGGTAAGTCTTTTAAATAGCGATTTTAATTTCTCCAATTTTTTGTTATGGAAATTGCGTCTTACTGTTCATTCTTGGATTCGAAAACCCTCCTGCGTATGCGTAAGGAGGCATTTATTCCAATAAAAAAAGATGAGACAAGGAGATGTTTATATTTAGCAATAGGGTGAACTGAAATGATTCCCGGAAATGAATGTACTAATCGCTGATCTTTCCGTGTAGCATCCCTTAGCGAGTCGGCCACTGTAAATCCTGTCGATACTGCTACGTTCAGTGGTGGCGGGGTGGTCGGCTGTACGCAAGAAGCAAGAAGCCTCCCTTAGCGTAGTAGAATAGTCGAACATTGCTAATCTCGGGATTTTAAGATAAAGAGCTTTTGCTATCGTGCGTGCTTCCCAGACTTAATTACAAGGGTGTTATTTATACAACTGTGTCCTGCCATCTGGTATAGGCATTTTTTTACTTGATATATTGGCACAGAAGTCCCAATAAGGTTAGCCAGTTGCTCTTGCGATTCCATGTTCTCTTGTAGAAATGACAGTTTCTGCGTACCTGACTTACCTTTAATTTCGGCCTATGATTTTAGCATCCTCCTGTATAAGTTCAAATAGATAAGGTAATAAACAAAACGACACTAATTAGAACTCACTTTCGTTTTTGAAATCGACTCTATTTCTCAAAAGTATGTTAACAAATATAAATATCAAAAATATAAATTGTAAATAGGGTTTGACCATTTTACTTGTAAAGTTCTCAAACCTCAAGATCGCAATTTCTTTTTCTATGTAGTTTCGACACTTGTAAGCGGCAAATCATTTTCCTGGTTTTCTATTCGTAAATTGTTACTTTATACAAGTGAATGTGAGATATCGAAGAAATAATTAATGTGAGAAATATTTTTAAAATTTTTAATGTTTTGAATCCATTGAAAAGTACTGTTGTAAAGAACTTTATTGAAATCCTGATTTTATTTTCAAGACCAGATTATTAAACAGTCAAAAGCGATTGTTACAAGTCCCAATGTATTTAGATAACATATATTGACCTTTGCAATTTTTTGCGATAGTCTGAAAGTTATTCAGTTTTTCTCTTTTATTCATTCGGAAAATTCTGAATGATCGGAACACCGCAACACTATGGTTAAGTCCTAAGAGCCATCACTGGTCTCGGTACAACCCCTTCCGTAGGAGGCACGTCCAGTTATGGGTATAGGTGGTAACCAACTCGACACCATTTCTTTACCTACCAGGGCGTCGAGAACCATCCACCATACCGGAAGCTTTTCATCCCAATCTTCGAGATCCCCCCTGCGGAAAATGTACCAGACCTTATAACTGAGTATTTGGATGGGCAGCTTTCGTTAATATTGCTAGAGAATGTTCTGTGAGAATTTCTATTCTTGAGCAGAAGGTTTAGCAATGGCTGTGGTATGAAATCTGATTCCAGTACAATTCATTTCACACATTCATATTCAAATTCAAATTCAAATCAAATATTGTTTAAATTAATCTTGGATCATTATTCTTGTAGCAACTCTAATTATTTCTCATTAGCTCGTTTTATATCATTTAATAGTTTCAAAAAATTGTGGTACTTTATAATTAAAAAATACCCAACCTATTATTAAATATCATTTTGATAGTTTTAAAAGAAGTTTTGTCATTTTTTTTAACTGGACTGTTTAAATTTCATTTGAATTTTTTTTGTACTTTATATACTGAAACCAAGTTTTTAGAAAGTGATCTGCAATAAAGCTTTTAGCAATTTCAGTTCGTCAAAATTTGTGACTGAAAACAACTTATGTAAAGAATGAATTAAAATTGGAAAAAAAAATTGGTTTTGAAAGTTTGGAGAAGAAAGGGGTCTCTGAGATTTGTACTGTCCAAGGCTTCCTAGAAGGCTTGACCCGGCCTTGTTCCTTCCATCTATTATCTATTCTAAAATTGTATGTATTTCATTTTAATTTATATTAATTTAACAGTTATTTAGAGAGATCAGCAAACTCGAAAGCCTATTGATTTTTTTATAATTTTTTTTCCTTGCTGTATTTTTGTTGAAAATGCATAAAAATGATTTGGTAATACTTAAATGAAACTTCAGAGATTTAAAAGAAATAAAGTTCTTTATTTCATACATTTAGGATTTTTTCGTACTCATTATCTCAAATTTCTATATTTCTGTCTCGATCATATAAATTAATAAATCAAGAGCCTTTTCTTGAAAATATCTTTGAGCGTTGTGCGGCAAATGATATTTAACGAAACTTCAAAAAGTGTTTGCAAATTTGCGAAAATCATTCTCAGTTTGTTCCATAATGAATTTGACCTCTTAAAAGATAATCAACAGACACCCTTCAGCATATGTTTAAGATTATCGCCAGAAATAACATCGTACCCGCATCTCGGATACGTACATGTAATGTTCATTTCAAATTAAAGTTAAAAACTATGACGAATTCCCGCGATTTTCCTGTGGATCGATGCCTGCCGCCAGAGGACGCCAGGATCGATAGCCTGTTGCTGTAGCAGCACAGGCATTTGCAATCGGCCTCTGCTTAGAGTAGGAGCTCTTTATCATTCCTCTGTGAGACTTCATCTGGAGTGCACACATGGATTTGTGGGTGCTTAACTCTTGCGGTTGATTTTGCTGTGAGAAACATTTTTGCATGCAAATTCGTCAACACTTGCAAAGTACAACTTTTCCGCTTAAGTCAGTGTGCACACTGCAAGCTTGTCACTTGGTAGAATGTTTCAAACTTTTTGAAAGTGCATTATTTCGAAACTTAGAGATATTTGTAATTCCTGCATTCAGACTTTAGTGGGACTAATGAAATTTGAGTTGGATTAGGATCAGGCAAAGAAAAGGTATGTTACCACATGCAAAAATTGCAGATGACACGACGCTGTTTCTTATAAGAATGAACATTTTTGTTTAATTTCCAAGCAAGTTTCAAAATTTTTTTATCGAAGTTGTCATATTTTGTTTGAGTTGAAAAAAACTTAAATATCAGTAATGTATGATTTAGTTCTTACTTTTCAAAACATCTAAATTTACCATTTAGGAAAAAAATTACTTTTCTTTATTTATTTTTAAGTTAAGACTGTTTTCTTGGTGATGTATAGTTGTTTTTATTCTTATAAACATATTGTCTAATTAAAATCACTGAAGCTTTCAGCTGAAACATATCATTTTCTCAAAAACTGTTGCAAAGAACTTATTTTTGTAATCGACCATTTTATTTACCACTATTATACAAGTAATTAAAACAACTTCAGTTATCATTTAGAGACACATGCATGCTCTGTGTGATGAAATGCAATTGAACGGCCTGTTAGTTTAGACTTGTTATGAGTATCATTCAACTTAGGGAACTAGTAAAAAAGGGAATAAATGGTGAGATATTTTTTCTGAAAGAGAAATTTTGCTTATTTATTGCAACAAAATAACAGCTATTTTCACATCATATGGAATTTAGCCTATTCATTTTTTGTATATTTTTTGGGACAGTTTTTGAAAGTGTTTAATGCTATAGCTATTGCATTGTTTTTTGCTCATTTGAATTTGATAATTCCCTTGGAAAAGGTGCATTTTCTTCAGATATAATGGAATTGCAAAAGCCAAATTAAAAACATTTGAAGAACTTAAAAATATATGTGCATTGAAAACAATATAAATTCTTGAAAATCACAATGATCTATATTCCAAATCTGTTGGTAAACATATCTCAAACATGGAACTGAAGCATTAAGAAACACATATCTTTTCTTCTAGTGAAGTAGTATAAACTTCTAAAAA
The DNA here is from genome assembly GCA_026543865.1 of Argiope aurantia. Lineage (NCBI taxonomy): Eukaryota > Metazoa > Arthropoda > Arachnida > Araneae > Araneidae > Argiope > Argiope aurantia. Next base: position 133,345 of record JAPMOR010038835.1, on the reverse strand, counting down.
GAAAAGCACAGTAGCTTTTAGAAGAAACATAAAGTTTCTGCATTTTTCTTTAAATATTGTGAGACCAACTTCAGCATTTGGAAACATTGCACTGTACTTTGAGAAATGCCGTTACAATTCCATATATTTGCGACACCGCGCGAGCAGACTTTTTTCATAAATTAAGCTAAGCGTCATGAAGCTATGGCATCTTTTGCTAAGCATCTCAGTACCCACCTTTACTTCCACATGGAACGCAACCACCACAAATCAGGAAGTCGAAGTAGTCAACCAGGAACTTCTGGCTTTACTCGAAGTGATCTACAGCACTCGCCAACCACACAAAGACCCCGATCTTGGAACAAAGAAAACAGTAGGGGTGATCTCGAACCAAGAGGTTATAGCGGCTACAGTGGCGAGCTTGTACCCTCTTATGACGATTCAATTAGTGGAGGTAGTCCCCGACATATGAGCTCTGAGCACAGAGGCAGCATCATGGGCAATGATTGGCCAGAAGACTATTTTAGTTATAGTCCTTACCTTTTAACACCCGATTTGTCTTCGAAGTCAAGGACACGTAGGCGTCATAATCGAAGATATGCAAGTTCTTCCAGTAGATATGAGGTCTCACTTGATGAAGAGGATGACTATGTCCATCCCATGACGGAGCATCCAAGAATGAGACCTCCAGAACCTTCTTCTCCCATTCTGGATCGAAGACATCTGCCACCCATTCCTGCAAGTAGA
>JAPMOR010038835.1:108669-132219 GCA_026543865.1 Argiope aurantia | reverse complement strand
TGGCAATTCAAACATAGATTAATCCAACAATTTCAGGATAAGATTAGTTTATTACAATAAAAAATATTTTATTTTAATTAAAATATAAAATATGAATTATTATTTAAATCTTTGAAACTAGTTATACAAAAAATTTTAAATGACGTGAATAATTAAAAAATCACTCAATTTTTCTCTTTAAATATGTATGTACGAAAATTTCTTTATTTTGTTTATTTACATATTTTCTCATCACTTTTGGATATAACAAATAATGAACAACAGAGTTGTTTCGTTTCGAGAATTTGATGAAAAGTATACTTTACCGATTTGATATGAAAGCTGATTTTAAAAAAAAAATGTATTTGAATTTGCTTCTGGAAGTTTAGCAATTTCAAGATCAGCGCAGCAAAATGAATTTCTTTTTGAAAAAGTGAAGAAGTAAATTTTGAAATTTGATAAAAAATCTTCTAAAGTTTTAAGTAACTTCTCTGATTTAAAAGTCTGAAAAACACACCTAATAGAATAAAAATTTAGCTTCTTAACTTTTGAGTTTTCAAAGAAACAGGCAATTTATTAGATTATCTTTAATATTACCTTACAATAAATATTTGCAAAACCCTCGCCAATTCATACTTTTGACTCTAGCGGAGAAAAATTTTTGTGCATCATCATGGCGCATTATAATTCTTTATTATCAAAATGCTTAATCTGTGTGTTTTGCATTTTAAGCAAAATTATTAGAAACAATACAGAAAGGTAATTGCAATTTCTCAACTCTCAATTTTTTTAAAAACAAGAAAACAACCAAATAACAGTCAGTATTCTTCAATAAAGGTTTGTGTTTCGACCATAATCTAATAGGAAAACATTTCATATACCTCTTCAAATTCAAAATACTTTAAAAGATGTTTGCTGTGAAAACATATGCTTGGTTTGGTGCTTTTATATATCGAGCGAACTCATTTGCAACACTTTAGAAAGAAAATTATGGCTACTAAAAGGAAAACTTTTCTTAGAAGGTGATTCTATAATTCAAAAGGCATTTTAAAGTATTCTGTAAATTCTCAATCCTTAAGAGGATCAGATGTAAGAATAACCTCTTTTCCAGTTAATCATATTTATAAAGATTTTCATTTAAAGCTATTAACAATATTTGAAATTTATCAGTTGTTGTAACATTAAAGCAGGGTTTTTTAATTTCTTTCTAGAGCTTAAAAACCAATTTATATAAGGAATGTAGTTAATTCTAAATCTGTGATTTTCACGGAAAATTTTTTCAAGGGAAAACCTTTTTCACTTCGAAATTTAATTGGATTTTTGAATGATATTGATGGAAGCTAATTATTTCTGAAGTTTAGTTTTAATGCGGAATTCTATTCTGCCGTCCTTTTGCAGAATTTGAGAATTTTCTTACTATTTAATTTTTAGAGATGAAGTATAAGAGCAAGTAGTGAATTGAACAGAGTTCGTTTTTCAAATATTGAAGTAAGAAAACTAATTCTTTTACGAGAAACCTTTAAAAACCATGAAATGAAAGTCGTATTTTGAAAGCATCGATCAGAAATCCTTCTTTTAAAAATACCAATTCTTACTATCGAAGAATCCAATTGCCCAGACTTCTATGGATTCGTTTTCGATGTCATTTTTTTTCCCAAACATTTTATCTCATAAATTGTAAGAAAAAAACTGAAAAAAGGGAAACTTCCGTCAATCAGCAAGTGGATATAAAGAATCACTATTATATGCATACATTTTAATCCATTGCACGAATTTATAAAATGAAAAACAGCTTGTATCAAACTAATTTTCTGAAGAAAATAGTTGTAACTATTCATAAAAATATATGTACTAAAATAAAAAAAACATAGCTGTCAAAAGAGTTTCTGCGAGAACATTTTTACCTTTTTTTAATGTATGACATCACCTCCATTACGAATCACAAAAACCATCGCTGGGAATGTATGTTAACCTACATTTAGGCAGTCTGATTTTTTCTATTGTCGATATGTACTTCCTTTCGCCATTTAGAATTTCATAAATCAGAAAACGTCAGAATCCAACATTTTGAATGTAGGAGCCTAAAATTATAAAATTCGCTAAAAATGTAAAATTCGAACATGGCTCCTGTTTGCTATATAGTTCAGCCTTTAGTCATTATTTTCGAGTTATGCAATGAAAATCTTTTAAAGAAAATATTTACCAGCATATACTAGAAGAAGAATATTTATGCATTTATTTCAACAGTTTAGAAAGGCATTTCAACAACTTTTATAGCTTAGCTCCTTAAAGCAATTTTTTTAGCTAACCTGTGATATTTTTTGAAAAGATAAACTTAATAATTCTTTAGAAAAGCGATATTTTGACGAACACTTAATTAAAAAAATTAAGAAATCTAAAAAAAATTACAATTTTGTGATATGTTTTAACATATTAATAATTTTTAGTATTTCGAAACCGAAATATACTTTATTCCACATGTTTTTTGTATTAAAATATCTTTAAAAGTATTCCAAATGTTGGAATGTAACATATTTTAAAATAAAATAATACTTTCTTGCTTGAGAGAAAAAAAATATCATTCAATCGTACAATAAAAAAAGGAAAAATATTTAATTTATTCTAAAGAAAAGACCTATTAAAATTGGTCAATATATGATGAAAGATTAAAAAGTAATTCTAAGTTCAATTATTAAATCAATATGTTTCTTTCAAATTTTCTCAATTGTATATCTTTCTCTACTTATATGAAAATACGGGTCATATTTAATTCCAAAGTTTATTTTTGAAAGCTTGAATTAATTTTGCCAAATACACTTCTCCATATGATTCACTGAAATAATTTTAATAAACGTAGAATAGTTGTAGCAGAAATTTTCCGTCACCGCACAGAAGAAAACTTGCGAACTAAAATGAAAAATCTGAAAAAAAGGAGTTATTTTGGTTCGATCTTAGGATTATTTTATTCGATCTCTCATATAAAGAACTTTATTCCTTAAAAAATAATTTTGAAACTAATGGAACATCTGAAAGAGAAGGTTATAAAGTCCCATCGGTTGACGTCAGCAGCGAAGAAATTACATTTCTTCTATTTATTTCAAAAGTTGGAGATGGAAAAAAAGAAATCCAAATTTGAAGTCTAAAGCCACTTAAAGACAGGAAATGTTATTTGTTGCAAGAAAGCGGAAAATTCAATTAAAATCTCTCTTAATATTTGAGTATGAAATAAACTAAATTTATTTGACTTTGAAAATCTGTGTTTATCTTTTCTTAAACCTTAAAAAGTACTTCTTCAAAATGGTTTTGATCTTTGGAACTACGGTATTTTTATATTTTGAGCGTATCTATCAAATGTAGCTTCCAAGAAATCATGCGTGAAATGTTTTTTTGGGATGTGTTAATCTATTTGGAAACCAATAAATAGTAAAGATTTAATAGTAATTTTAAATTGAGAAATTTTTGCATATATTTACCCTTTCCACTGGGAAAATTAATCCGATGCATAATTAGTAACCTAATACAAGGGCTTGTTTATAAATAAATATATATATAATTGTTTTAAGTTGAATTTCCTTGAAAAATTAATCCCCAACTTTTTACCACTCTGTAGACGTTTTTAACAATCAAAATTGAAAAATAAATAAATAAAACGTAAAACTGATGCACTGTCTTGAATGGTGACTGAGAGGCTCCCTCCGAGTGCAGAGGATTAAAATTAATAAACTGTTTTTTTTATTTTAACTTTCTAATGCTTCTAAGCGCAATTAATCAAGCAATTTAAATGCAGCAAAATGTGTAATTGACCACCCAGACACATCTGAATTGCGCAGCATTGACAGCATTTCAATAAAACAGACAAAAAATAAAATTTGCCATACTAATTTTCCTCAGCTTTGAACCCATTATTTTTCATTGTTCCTAATTTGAATTTAAGCATGTTTTAATCATGTATTATACCATTTATAAATATATGTAAATCGAACAATATAAATTTTTTCTACATATTTAGCTAATTCTTCCATACAATATACTACTTACAAATTTTCTACATATTTAGATAATTCTTCCATAAAATACTATTTACAAATTTTCTACATATTTAGATAATTCTTCCACACAATGGAAATTACAAAGACATTTCAAAGTCATTCTGTGAAATTTAACCCAACTCACGTATCAAACGAAAATTAAATATAAATGTAAACTGATCAATCTCCGAAGTAATTATCAGTGGCGGTTAAAGAAATACCACTAAGTGACTTGCATACGATGTTTTACTTGACAACCGGCACACAAGTTGTTAAAACTGCTTAATTAGGGTTTACTCGAAATTGCAATTAGTCCTCGTTGTAGATGGCATAAGTTTTCCATTGAAAATTCGAAACTGAATTTTCGAACTGAAGCTATTTTAGAATGTTCCAATTGTAAGTTAATTTGCTACTTTGCCTCAACTCTATTTATTAACTTACAGTCTGTTGGATATAGGCAGAGACTGGCAGCTTTCTAATGAATAAATAGATAGCGCCGCGAGAATCATTTGCTGTCTGATTTAGCAATTATATAAACAAAATGGACTTTTGAAGAAATAGTAATTATCTTAGGAAGATAATAATTAAGTTTTAACATACTAGATGTTTTTTTTAAGTGCGCAATTTATCAGAAAAAAGAAAACTAATATTTTTTTTGAAAAAAAAAACAACTAATTTTTAATTAAAGGCATTATATGCGTGGCAACTCTTTAAGTTGAAAACGATTTTATAAATGAATTATTTTAGAATCTAACATTTTTTTGTGTGAGGAAAAACTTAATTTTTGTACTTTTACTGTTTCCCTTTTGGAAGTTCTTACAATTATCTAGAATATGTAAAACATTAAAATAAAAAAAAATTATATCAATGATAAAAAAGAAATTGTGAAAATAAGTGTTACTGATGATAAGTAAAAAGTCTTTAAGTTTTTAGTCTTAAGTCTCTACTGATGTAGTATTGTTGATGAAAAAAAGTCAATCTAAAAGTCACCAACTTTATAGTTTACCATTTTACTACGACAAATTAAATTTATATTGGAAACGGATCACTCCTGCCTATGTGTAAGTACTTCATAGGAAATATAGTATGAAATACAAATTCAAATCTCATTCCGTAATACCATTTTTTTTATAAATTACAGAACATTGAATAAAGATACGTAAAATATTGTAAAGATTGAATAATTGAGTAAAGATGTGTAAATAATCCGTAATAATATTTTTGTTATAAATTACATAACATCAGGAATTATATCTTTTTTCCTTTTTAATCGTTTCCTTATAACTGAATAGCATTAATTTTTCTCTAAAGTTTGTTTATTTTATACTAATATACAAATAAGTGAATTAATCACTTTCTACCGTTGCCATTTCGTTGATTTTTATGCTGTATGTAAATATTTGAAAAGCAGCTTTCTTAAATAGTTTTTTTTAAAAAATACATTTGAATTTTTTTTCCCGAATGCAGCATTGTTTTTATTAAGATAAAGAAAATGTCCTTTTAAATCAGATTAGATTAAGACAATATTGTAAAAACTCTGCATTATTGAATATGCTCGTGCACACACTCATATCCAAAGAGAGAATCATTGGTTTACTAGACGTCCAATTTTGCTCCAGGGCTATTTTGGGACAGGCCTCGAAGTTTTGAGCCGAAATCTGATGACAAAGTCTAGGCTGACGCCCCTCTGTTCTCCAGGTTTCCTGGCTGAGCTAGTGGGAGGGCTTTCGGCTCAGATGGATTTGACGACCGCCAGGCTCACTTGATAATGTTTATTGTGAAATGAACAGCGTAGTATTGTATTCTGTTTTATCAAGCCCCCGAGATGTCAAGAAAATAAGCTATTCACATTCACATAAAACATGTTTTCAATAGTATACTGCTCTTTTTTTTTCCTTCTTCACAACAAAGATATTGTCTGAAGTATGATTAAGTTACAAAACTTTTAAAAACAACGATTTTTTTATTGAAATTGTGATTATTAAATGATTATGAAGCTTAACAATTATGAGCTTAGAAAATTAAAAATCGATGATCTTAAGGTATGCTCTCTGGCATATGTTGACATTTATCTCTGCTTTTCAGAAAATGAGATCTCCTTTCTTATTAAAGCAATGTAATTAAATAAAACTGCTTTTTCAGAAATTCTGTCTGATTTAATTAATTTATGACGGTGATAATTACGATTATTAGAATTAGAATACTCCGATTCTTGAAATGCCATTGCATGGTAGTGTATTAAAGATTTTTTTTTCGTTTTATGGCACCTTTCAATAAAATTAACTACGTTAAGTTCATTGCTTATTTGGCAAAGAATAATGAAAAACGGATCAATATACGAGAGGAATGAATCTATGAGTATCTACATAAAAAAAATGAACAACCTCCCCCCCCCCCCCAAGAAAGATAATAATCTTATTCTTGATCTGTAAATAAGAGTTAGGGAATTTTAGTAGTGAGGTTTAGATAATTTGTTCTTCAGATTAGATTTCTTCCAGTAAAATTACATCTCGTGATGATGCATTCTGTTATCTACAATCAAGTTTTCCTCACATCTATTTCCTTATGTCTGAGAACATGTAGTAATTCATTACTTGAGAAGATGAATGCTATACAATATTTATCCAGAAATATTATTCAGAAGAATATGCAGAAAGCTTAGCTGAAATGTTTGCTTAGAGCCTAGACTTAACTAAATTTATCTTTATGTAACAAGCCTTTGCTAATTACAGGAGAATACACTTCTAATTTTAATTTCCAGACATAGTACTATATTACAATCAACCCGTAGATTATTAGAACATCACATAGGGAAATTCACATATATTAACATATAAAAATGTCAATTTGAGGATTCAAAGCTCCCTTTAATAAGGAAAGAAAAGAGTAAAAGAGGTAAGTTGATATTCCATTCAGAAGGAATTTTACTTTGTCAACAATTATGACACGAGGTGATTAGTTTTTAAAAATAAGATCCAATTGTTAATTTCATTTGAAATTTCGCATGTGCGTGGGCATATAAACGAGTGCAATCTCACGAAATTCTTTGTAGAGAATCTAATACTACTTGTAACCAGTTTGCTAATCTATATGTTTTGCATTGCGAAATGAGGTGAACTTTTGAAAATCAGACTTCTACAGATTGTGAACTGCAATCATTTTGATTCTTAGTAGCAAAAAAATATGAAAACTGCAAACATTTATTACCAGATATATAAGATTTACGGTAACAACAATGAGTAATAGTGAAGTGAAAAAATGGATGAAATTGTTCAAGGAAGGTGGGGAAAGCGCTTAAGTTCTTATCGGCCATCCGTAATCGCAGATGATTTGATGCAAGCAGTTGACAATAAAAGTCATGCAACAAAAGATTCTTATTGACTGTATTACTGTATTGACTTAATGACTTATTGACTTAAATACTGTATTGACGATTTGCTATTAACGTGCTCAGTGAAGAATAATAATCATAGATTGACTGCTCCGATCCACCAGAAGGCAACCGGAAAAACTTGAATGATCGAACCATTGCAACAGCAACACTGACGGGAAATGTGGTTGAGTCCTAAGAGCCATCACCGACCACCGTACAACCCTTCCTTAAGGAAATACGTCCCGTCATCGATGGGAGGTAACCAATCCCTACCTTTTCGTATACCCACAAGGTTGGCGAAAACCAACTACCATGCCGAAAGCTTCTCATCCACAATTACGAGGTGCCCAACCAGGTGGAACCAACGAGGAACATAAAAAGTAAACAACGAAATTCGCTTTATCATTATATTCTTACTACAATGAGGAGAATTTATTATTTTAATTTTTTTGCCTTAATGGACAACAATGGAACTGGTTTCTTATTGTGAGACCATAGGAAAACTTCATTTAGCGATATAGAACTAACTAGGAATTCCTTCAGGCGTTGTAAGGTCGTTGTAACTACAGGTCGATGTAAGATCACATGTTTAGGCTTAAACTCAAAATCCGATAAAATATTTTGGTTTGGAAGTATTCGATCTTCAACCATGCAACCCAAACTTTGCACCTATCGATTACCCTCTTCCCCCATTTGAAGATCTTTCTTTTTGGCAGATGTTTAGATACTGGCGAGGAACTAAAAAAGGACTGCGAATAATTTTTTATCACCATCGTTGGCATCACCAAATATCTATGAGAATATTGAAAACTATTTTTTCCTTCACTATGATAAATATTTACAACAAAATGAAATTATGAAATAAAATATATGAAATAATATGTATATACTATCAGAAAGTAAATAATGTTTCAATTATTTTTTTACTTGCTTCATTTTTATTTCAAAACGGATCTTACTTAAAAACAATTCTCGTACATTTTTTTTTTTTTTTAGTTATAATGAAAATGCTGACTGTTAGTCGCAGACAGATTCATGTGAGAATAGTTTACTTTAAAATGCAAACAGACTTCATTGCTATTTTCAATTTGCTTCCTATTGTTCCCTTCCGGTTTCAAAACGAAATTGAATTTCAGCTTTTCAAGACAGCATTTTATTGTCTGTATAGCAGCGGAGATGACAATTTACACGAAAATTAGACTGGATTCTGGGAACAATGCAAATGAAAAGGCATTCTCTTTCAATTTGAATGCTTTGCTTTGAAAATTCCATCCGATTTTCGTATAAGTTCTTATATTCGCTATTTGGTTTGTAATCATTTTGTACGTCGCTTGGTTGATAATTTTAGACATGTTGTTGAAATATAAGAATTATTCTCTGACAAATGCGGAGAACGTTCAACATGCCCCTATGTTATAATTGGAGACAAGATATATCAAAAGGGTTCAATGAACAGGAATGTTGTAATCTACAGTGCAGATTCTGATTACTTCGTATGCACTGGGAAAATTCTAAAAAACTCTGACTTACTTCGATCGGCTGATTTCTTTTAATGCTTGTAAAGATGACATTTTGCAATTAATTTTCGTTGATTTAATGGTCTAATAGAGCTTTAGAATTTTGTAGAGTTGTAAATTCTAGATGACAATATAATATTTTAATATTTTTTGGAATTTAATTATCAAATAAACTATTAATTTGAATCAAATTGTGATTCCATTTGGTAGTCGCGGCCTGGTAGGGAATTTCGAGAAAAATTACTTTCGGTATTTCGTGATAAATGTAATATTGAAATGCGAAATGTATTCAAGATTAAAACGTAAAAAAATATTGAAAAATGTTTTTTAACGAAAGCATACTTTTATTAGCATGCCAACTGATAGAAGGAAATTTTTAAATCAAAACCCTGAAAAATAAATTCATGAAAGTTTGAGTCGGTGAAAACCACATGGAAAGAAAATAAAACCTTGATAAAAATCATAAGAAAGAATATTCTTAAACACTCACTAAAATTTAAAATGTATTATAAATGTAATTAACATTCTAAATTAATTAAATTACTTTTATAATTTTCCTCACTCATTTCCGATTTATGTTTTGACCTCAACATTTTTAAAGAATGGTAATTTTTTACTTTAAAAAACATTAATAAGAAGTCTGATTTAAATTTTTAAATTTTTATTAATAAATTTGTAGTTTTTAATTTGCATTAATAATTTATTATAATGTATTTTGGAATTATTTTCTTTTTATATTTATTGATAAATTTGTTTTTTGTTATTTGTCGGTTATGTTTGTTAAATTTGTTATTTTTAAGAATAGATTTATAATCTTGGTTTTCATGTTTGATTTGAACATTTCTCTAAATATATCTTTAATGCTAGCAATACTGGTTAAAGATCGTAAATGTATAGTTTGCTGATTATTTCATCTTCTCATTTAAATAAACAAAACGTCTCTTTATAATGTCGCAGTTTTTTGGCAACCATCATTAAAAATAATGTTACATTTAAATGCTTATATTAGCAAGAAATTTAAAAATATGATACAAGAACAATATTAAATAAAACTAAATTCCACTATTTTCTTGCATTGAGCTTTTATATTTAACCAGAAGTGAAAAAATCTGGACCTTTTTTTCAAATATTGCCCATATATGATTATCCAGAAGATAAAATAATTTTATTTAATACTAATCCTAATAATTTTTATTTAATTGCCCGATGATTTTTCAGTAATATTTATTTAGATATTTCACAAACATTTTCAAATTGTGCGACAAATATATTGTATATTCGCATATAGCTGTTTCTATAGGTAACACTTCACTTTGGTTCTTCGATATATTTTATATTTATTTTCATACTTTTCTTCTATATTGAGGGAGAATTTACCATATTTTTATCTGCTTATATATCGCGTTTCAAAATTTTATTCATTAAAAGAACCATAATTATATTTTTTAGTGTAAACATTTCTACCTTTTTGAATTGTGTAACAAAAATAAAATTTTCATTAAAAAAAACCATGAAAAAAATATCGATTTTTAAAATACAAGTTGAAAAAAACATTAATCTTGGATCGATTTTGTTTCAAAATTTTAGAAGAAGAAAACCTTAATAATGCATTATCAAGCATATTTTTCAATCGTTGATACAGCAGAATGATAAAAGTTTATTGTCTAAGAGTTTATGGAAAAGTTTTATTGTCTTGGAATTACAAACTGCAATAAGAAACTGATAAAATATGTGACATCAGATTGCCCCGCTATATTGGTAAGCCTTTTCGATATTATATGCCCACAAAGGAAAGCTAACTGCTCATCAAGAACGTAAACAATTTTTTTAATACCATATTCACATTTTGGGAATTTATTTATTTTTTCTTTATCGTCTGTTATCAATTTTTAAAGTTAAAAAAACTGAAGAATATTTATTCTTGACTCACTTCAAAAGGCTGAAAACTAAATCCATTTATAATCGTCTATTTGATAAACTACTTTTAAATTTACATCTTGAATAATCTTTAGTGCTAATTTAAAATATTTAATTTAACCCATTTTGTACTTAGATGTATAATTTGTAGCAATATTTGCTGCCTTTTACCTCTCATACATAATCAAAGCAAAGACAATTAGATTTTGGTTCATTTAGCTAACCATAAAAATTTTTCCAGATGAATTCACCATCAAACTGCCATCGAATTAGTGCTGGTACATGATTTTTCTGGACGTCTAATGATTCAAAGAATCATCGTATCGTATCATTCTACTTATTATTAGAGCAGCATAATCAATCATGAAATCTTCTCTTTAGAGGATAAGCCTTTAATTCATTGTCCAGTCTTCTAGATTAGTTACCATCCAAAGAGTATTATTGACTTTTGGAACACGGCTCTATCGTGTCTACTGTTTGGAACAATAAATTTTAAATGTAATTTCACGAGAAATATTTCGTTAAGAATGACTTCCCAATAAAGGAAAAACGCGTTCGTTACATTTGTAGAGAGAGAGAGAGAGATGGAGTTCGTGTTCATCCGGGAGTGACATATTTTTCTTCGCCATAATTACTGTTCATTTGATTGCGTGAGATAAATGACGTTTTCTGGAATTTGGATAATTTGCCTTAGTTCCTGAAAATACTCATTTTTCAGTTTTGAAACAAACAAATTAGAGATTGTGGCCAAACCGAATCTAAAGGGAAAGTACTCGAAAACTGAAGCGAAGGAGAATTCGGAAAACTTACTTCGATTATTTGTGGTTGTCAATATTATATTAAAGCGTTTTTATTAACTTGCTTTCTGCTCTGTCTGTTTACAAATTCTGTTTGGTGCAAATTTGGCAATTGGTTTTAAACTTTCCCAATGGACTACAGACTTGTTATTTTAAACATAGTTTAGAACTGTATGACAACATGCTTTCTTGTCTGTCTATTTGTTTATCCTTTCAGCGCAAATTTTGTAACGAATTAAAAAGTTTTACAACAAACAGATGGCGCCATATCTAGTTGTTACCTCATCGGGACTTTAGTTTAAAATAAAAGATTAAACACAAGATTATTAAAGTTTAAAATAGTTAAACTTTACTTTAGTTGGATTTTAGTTTAAAATAAAAGATTAATACACAAGATTAAAAAAGCAGAAATTAATTATTTAAATAAAGGATTTTAATGTACCACATTTTTAGAAAGACTAAAAAGTATAAAATAATTGCTCTTAATACCTCTAGATTTATGACCCAATACAGATTATATTGAAAATATATCATAGTGAATTTTTAAATTAATTTTTAAAATTCACTTTTTAAAAATTTAATTTTATTTAATTCGGTTGATTTGATACATTACTAAAGTTTAAAAAAATATAATTAAGTGCTATTAAGACTGATTTCAGATCATAATTTATTGGGACATATGATTATTAATAGAATTTGATTACAAGAGCATTTTCTGCTCTTGGTAAAAGTTTTTTAGATTTCTAATTCACTGAATTTTTTTGAGACATTTATAAAAGAAATCTTTCGATTTATGCAAAAATATGAGGACTTCAATGCAATTAATAAATTCTATTCAATGTGGCATAAATATATTTTCTGATTTTTATAAACTATATGCATTCAATAGTGTGCTTTGTCTCAAAATAAATGAGCTGTATGTTCTATGTCAGTAATTGTAATTTTCTGATGAATATCAAATTAGAATGCGTTTTTGTGAATACTTTAAGATGATAAAATAATAAACATTAATAAGTCACTTAAAAACGACGAAGAAAATCGCGAATTTCACGAGAAGTAAATGCAGGCATTGATTCGTACAAATCATCGTTTAAATGTTCATAAGATTACTGAAGATTTAGGCATTAGCAGAAACCCCTTTCACTCAATTTTGATTAACAATCTACCCACATATTACATTGCATGACAATTTGTCTCCTATCCCTTGATAAGCAAAATTCAAATCGTGTCAGCAATTGCTTGATGGTTTAAATACAAACCAAAAGTTTTATGAAACATGCTGTAATATTCTATGTCAATTGTCTATTGTCCTGGAAGTTGGAACTTACCTTGAAATATCGACCATTTGAAACAACTGAAGATATAGAAGAAAATTCACAGCGGAATTTATGTGGGATCCTAGAAATGATCCAAGGAATAGAAGATGCATTGGGAGAAGAGTGTATATAGAAAGACAGAGTAATTTAGATGAGACTAATCTCATAAAAAATTCTCTAAGAAATTATTCATTTATTACAAAAATTCTAAGCAATTGTTGATTTATTACAAAAATTCTTTTTTTTTTAGCATATTGTATTTTTTTTCTTTTTGGAATTGATTCTTTATATACACAGCACGTGAGAATACTTTTTTTATATTTATAGTTCGGATCATATTAAATGAAGATACATTTATTTTTCCTTAAAAAGCATTAAACGATAGAAATACTAGTAACTTTGTTTGGTGGTTCTTTTATATCTCCAACAAGTCGTCAAACAGATAAAATTTTCAGCTATATAAATTTGTAATCATGAATAAAGGTCATGTTCACTGGTGATGGCATACAATACAAAATAGAATTTAATACAGTAATTCTATTGCTTTTTTAGTAGACTATATATTCGGTTTTTATAAAATTTGGTTCCATATACACACATCACAAGAGAGGTTTTTTATATTTACAGTTCAGATCATATTACAAGAAGATACGTTTATTTTTCATTAAAAAACATCCACGAATAGAAATATTAATACCTTTGTTCGGGTGCTTCTTTTATATCTCCAGCAAGCTTTCAAATAGTTAAAATTTCGAGCTATATAACTTTGAATTCATGAACAAAGTCCATGTTCACTCCAGATGGTATACATTCTACTGACAAAAAATTCTGAAATAGAAACTAGTATTAAGCTTTGTTTGCCAAATAATTAGAAGGAAATTTCTAAAAATTAGCCATGTTAAGTAGAAATAAATTATCACATTAAGCATAAAAATAGTCTAGGAGAAATAATTTTAACATCTATATCTATAAAACATCATGTAAGCTTATTTTTCTATGTTTCAATTTTATAAACTTGCAAAAAAGGGGGATATTAAATTAATTCTAAATTCAAATAAAAGAAATTATGGAATCAATGGGGAATTATTATAAACAATGTTTTCATTATAAATACAGCACAAAATAAAGCAAATGAAAGATTCTCGAGCGAAAAGGTTTTTTTTTTTACAAAACCATTTAAAAATCCCATTAAAATACTAAATGGAGTCTTAACCCTCTTTCTGTGTAACAAATATCGGGATAATTTATTTTGCCTTCGAAAACAAGCAAGATTTTTTTCAAGTATATAAACACTAAACATTGACTCTTGAGAGTAAAACGATTTATCAAACTAGCAACGAAAATATAAGTAATCAGAGCATGACGAGCGATAGTTCTGCGGAAAAATAAAGGATACACATGACCTCAAGGAATGGAAGATAAAGTATTTTCCCTATAGCTTTTGGGAATCGCTTTGTTATTTACATTAGTGTTAGAAGAAGATAAGAGCATCTATGGTGGTCTATTGTTATATTTTTCGTCATTTATAGAAGAATTAAAGCGTAAGTAAACTTGGATCTCGATGCGGAATCTATTATTCAAAGGAAAACATTATTAATAAGTTTTTTATATTATGGAATATAAAAATTCATTGCAGATATACTTAGTCCATTTATTTGCGATAGAACTAAAAATAATCTAATGAATAATGTTTTATTGTCAATAACAGCGATTTAAAATTATAAAAAAAGCTAAACTTTTAAGCTAGGCAGAAAAGAATGATGGAATTGAATTGAATTGACGAATAAACAAAACATACTATTCATATTTTGTTAGTCATTTTCTCTATATAAAGAATTTTTCAATGATAACCTCAGATGTCTATTGAATTTTATAATAAACTTTCCCCAAATGATTGACAAACTTCACCCCTGAACAAGTATAGTTCAGTCAGAACTAACTATAATCGACAACTAATTCCAAACTAATTAACAAACTTCATCCAATGAATTATTATAGTTCAGTTATAGAAAAGAATCCTTCAGATTACAGTTTATAGCAGATTTTTAAAATTCTTAGCTAGCTATCATAATCTGTTTTTTCAATGTCAAATGTTTCTGAGGAATTTTAGAAATCACTTTTCATATTACTTTTAATAAACAAATATATAAAAGATAGAAAAATCAGTAGATTTAAACATAAATATTTTCAGTATTATTAAGAAAGTGGTTAGATTTCCTCTTCCTTTTTTTTTCTTTTGCCTGAATGGTTGTACAGTATGTTTCCTTGGAAATGGGTTATCTCTATTGTTCCAGTATTAATTACCGCATCTTCATAGAAATGATGTCGTTAGAAATGACTCGAAGAGATTTGTTTATTCAGATCGATAAACTGATTAACCACGTTAATTAACATAGTTTTTCCTCAAAAATTTTCCAATAATTCAATCAGGCATATCCTTTTCTTTTGTCCAGGCTTTACATAATTTTTAACACAATAATCCAAAGCAATTTGAGTATTCTAAATGCACGCGCGCGCACACATACATAATTTAGCATTTCCATCAATTCCACACAGAAAAATGCATTCTACAAAATACACGGCAAACGGTGGTAAAATATATTCGACTTTCCCTTATAAATAGGGCAGTGTTTATTGGCTTTATCTGAACTGCCAAACGATATTTCTAATATTTAAATTTTATGAAGTTAAAATTTTATTTACAAAATTAATAAATATTAATCATTCGCACAACTGGTTGATGATAATAAAATGTTATTAAAAATTGTTTGATAGATAATAAAATACATAAATAATTTGCAAAAATATAATTATTTTCTAATCAGAAATTATGCTTGATAAAATGCCACAAATTTTTACATTATCTGAGTAAAATATATTTAATTTTTTTGAAAAGAAAGAAAACTACATTTGCTATAAAAATCATCCTATCTAAAAATAAAAATATTTATCAAATCTCGATTTTATAAGGGCAGTTAAATTCTATGAATCGACAGCAAAAATTTTGCAATTTGTTTATAAATATTTTGAAAACTATGAATCCTTCCTGCTATGAATCCTGTTTCTATTAGCAACATGTCTTTTGCTTTCTCTCTAAATTGTTATGGGTAAATTATTCAGACTAATTTTAACAGATATCAGATTTTTGAAAAGTTTCCGTTTCAGAGATTAAAAAAAAAAGAAAAAATCAAAATAATGAGATATTTCGCATTTTTCTTCTTCAATAGAGAAATCCAAATCTCACTTTCAGGTACTGGCCCAAGTATCCAAATCAGGCGAGGAAGATTTCAAATAGGCTACAATTGCCCTTGTGTAACATCTGTATTAAATTTGTGCCGATTCATTAATTAATAAAATAATGGAGCTATCAATTTTTACCTTTAGATTGGAGTCAGTCAATGCAGTAATGAAGTTTATTTTTTTCAATAGATTTTCATACATTCGGCAACCTTTCAGGCAAAATAACGCTGGTGTGGTAAGATTGACGCTTCCAGTTTAGAGAGTTATTATTTTAAAGACAATCCGCCTTGAGTATGAACCTTCACATGCCGAGAATTAAACCTTTTCCCACTGTCAAGTGACAAATGCTTGGAGAAGACGTACCGCCACAGGTGTGGTCATCGACATCTGATCATGGTTTATATTTACAGGGTTCTTCACAAAATAAACTTCGTGTTGTGGCATAATAGGAGATTAGTGTAGCAAAATAAAACAAACTAAACTATACAAAAATAAATCATGGGTAATATTTTATTGTGACTAATAATTTGGGTATATAAAAGCAAATTCAATTTGAATTTGAGCGATCGTATTCCATAGATATCAGGTAAACAAAATTCTTTTCATTCGAAAGAGGATTTTTTCGGAACTGCTGGAGGTCTAAAGCATGTCGATTCAGCAAAATTCGGAAATCAAATCTTTTGATGATTGCAATGCTTTTTCATCGCGTTCGATCTGCAAAAGAAAGTAAGAAATAAAAAAAATGAATATCACTCACCAACCTTTTTTTTCATCATTCTTCCATCAGCTTTTCCATCATTCTTCCATCAGCTTTTCCATCATTCTTCATTCGTTTATTCCATCATTCTTCGTTCATTTATTCCATCATTTCTCTTTCATTTTTTCTATCCATTCTTCTATACTGATTAAGTCATAGGTCAATAAAGTCGCTGAAAAATAAAACTTTAAATTCTAGAAATTATTATTAAAAAGGCCTCTAAAACTATGCACATGTATATCTATACACGTGCGCAGTGGTAAATGAATGAACTCTTAAACTTAAGCTGCTTAACGGAATCCATTATTGAATTTCTATGAGTTTCTGCATTTTTAAATGACCAAGGATTATTCCCAACGAACATTCCATTCTTTTATCAATATTTTATATTTTTATCATGAAGTCCTTTTAGGATATTTGGTTATCTAATGTGTAAAAAGAATTCTGCACCGAGTTCGTAATAATTTTTTTGCTGCTGATTATATAAGCTTCTTACAATAAAAACACGGGACAATTTCGCTGGTAAACAGTTTTTTACATGAAAGCGTTCACAAGTAGATTGTTTTTATTAGAATTTTGAGAAGTGAATTAATTTTTATGGCAAGAAGAAGATTAAGAAAGAAAGCTAAAAACTAATCAGCAATTCCTCAAAAATCCATAAAAGTATTAGGACGTTTTTTGGCGCATTTTGAATATAAAAACATAAACATGCTGAAATTTAATTAACTAGACAAATGCGTTTAAGAAGAAAAGTCGTGTCAGAACCTGCTTCTTCACTTAATTCTAAAAATATTTTAAAATTCTATTAGAGATCAAGGCTTAAGGAGGAAATCCATTCATTTAGATGTAGAGGTAAACTTATAATAGAAATAAATTAGGAGCCTGTTCATTTAGAATGACATAGCTTTTTTGAAAATTAACTATAAGTTTGTTTTTCTTTTTTAGTGCTCAGTATATCACTCCTCTCTCATTTTCACGCTGTTATTTTTAAATTTTCTTTCTATATTAAAAATATTTTACTCGATAATTAATATAAGATAGATAATATAGCATTCTACTTGATTTATAATCCTACACACTCTCTTTCGTTGTTTTTGTGGAATTGCATTACAATAATTTTTCACTGAATATTAATTAAAAATTCTTCGAGGCTTTTGAAAAAAAAATCCAACAACAGTATAAGTTCAGTATTGAAAATTATTTTCCAATTTTTTCTTTGAATCTAATTTTTCGCTATTACACTCGATATGTATTAATATTTCTATAATCCTTCAATTGCAGTCATGAAATTTACAATAATTTTGATAATTTTGTTAAGGATAATTTAAGTGCAATATAATTAAGATAAGTTTAAGATAATTAAGATAATTTTGTTGAAAAGTAAAGATAAACTATTAGCTTTTATCTTTAATAAAATCTTACTATAAACTAAATTTGCCTTGCATTGTTTTGTGATGTTCTGTATTTTTTTTCTTTTGCAACATTTGCCATTGTTTTCAAAATTAGGCTTACACATTTGAAACTCATCGCGTGAACATGAATTGACTTTATACGTTATTCTGTGATCTTCTATACTTTTTCTTTCTGCAACATGCACAATAGTTTCCAAAACTAGCTCTCCGTGCTTATCGTGCATCACGTAAGCTTGAATTGATTCTATTCAAATGACGGAAAAAAAAAACCCGCATAAAAACGAATGTGAAATGAAGCGCTTTCATATAAAAATTTATCTTTACCGATGAAATTGCACTTAAATTTAGACTTTTCATACATTTATCAGAAAAATCTTGTTGGTCACAACAAGCTCTTCGTGCTTGTTGTGACCAACAAGATTAATTACTAAAATATAATTACTAATTACTAAAATATATGCAAGCCAGCTGTAAGAAATTCGATGTTGTTTCTTAGCAAAATATTGAATAGCGGTAGAAAAAACTCGAGATCCAATTGCTCGTAACAAATTTTCTTATCATTCATATAATTATAATGGATAATATTATTGCATTAATATGAATACGAAATTAATAATGGATACTGAATTAATATTTTCACCCTAATGAAATGGTTTCATTCTGTATTTGAATGATAAGATATATTTCTCTTTTTTATCTTCAGTTCGCGATTAGAGGATAATGAGTTCTAGCCACGATTCTAATGAATATACTTAGCTTATGTGAATACAATGAACATGAAATACGTTTTCATGATCAGATGTCCTCTTTCTGCGAATTATGGAAATCTAACTCAGGATCTGATATCGTCATCTATGCATGGCTTAGAAATATGAAAACTCCACTGGTTTCTCCCGTGGAGCTTCAAAACAGGTCTTTAATCAAGTAAATCAAATACTCCCTGATAATCTCGGCAAAATAAGAAAAACAGATATCAATGATTTAAATTCTGTGAAAACGACATATTGAATTCGAACAAAAAATACAATTTTAAAATTTTTTAAAAGTAACTATCCTTTACATCAGGATCATATTTTCTTTTGATTTAAAACCAAAAGCAATTTCAAAAAGAATTGTTATCTCATTGCAAAAACAACTTTTATCCGGAATTCCGTGTTTAACCCTTGAACAAGTTACACTTCGTGGAAACACGACATATTTTTCAGTCCTCCCCCTTTTTTTCTATTATTTTGAACAAAGACATTTGACGATATCTTTCATCTTTATCTTGCCTATTTTCTTTTCAGATCTTCGGAAGAAATTCAGTAAGGAAAGGAATGAAAGATAGGATTTGAATTAAAGATTGAAACCGTATTACAAATTAATATTGGATTTTTTAAAGATATTGGATTTTTTGAAATAAATTACTTGCATCAATGGTTAACAACGTCAGACAGTTTTTTCTACAATCATTGTAGACGTGGATTCAGCAGATTAAATTTTTGAAATACAGGGTGCTTTTTTTTAACTGATGGTACTCAGAGACCTCTGTAGCTTGAACTATCAGCCGAAAAGCCATCAAATTTTGTACGGGGACTATTGAAGACATGGGAAAAATGAATCCTCAAAAACAATTAGCTCCAAAAGTTGCCGATAGAGGTAAATGTGGCGCTATACACTATAAGACAGCTAAAATTTTGCATAAAACACGTGAACAAATTGCAAAATGCAAAATCCCGACTACGTAGTCGACACCAGCGCCAGTATTTTGAGTTATAAAAACAAGCTGGGCATTGAAAATCATTTCAAGTATCATTTGATTTGTAAAATGCGTCTCACTTTAGCACAGCTTGCATTACTTGTGAAGCTATTTTATCTTAAACAATCCAATGCAGCGGCCGCTTTTCGCGAATTTAGAAGTCGAAACAATTAATTAACAGCGAATTAGAAGTCGTAAAAGACCTCTATCAATTAATTCAGTGAAAGCAATGATTAAAAAATTTGAAAAAACAGGTTCTCTAGCAACTCGGCCTGGTAGAAGACGGAAATCGGTATCGGAGGATACGATCGTGGATGTTGCAACTGTAATTGTTGAAAAAAATCAGACGAACACTGCTGGTAATAACAGCACACGAGGAGTTGCCCGAAAACTGGATGTCAGTGCTTAACAGTATGGAAAGTTTTAAGAAAAATTCTTTAATTTTATCCATATAAAATTAGCCCTTTGCATGAATTAAAACCTACAGATTATGATCTTCGATTAACCTTTGCTTTGACATTTCTTGCCAGGATGGAGGTCGACGAGGCTTGGCCTTAGACAATTATCTGGAGTGATGAGGCCCATCTTTATTTGAATGGGACTGTTAACACCCAGAATGCTAGAATTTGGGCATCTGAACAACCCCATGCATTTCAAGAAATCCATTCTCAAAAAGTAACTGTTTGGTGTGGTTTTGCAACAGATTTTATCATTGGACCATACTTTTTTCAGACTATTATCCAAGCAGGACCTCAGACCTGTTCCGTAAACGTTCAAAGATATCATGATATGCTGAGTAGTTTTGTCATCCCACAACTTCATCAGAGGCAATGCTTAGATGAAATTGTCTTTGTGCAGGATGGAGCACCACAACATATTGGTACATCCGTACAGCAACTGTTGCCCCAATCACTTTACAGAAGAAAGAGCCATTAGCCGCTGTTTTCGTGTTGCATCGCCACCCCACTCCCCTGATCTAACCCACGTGACTTTCTTTCTGTGGGGTTATTTAAAATTGAAGGTTTATCTTGGTGGAGTCTCGAATTTATCAGTTTTACAGGAAAACATAACACGGACTGTTATGAACATGTCTCCTGAAATATTGCATTCAGCTGTAGAGAGTACAGTGTACAGAATGCAATGCTTAGTCCAAGGAATTGGAGGTCATATTGAAAATAGCCGATGTCTTTCCCGGGAAAGCGATTCTACTGAATAAAAACAAAAGAACAAAGAATAAAAAGGAATAGAATCTCCTCTCTTTTTTAAATTTGTAACCCTTTACAGAAGTTATTTTTTCGAATAAAGCAAATTTGTGGAAAAATTAATTCTTTGTTATTCATTTATCTGTTTACTGTAGCTTTTTAAGATTTTATCGTGCAGTTACACTTAAAATTTAGATCAAAAGCGCCACATTCTCCCTATTGGCAACTTTTCGAACTAATTTTTTTTTCGTAGATTCTTTTTTCCCATGTCATCAATAGTCCCAGTACAAAATTTGGTGTCTTTGGGCTGATAGTTCGAGCTACAGAGGTCTCTCAGTACCGTCAGGTTAAAAAAAACACTCTGTAATTTGCTGTGAGGCTCGATCAAATTAAATTTCTGAATTTGATATTTTTTGAGAACTTACAAAATTTCTTAGAAGTTGATTAGATATAAATCTGAGATATTTATTAATTTCTTGAAGGAAGAAAGCTGCAATTTTTGTGTGAGAAGTGAAGTGAAATGAAATGGAAAGTGATCTATGTAGTTAAATCAGAATTTAATCTAAATTTCATTATAAATTTCTAAGTGAACTCGGTTCTATTTCGTGGTATTGTATATGTTGTAACATTTCAGTATTGATATTTAAATATCAAAACAATTAAAAAGACAAAAAAATTACTGGAATATATTTATTCCTACTACTTTAAAATCTAAATTAATTATCATGTCAGAAATGTTTTGCATATTAAAACCAGCATACGAATAAAATGAAGGTATTCTAACAAATATTTTTTTTTACATAATAGCGAATAAAATATCAATGAAATTATCTTTGTTAACTGAAACGAAAAGAAATAATTTAAGATTAATAATAGCGTTGATTTTTCTTAATTTTAAAGAAAAAGCACTGCACAGATATAGGAAATTCAAAAACAATATACAGCTTCCTTAATTTTGAATAACAAATATATAGCAACACATATATCATATATTTCTGTCGGAAATTAGACATGGAAAATTCTTATTTGTTGTTAATGAGAATCTAACAGAAAACACAATCCAATAGCATGCTTAAATTTTATATTCTTTTATGTGCAAAAGACGCATTATAAATGATAATTATCAGATTTAAGGTATTTCAAATTACTAGAGACAACAATTTAATAAAGACAGTTAAAACTGATATCTTCAGGTTCATATAAAATAAAATAAGTGGCAATCAATATTGAAGGAATAGATTATGAAACATACAACAATTTTTATAATTTTGAAAAGTATATAAACGGATTTTGAATTTCCTTGTATGAGTATTGTTCGATGATTTTATTTAATTAAAAATAGATCTATTGAGATATGATATGACTTTTAATATAAAAATATGAGAATAATTATGGACGATAATTATCCTATATGTTACAAAAGAGTTGCAGAAACCATTGATTATGTTTCTGTTTTAGAAGAAAAAATGCCATCATAAATATATAAGAATCAGTTCTACACTTTATTTAAATCCAGGGCTAAGATTCAGATCTTATATAAAACATTCTGTAGGAAAAGAAGCGAAATACACGAGAATTTCCGCTTTAATTTTCTCGTGTTTCTCTTCAATTTTCTTTCTATTTGTCTTCCACGGGAAATAACTTCAGGACGATTTTAAACCTGTTTAAATCAAAAGTCAAGAGCAAATGCCATTTTAAGTCTGTCAGTTGTAGTACATCGTTAGACGTAGTTTTATTCGTATTAAAAACTTCCATTTTTAAAAGAGCGCTTGTAGTATTCGTATTTTGCTATCCAATTGCACTTCCCAGGGGGCAACTTTAATCTAGCATTTCGAGCACTCGAATTTATTTAAGAATTCTTTTGCCCAAGGGACATTTCACACCTTATTCGTGTTCCACGTTGCTCTTCTGGGAATGAAAGGGAAAAGAAAAAGTCCTCAGGGGATCCTTGATGGAACTCGAGAGTATTTTTTTGCTGAATGTTATGTCCTGAGATGTGGACATGCTTGAAATCAGTAATGCTGTGGTTGTGTTTAGAGAATACCTGTTCAATAGATTGCTCCAAAACCAAAAGATTTTTCCTAAAGTGCTTACTAAAGTGATTCGTTTGGTTTCTTATCTGTAAATTGTTACTCTATATTAATGGTCAGCAGATTTGTAGTTGGAACTCTTTTCGAATTATTACTGCTGTCTAATTATATAATATATTTTGTTTAGGAAAAATATTGATTTAATAGTCAATAAGATGCTTGTAAAATTTGCTCACCCCAATTA
>JAPMOR010038835.1:72395-100461 GCA_026543865.1 Argiope aurantia | reverse complement strand
TTAACTGTGAGTTAATTCGTGAAAGTTACTTTAGACGTTAACTGTGAGTCAATTCGTGGAAGTTACTTTAGGCGTTAACTGTGAGTTAATTCGTGGAAGTTACGGAAACAAATGCAATAATTTATTGCATTTTATTTTAATTCATTTTAGATTATTAAATTTTATGTAGGAATATAGTATACTACAGTGGTGGAAAATACTTTGAGACCATCATTGAACTGTTTTTTTGCATTCAAAAATGCAAATCTTTTTTGTAATTTGCATTTACACTTATATATAAAATGTAATAAATAAAAAAATGAATTCAGAATTTAAAATATGTTTATTGTAGCTATAAAGGAAAAATGTGTAATGTAATGAAATGGAAAAAACTTTGAGACCAGTTTTAAAGAGTGATTGTTTGCATAATGAGATGATTTAACTTTTGCACGATTTTGTGCGGGACAGTCGTGAGACTGAAAAGAAACACTTTCTAATCATTTCTTTGAGTGTTGAAGCAACTGAGACTATGGGTAGCGGAAAATTACTGACTGAAATTGAAAAAGGGAAAATCTTAGCATTTCGCGGAAGCGGAATGAGTGAAGGCAAATTGCTAGCAAAATCAAGAGGTCTAAAACTGTGGTTCATCATTTTCTCTCAGATCCATGCAGATATGGTACAAAAAATAGAGGAGGAAGGCCATCAAAACTCTCAACCAAAATGAAAAGAAGTGTTATAAGGATGGCTGTTAAAGACAATGCACATTCTGCAGCAATAAAATCGACACTTAAGCTTCCAGTTACGGCTAGAACAGTTAGAAATATTCTGAGTAATACGAAAAACATCAAATATGCAAAATTCAAAAGTAAACTCAGACTTGAAAAACGTCATATTGCAGCAAGATTCAATTTTGCAATATCTAATGTTTTAAAACCCAACTTGTGGCGAAAAATAGTGTTCACGGATGAAAAGAAATTTAACCTAGATGGACCTGATGGTTTAAGAAAGTATTGGCATGATTTGAGACAGGATGCTACGCATTTTTCAAAGCGAGTTCAAGGGGGTGGATCCGTCATGGTATGGGCAGGTTTCAGTGCTAGAGGTAAGACTGATATTGTGTTCACTAAAGGTAATATGAACTCTTTTGACTATCAAGATATACTGGCGAACAATTTTGTTCCATTAAGAGATGAACTTATGGATCAAAATTTGATTTTGCTACAAGATAATGCGTCAGTGCACAAGTCTGATTCAACTATTGCTTGGCTAACTGAAAATAATATAAGTTTTATAGATTTTCCGGCCAAAAGTCCAGACCTCAACCCCTTAGAGAACACGTGGGGTATCCTTGCACGCATGGTGTATAAAAATGGTAAACAATATTATTCTGTGTCTGAACTCAGAGCTGTTATTTTAAAAGCATGGGATAAAATACCGATTCTAACATGCAAAAACCTAGCAAAATCCTTCCAGAATCGTCTTTTAGAAGTAATTCGTGTGAAAGGAAAACACACGAAGTAATAAAAATTGTAATGATATACATTTAAATAATATTTAACTTTGTGATCTCGAAGTTTTTTCCACCCTTTTATGTTACGAAAAAAAATCATTTCAGTGTAATGTATAATTACATTAATTTCTTTATAAAATAATATGAAGAAATTTTTATGTTTTTGTATTGTATATACTATTTAATGTATCTTTTTTTAGTAAAGTTAAAAGTTTTCAATTTTACATGTGGTCTCAAAGTTTTTTCCACCACTGTATAATAACTATATTTCTCATAATTAGATAATAAACTATTATACATAGTATAAACTATAGCTTACTTTCATAATAAACTATATTTCTCAGTTGTTTTTCTTATAAATACTTAAAAAAATAGCAAGAAATTTCAGCTAGTTTTAAATCTTGAATGTTAGAAATGTTCGTGAATTATAGCTGTTTTTGAGAAAAATTTATTTTTAATTGAATAAAAAAGAAATGATTCATTGTTTAAACAGATATATGAGATTTTCACTTAAAATGCATTCGTTTAAAATATTACTTATATTTGAACTGCTTTCTTTAAAGTCACCATTATTTAAGTTAAGGAACGAAAATTTAAGAAGGTTAAATTTTATTGATTCATTTGAGGTATGATACACATAGCAGATTTATTGGGAATACGGATTCATCGTAATCTCTATTAATCATTTCTAATGTATAGATGACACGTCATTTCCTGTGTGTGGTGTCGAGAATAATAAGAACAGCTATCATCGTGTTATCTTTGAGTGCGAAGGGTCATATGTTCGATTCCACCAGGAATCCACACAATCATCTAATATTTTAAAATAAAAGATTTGTTCCTAATGGAGCCTTAGACACGGACAATAGGCAAACAAATGAAATCCATAACGTTATACATAAAAGAGTACTCGAACTTGGGCTACATGAAATTATTTTAAATGCAGAATATTTCAAAATGATTCAAATTAGTAGAAATACTAGAAAAATTATATTGCGAAGAAAGATTTATTGTAGGTAGTTGTTGCAGGAAGATCAAAGTCCCTTTCGTCAGGGCGAAAACACAGTGAATAGGGATCCGGTGTTATATGTAAAATTGGTGATTCAGACTCAGAAAAGGGTTCTGCATGTTGTCGTTCTTTCAATCTAGTGCTGTTAGTAGCGTGACTAAGTTCTAGGCGCGTGCCCTGGGCACAGTTTCCAAGGGGTGCAAAATTAAGGAATTCGTTTGTTTTATTTAAAAGAAAATTAAGTTTTTAATAATATCTTATTCCCAAGATTTTAAAAATAAAAACAGTTGCTTTAATTGAGTGAAAACTAAAAGTCTTCTAAGGCAATAGGATTTTAAAGTTTAGAATAAGGGCTTAATAGGAACTTACTAGCTTATGAATTAGAGCTTATGGTTATTTCATTTATTATAACAAAATTCATATAAGATAATTTGGGATTTTGTGCTTAAGAAGAAAGGAATAGAGATTTTAAATGCTTCAAATTTATGTGAAAAGAAATAGCATTACTTTTCTATTCTCGCGAAAATAACAAACACTCGACAATAATATAACTAGAGATTGTATAAATTTCAAAATCTTTCAATAACATTGTCATGTATGTTTCAGAAAAGAGTCGTTTTTCAAATATATCTGGAGAATAAAGCAGATGATCAGAAACTACGTGCCTGAAAATCTATTCAACAATGTTAGAAAATATATTTATGATTGATATAACCAAGACATATAGAGCAAGATAAAATAATACGTGGAAAGTACTTATAATAAAACTAAATTTCCCAGCTTTCTTATTCGGAGTATCAATAGAATAAGGGCGAAAGTGCGCGGCGCCAGACTAAATGTAAATAAGCCCAAAAGATCATAATTATTTTCACTCATTGAAACTTCTATTCACCAGGAAAAAAATCGACGCTATTTTGAATGACTGATCTTTTGGAATTTGGACTAATGTTTTTGGATGCGAAAAATCGGAAATAATTTATATTAAAAATGAAAGGGCATATCATAGAAATTATAAGCAGCAATAATCTGTACTATGAAGTAAGATGATATAATAGCCTAACATTAATAGGATATTTTTACCACATAGTTTTTTTTCTCTTTTAAACTATATGAAGTATTTCACTGATAACTTTGACTACAGCAACATCAAGTACAAGCTGCGAAAACTTGTTATTTTCGTTCATGTTTGCTCGTTTAGCTAACTGAAGTGAATGAGTTCTTTTGATTATAAACTGACTGATTTCAGAGAAATCATAAACAAATTCTCGTCGATCAACGAATTTATAATATTTGATACAGTAAGTCTTCCAAATCTTTAGGAAATAATGTATCCCTTTTAATACATACGTAAAAGTTTTACTAAAATTATAATAAAATGCCATTTTACATGTTATAGAAGAATATACAATAATTTTTATTCATATTTGACATAGATTTTTGTGTTTTTGTGTTATTAATTGTAAATTTAACGATGTATAGGAAGTAATAAATCAAATATAAAATTAATTACAAAGGATTTTGAATGATTTTATTTAATGTGTTAACAAAGGATTTATTTCAATATTCATTCTCCAAATAATATCCAAGGGAAAAAAGTAATATATATATAACATTTTCGTTAGCATTCGTATACATACTCCTTTTTCAACGGATTAAGAGATTAGTACACATTTTATATTTTTCAACCATAAAATAAATAGAAATAATTTTATATTTGCATTTCTGTAACGCATTAAAAGTTTTACACAAGCAACTATTTGATTTTTCAATTTCAGTCTTATTTCAATTATTAAAATTAGAATGGAGGAAATGATCAGTGTAAATTTAGCATAAAACTTTCAAACTAATTTTATGAAATTTGTTGCCCAAACTTCTTTAGCAACATTTTTCCTTTACATTTTATATTCAAGATCCGTCTATATATAACGATCATTGTGAAGTTATTTGTAATGCTTAGATCATATCAATTCCAAAATATTTTATGTATTATTATTTAGGTTTAATTGTACTTTTAATCTTTGCACTCCTCGCTATAAAGAGTCAGAAAAAAAAAAATTAAAGGTTGCATTTCAAAAAAAAAAAAAAAAAAAAAAGGAAAGACGCAGTTCTGGTATTTGCAGAGGGTGCTCTTTTATCTAGATACGACATTGGGTGTACAGAAGACTTCAACTATTCAATCATGCACTTGTAGTTGTCAAATACAGATGAGCAAACGTACAGGATATCTCCAATAAAGGGAAAATGGATGTTCGTGTAAAAGTGGCGTTTATCCAAGGATATTATTGCGAAATATAAAGAAAATCAACTGTTCTTTTGCACAGACTTCGGTTATTCGACGGATGACGCAATAGGGATTAAACAAATAATGATTACAATATAATGCAGGAGTATCATTGGAAACTGATATGTTTTTGAGTTCATGGCGCAGTCGGATTGCCGATTAAAAATACCAGTCATATATGTGATCATGGTTGGTCACACGACGCACATTCCAGAGAGATGTGAACTTTTTTTTACCATTCTGCGGAAATCTTACCATTCATTATTAAATATTTATATTATTTTGTAATAATTCTTTTGATTTACTTTGTATTAAATATGGATGTGTGAAATATTTTACATAAGAAGGATATTTGATAATTCATAACATTCACTCCGAGTCTTTTTTTTTTGCATTTAAAGAAAATTTTTTGTAGAAATATACATATAAAAAAACATAACATGGGTTTGAATTATTGAATGTAGCAAATACAATAAAAAATTGCGGAATTTCATAATGCGACAATACACAAATTATTGTTGCAGCTTATTATTTTCAATAAAGATAAATAATGTGGCATTTTTTACAATATAAAACTGCGTGGGAGTAATAGCATTGATCGATGCAAACTCTCATTGAGAATTCTACAAATGGTCTTGAATAAATTAATGCAATCCATTGCAGTCTTTATTTTAAGTTTTACACATATACAGCTCATTTATTATTTAAATCAATGTTTGTCAAAAATGAAATTCATTGTGAATGAAATAACATGTTTAAAGCATGGACTGATATAGCTTAAACAACGATGTTCGTGCTGTAATGTCAAACAGATTTTTTTTTTATTTCAGTTCAAATATATATTTATTTGTTTCTATATATACGCCGTCGAATGATATTCACAAATAATTTCTCTTTGGAGTAATGAAATTATTCAAGAATATTGGCATAAAGGAACGTTATTAAACAGAAGTTCTAAACGAATATTTTAGTTACTATTATTTTTTTATGTTATATGTATTCTTATTTTGTCATTTGTATGCAAATTGCAGTATAAATTTTTCTTCTTTCCTTTCTTTTTGTCGCTTTCAATAAAGTCCTCCTACATTTATACCAAACCGGGAAGGGGCCTCATGAGTTCTAGAAACGGAGGTGTGGTTTGATGTTGTTTAGGTGTTAAACGAAGATCTTTCAGTAACTGAAATTACAATGCGATTATCCTCAATGCAACGATATGTGGTTTATCATAGTCAATATATCTAAATACAGCTTGCTTTAATGATTTTCTTGATATCCAACATTTTTCTAAAGAAACGAATCTATGATGAAACTAACTAAAAAAACCCGTATATTTATTCGTAGATTCGTTTTCGTCAGTGTTTTTGTCCTCCAAAATATTTTACTGGTAATGGACTTAATTGAATATAAGAAACCTAATGGCAATATGGCCACTCTTTATTCAACTAATTGTATATTGGTTGTGTTAATGCAAAAAAATGAAAAAAATGTTGTTATCACTACTATCTACCCTCTTTATGTTTTAATTTTTGTTTTTTACTTTCTCAATTAAATTGAAAAAGAAAGAAACAAAAATAAGAATAAAAAGCAAATTTGAAATCATCGCCAGTTAATACAAATAGATATGGAAGAATAAATAATTAAATAAAAAAATTCGTGAATTTTAAAAGAATAACAGCAAGTATGTATTTTAACCATTAGTGGCTTTATTTCCCATCATTTAATTTATAGAAATCTCTTGTGGTTTATGCCAGATCCATAAATATTTAGAGAAATTCCTCACATATTGCAGAAAAGCGCTAAAATTCCTTTCATTTCAAATAATACAATACATTTCTTCAGTTCGATAATTACACCAAAACGGTGGTAGTACATGCTCGCTAATAGAGGTATTATCTCAGAGAATGCGTACCATAGTTGCGAAATATTAACCTTTGGCGTGAATTTAGCTCTTTTACTAAATCTGTCGTATGATCTTTGGCGATTATTTTGGAGATTATTTTGGATCCCTGACATGGGATTAATAGTATCCGAAAATCGAATTTCTGTTTAAGACGAATTTTTCCCAACCGATTGAAACAAAAATTTGACACAAAACTACACTTCTAATCACAAACTGAAATACTAAATTTGATATATTTAAATCATACGTTTTTGAGTTATCATGTTTAAATATTTCTGGAAGTACAAAATAACAAACGATCACCCCCCTGTCCGATTTGGCTTAGAGTTTGAGAGGTGTCTATCCATAAATGTTAGACCTGTGTACCAAATTTTATCCATTTAGCTCTCTTCATTTTGTAATTATTGTATTGACTTATATTCGAACAGCCGGACATACTGATTTTCATTCAACACATTTTGCTCAAAATATGATAGAAATATTCAAATTTGGTGTAAAAACTGTATACCAAATTTCATCCGTATAGCTCAAAGCATTTTTGAGTTATCTTTGTCACAGACAGACATAATACCATAAATATGTTTAGATATTTATAAAAAAAATGTGGATATTTGTCAAAATCTCGAGTTCGAATTTTTTCACGATGACAGTGCTTTATGCCTCCTATACGAGAGACTGACAAGATAAATTTACGAGATCACCTGACCTTGAAAAAGATCATGTGAATTGAAGATTTAATCCACATCTAAATATTAGAATTGAGTATGAGCTCAGTTAATATTTCATCGACTAAAGTTCAATCAAGTTTAGTTTATTAAGTACCAAACTGGGATAGAAACTACTTATGATTATAATTTAGTTTAAGACAAAATCGTAAAATAAAGTTATGCTTGCAATAAAAAATATTTGAATCAATAAATGAAGTTTCGTATTAAAATTTTCTATTGGTTTTTTTTTTCAGCGATCCCCCACTATTTATTTATGGAAGGTATGTGAACAGCTCTTTCAACTATTTTAAATAAATGACGAATATTTCGATAATAACCGCTAATAAGGAATTAAAAACCTTTGTTGGCTTATTCATCTCATCCGGTTTAAATCAATTTTATTCAAATTAAGATTTATTACGACATAATGTCAATGTCAAAGAATATGGTAATTAATGCAAAAAGAGATCTCGAGGCATAAAAGCAGAAATATTTGCAACGTGAAGGTATTTCAACTGATATCTCGTAGTAGGAAGACATTTCAGAATATAAATTTCATGATTCTGTAAACAACAAGAAGTTCTGTATTGATTTTTCACCATTACATTTCAGCGAAAAAATTAGCATTTCATAAATATTCATTTCAAATTAAAGCCATTTTATCCTAAATAATGTTAGAGCCTTAATCCACCATTTCCCAAAATTGAGACATAGGTCTAAATTGAGTTTTTTTGCTTGGGTTCTTTCGAGAGTATGTAGCATTTGTTGTAAAGGAGTAGACTATTTTGTTCTTTGAGTAATTTAGTTAAATTTTCAGAATTTTTATACTTAATGATTCATAAAAGTTATATAGATGAGATGAAAAGAACATTATATTGTTTCATATTATTTATGCTTTGTAGCAATTTTATAGATTCATTAAAGGTTGTATAGATAGCCCTAGGACATCTATGTTAATGGGAGATATGAACGATTGAAAAATGCTGTTTTAGATGAATTGAATTTCTGTAAGATAAATATTAATTAATAAATAAATATAACAACATTTAAAAAAAATATATACTTTTATTTGTGTATTTGAAGCATGTTTTAAAAAATTTAATCATTTCTTACTTTTTCGGTTTTAACTTATAATTCACTGTTTCATTATAAAATGCAAATTTCAAGTTTCATTATAAAATGCATTTTCCTTCTAAATATATTTTTTATATTAATAATAATATCCTACTTCCACTTCAGATAAATTTTAGATATGAAATGTATGTGTATTTCTCCTATATCTAGCATGATATAAAAATTGTGGAAACAACATAATTAATTAAAGTCAGTAATACTCGAAGTAAAAGAAAAATTGAATTTGTTATTTAATGCATATTCCATCAATCAGTTAACAGTGAGAAAATAAATACTGAATGCATGTAATTTGAAAAAAATGAAATAATTATACAAATATCTATGTCGATGAAGTGAATTATATTTATATTAAGTTCATGCCTTATTTCCGTCTCAAAATCCAAACATAGAGAAAGCCTTCTTAAAAACGTTATAAGACTTCTGATATTTTTCTGAATTCGAGGTGAAATAAATAACATTGCAGTAGATTTGTGATATCTATTGATAATGTAGTGGGATTTGAAACGCACTTTTACTTTTACAATGTCAAACTTGAAGCAATTCGTGCTCTGCGTTCTGTGAAACAGGTATTATACATTGCCTTATTAGGTGGTTATATATAATTCAAGTTGATACAAAAACGTAAGCGAAGCGTTAGTTGATTAGTGCTGTACGTTTAAAACTTTTGCATGATAAAATTTATTTATGCTACTAAACTGCATGAACATAAATATTTAATGCTATTAATTTCAAATGTGCTAAACTGAGTAAAGGTTTGCGTCAGTTCTTCGAGCCTAGAATTAATAATTCATTTTTATTTAATTAATTGGATTCCAAAATAGGATTAATTTAACTCGCATGACAGAGTTCCGAATCGTGTGAATTAAAGCTTCGAGTTAAATCAAAATTTTCTTTTTAAAAATGATTCTTATCTGAAGCATGCTTGTCGATACACCGAAGGATTATTTTGGAAAGATAAATGGATTTTAGAACGGAAAGCTATTGAAAAGAAAGATTTTCCGTTAATTGCAATGCAAGTTTATGGTTGTGTATTAATTTAAGAAAATAAATTGTTTGATTATTTAAGATTGTATTTGATGGCATTTCTTACGTTTTTGAAGAAATCACCCATGAAATATATTTGGCAGCAACAAGGTGAATTTTTTGGTACAAGGGCTAAATGCAAAACATGTTGCTAAACGAGATACACTCGGATCAAAGCTATTATTTAAATTATTTGTAATATAATAAACAAGAGGTTTATTTCAGTAAATTTATAATTATTACTAAATACATAAACGAAAATGAAATCATCTCATACATAAATCGACTGCTCTATGTTTTATTTTAAAATGAGTGTTTCTGTCAAGCAAATCTTCTAATAAGATATTTTCCAAACAAACTGCAATTATTCCTTATTATTGAAAGTAAAGGAAATAAAATATTTTCACAATATTACTTTCTATTTATCTGAAAACAGTAGATATAAAGGGTAAACAGTTATAGGGATTTAATGCATATTTATTGTACTAAAAATGCTTTCAAAAGTGCTTTTTCATAATTGGTTGATTATGAATTGATTATTCATTTCTTAATTCATTCTTTCTTTCTTTAATTTGGAAATATCTGCGTTATATATATATATATATATATATATATATATATATATATATATATAAACTATAAAACTTCTCACTTCAGCATTTTCCCACTCTCCAAATGAAGGAATAAAAATTCTTAATGCTTAGCACATTCTTTTAAAGATACTTAAATTTCCCTTACCTGAGACTAAGACTACTACGTGTGTAAAAGAAATCCCTATCAAAATCTCACTATAAAATCACTGAGGGAAAAGTTTTCTATCTCTTTTGCTCTTTTATTTTTGTATTGTGATATAGACTGAAGTATCTCATAGCTTCTTCCTTTTACATAATATGCCTCCCGTGATGAAATAAATCCCGTAATGAGTTTAAAATAAATTTCAAAAGTTTCTTCTCTTCTGCTGCGCAAGCACACACACATACATATATATATAATCGATGAAATTATATCAAAATAGATTTTGTTATATTTTATACACGAGACTAACACCATCTCTTAAAGTACAAAATCATCAAATAATTAATTAATGTAATAGTAAAAACAGTTATTGCAAAGCTAATGAAAATGACCTTCTTTCCAAAAACATATATTTTTTCCAATTTAAATTTATAATGACATGTTCATAAAATTGTGAATGTTGCTCCTTCATTGGAACTACTGAGTATACTATCATGTTAAATAATTCTGTGAATTTCTGTAGTAAGATTCGTTTGTGAAATAATTTGATATTTTTATATTGCAAGTATAAGAGTGTGAGAATAAACTTTTAATATGAGTATGATTGATATAAATTCTCATGCCTACTTTCATTTATCATTTTATGTTCTTTTTCTATTAACAGAAAAAGACAGAAGTACTTGCATATTTCATTTGTTAACTATATCAAGAATAAAGAAACAAATCAGTATTAGATACCCGAACAAGACACTTTTGCGTGCATATGATTAGAGATACATGTCACTGAGAATATAAAAAAAAAGTCATGTTTGAGGTATCAATGTAATGATCTTATTACAGACTATCAAAAAGAAACTAACAACCACTGTGTACTAAAAGAACTGGGTAACTATTCAAATGGTTTTTCCTTCATTAAAAAGAAAAAGGCATTTCACGAGAGCAGATACAAAGTGTTTTATGTAAAAAATACAAACAAAATAAATTCCCTAAATATGCTTACGAGGAAATCTTATTTTTCATTTCGGAGAAAGCCAAAAGTGGATGCACATAAATTCCGCATTGCATTAGTAATGATTTGAAGAGCATTTTATTGTTTATATTCTTACTTCCCTGCATTGAAATATATAAAGACAAGAAACTTTAATCATTAAAAGATGTGATATCGATATTTTGTTGAAAATAAAAGTTTCAGACCCCTCTATGTCCGATAAAAACATTTCAAAAATTATACGTGTCTCTCAGTATATATGGAATCATACGTGTATTTGGATACTCCATATATATGATGTACATTAATTTCGCATTGCACTAGTGATGCTTTGAAGGGCATTTTATTGTTTTTATTCTTACTTCCATGTACTGAAATATACAAAGAAAAGATACTTTAATCATTCAAAAAATGTGAAATGAAATTCAAGATTCAGACCTTTCTGTGTACGATAAAAACATTTCAGAAATTATATATGTCTCTCCGTATAAATGGAAGCATATGTATATACGGATACTCCGTATATATGGAAGCATACGTATATATGGAAGCATACGTATATATATGGCTACTCTGTATATATGGATGCACATAAATTCCACATTGCATTAGTGATGCTTTGAATTGGATTTTATTGTTTTCATTTTTACTTCCCTGTATTGAAATGTATAAAGAGAAGAAACTTTAATCATTAAAAAATGTGATATTAATATTTTGATGAAACTCCTGTTTCAGACCTCTCTGTGTCCGATAAAAATATTTCTGAAATTATATATGTCTTTCCATATATATGGAAGCATATGTATATATGGATATTCCTTATATATGGAAGCATATGCATATATGGATATTCCTTATATATGGACGCATATGCATATATGGATATTCCTTATATATGGATGTACATAAATTCCAAATTGCATTAGTGATGCTTTGAAGGGAATTTTATTGTTTTTATTCTTACTTCCCTGTATTGAAATATACAAAGAGAAGACACATTAATCATTTTAATAATGTAATGATGATATTTTAATGAAATTCAAGTTTCAGACCTCTCTGTGCACTAAGAAAACATTTCTGAGATTAAAACATTAAGTGCAATTTTTTTAAACTTTGTATTAAAGATTTATATATTATCACTTATATAGGGAAAATAAAGGTTTAAAAATTTGAAATATTTAGAAAAATCCGAAGATTAAAAATATGAAAACAGCTTAAAAACTATGAGAGGAAATCATATCGATAAAGTAAAGTAAGATGAGAACAACAGTACGATAATAAAAATAGAAAAATATTGAAGACAATAAGGATTCCTGTTACTGAAACTCAACAAAGAATAATAATAATTGGATATAAAGGAAGAAAGTAATGCTTAACAGCCTTGATATAATAATAATAACATAAATAATAAGAAATGATTCTAGAAGAAGTTGTCTGTTGAAAAAGTTATGAAAGCGGACATTTATGTTCTTTACCTATGCACGTCATATATGAGTATCTTTTAGAAATAATAATGAGAATAAAGTAAAACTAAACAAAATTAGAAAACAATCATTAGTTTGAACTCAGATTGTGTTATATTGCCCACGGATATGATTATTATAGAATCGATCATCATTGCAGTAAAAGTATGTCATTATAATAATTGCAATAAATAGGCATGATTAATCCAAAATGAGTTTAATTTTTAAATGAAAATTCTTTTTTACTTATATTTTAGTTGGCCTGTATATTTTGCTTGCTATCTTCCGAAATTGGGCTTACGCCATAAGCAATGCTATTTCTTGCTAAAGATCATTTCTTTGCAAACAGTTTGGGAGCAATCTGCCCTTATCATTAAGAGAAAATAGCCCTGGAGAAATTCTTGGAAATCGATCGACCGAATCTTCATTTTGGAAAGGAACGAAAGAAAGCGAGCCATTTCAATTTTATCCCGGATTTTTCATACAAAGCATCTCAAGTATGTTTAGGTTCTGTCGACAAACTTAGTTTGAATACAATTGAAACGTACAGATATCCTTCAATTATAAATTCCAGGAATCAAAAGGAAAGAATTTTATGAATTTGAAAAATAATTAATTAAAACGTTATTGCTTGGAACGGCATTCTTTATTCCAGCTGGAATTTCTCTCTTTTGTTGATGGAATGAGTTTTTATTTTTAAAAAATATCTGATTTTATATTAACACCGACAAAGAACTTTTATTAAAAAGTAAATCCTGAGATTTATTTTAAATTATAAATCTAATTGATTTTCATCTGCAAGTGACATTTGGAAATTAAATTGAATTTTACTGGAATTCTAGTTCAAGTTTATGAACAGTAGAGCGATACCAAGGAATCGTGCTCTATTTAAATGTTTGTGTGACAGTCATAAGTTTCTTTTATTCTCAATCTCTTTTTAATGTACAGCTTTTAAATTCTAGAATGCAGAAAAGAAATTCAACTGTAGTGAATATTAATATTTAATGGAAGTGAAGTATTTTGTTTATAAAATCTTTTGATATCATTTAAAATTTGATCCTTTTGTTGTCTGCGAATACAGAGAAATATCGTCATACAGAAATCTGATTTAATGTAGTTGCCGTAGAAATTGTACCATCTTACAGAAAAAGGAAGCGCTGGATAAATTATATATCTGAAAAAAAAATGGATATTTCGAAATGAATATGAAAAGAAAAGGGAGCATTTATTCTTTTTTCATTAAAAAATATCAGAAAAGCAAAATATAAAGTTAATTCTGATATTCTTGATTTAAAAAAATTAAAATGCGTCTTTTTTATCGCTTCATGTTCATTTTAAAATATTCACAATTTTTGCGAGAAATTTATCTTCATTTTCAGACGGAGACATTTACAGTGAATAAATTTCTTCTGAGTTACGAAAATGTTACCTTGGATAGTTCTAGCTGTGGTAGATTAGCCTAATCTTTATATCTAGTAAATGTATAACACTAGGCAGTGGTATGTTGTAAATGTCCAACACCCGAAATAAATTGTGTGATGGATCTATGGGTCATTTTTTCTTTTTGCTACCTGAAATACTGATTATGATTTCAGTGACTTGATCTTTTCCATAAACACTCTGGCCGAGATGAGTATTCTATGGATTACTGCATATGTCGCAGCTGTAACTCTGCTTATACAGGGATGAAACTCTTAAAAGTATTGTACATAATGACTAAATGTATAAATGTATGTAGAAAGGCCTCTAAAATATCAGAAGTCATATATTACCAAGAAATGAAGTGTTTTGAATGAGGTAGGATTAAAAGCCCCGAAAAAGATATTCCCTTCACCATGAATGGATCCAGGTGTTACAACTGTTTAGTAGTTATTATTGCATTTGTTATAGTAATTATTAATTCACGAATATATGTTCTAGCATAATACCGTTAATCTTATCGTTCCGGGTGATTAGGTAAATGGAAGAATGACGAATAGATCCGAATGCGTCGATCCATAGATGACCGAATGCGTCGATCCATAGATGATCGAATGCGTCGACTTAACAAATTTGAATGGTTACTAGTTCTACAGTCAGATTGCTGGCAATTAGAAATAACCTCTTATTCTGTGGATTCCTCCACAAACGTCCTGCGACAAGCCTATCACTTATTGGTAAGTACCATGGAAGCTGGTTGTAATGGTGCCATGATAGCTAATGGGGTCTTCACAGAATGTTCACAGGCGTGACCATTTTCTGTCTCCGTACTGTTGATTAGCCCTGAGAAGTTCAATAGGACCCATAAAAGTCTTCTATTGAGTATTTTCTCACTTAGGTTTAGTAGGTCAGCTTTGACTATTGCAGTTTATCGAGGAATTTCGCATGACAGTATATCACTTCCCGTTATTTCAGTGACCTTGAATACAGAATGGTTCGTCAAAATGATGATTCATCCCATTGTGATATCATTCATATGCTGAATAGTTGGAAGCAGGTTCTAGCATGATAAGCTCCGTACTAGATTTGCAACGGAATGATTACTTAGGGTTGCCAGAACTCTGCCAAATCTCATCACGAGGTTTATAGCTAATTCAGCATGTATGAGATGCTATTGGAAAGCAGTTTTGTTCTCATCACTTTCTTATTCTTCCTTATTCCTTTCTCTGCTTATGAATAAGCAGATAAATTTTGAAGAACGTTTTCTTACCATTTTCCAGTTAAGGCAATGTTTTAAAAAAACAACAATAACCACTGACTGAACCCCCTCCCCCTCCCGCGCAGAATCTGACACTCATGCCAGTTTTATGCTTCTCTTCAAGAACATGGCGATTACACAGATTAATGAGAATTTTTAAAATTACCTATTAATGTTGTTCTTCGAATATTTCTTTAATTATGTTTTTGAAATTTCATTAACTATTATATATTTTTGGAAAAAATGCGATTATGTTATTTTTCTTCACTCGATGTAAGGTGCATGTTAATTCCATCGAGACCAACGTTCTCCCGCAGGTATGGCGTGGAAGTGTGGAGAGGTGATGCCAGCTCGAGTGTCATCCTCGTCATCTGACCGTGGTTCATCCCAAAATAGTCCTAGTGTTGCTTTAAAATGGGATGCTATTGTAACTAAACTAAACTAGACTCAATGTAATTTCTATCTGATGATGGGATTTTATTTCATACTAAGGCATTTTTTTAATACTGGAGACATCAGATAATTGAAATGACAGAATTACAAATGTCCTATAAAGTTATATCAAAGTTACTTATGTTCAGTTATGATTAATTTTGTAAGAAAAACGACTAACTCTCATATTAAATAAGGTAGTATTGAAAACCATATAAATATGCATATATTTATTATACAAATGCATTTATATATTCCTTTATTTATGAATTCGTTGAAATATGAAATAAGGAAAACTGGTTACAAAATTAGAGTTTTGAGAAAAATTAAAAATATTCGATAGAGATGAAGTAGATTTTTTTTTTAATTTTTTCTCTCCTTTTTATTTTTATTTTCATTTATCTCTTTAAATAAAGATTCTGTTGGATTACAGGAAGTATTTTAAGTAAAAAATAAGAAGATATGCGATAAAAATAAAAGTTGACATTTTTGGTCAGAAACTTTATAAAGAATTGCCGACTTAAGGATTTCGGCACTGAAAACGGGATTTAAGAAAGAAGTTTTTTTTTTTTTTTCTTTCGAAAGAATTGCATTTACAACAATAAAAAAATTGCTGACTACATAAAAGACTAATCGAAAATTCTGAAAAAGGTTCATTTATTCATTCAAAGGAAATTTGAGCTCACTTCTCGGGAAGTGAAATTAATTATCGGCTTCAAAAGAAGATGTTGGGGCCAAGTAATATTAGCTTGTAATAGCTCTTAGAAATTTTTGCTTTTGCACTGGCTTCAATTTTAAAATACATTTTAAAATTCAGCCCTTTCTGTTGATCCTTATACGGCTTTATCGATCTTACGGTCAATGTACTTTGAAGCTTTGGAGGGTAGAAATAGAACGAGTGGCCTCCTGATTCAGATATTTCAAATATGCAAGTCTAAATCTGTAAGATGTTCCTAGCTTATATGAAAATATGTTTTCTTAACAGAGATGTTCAGCTGTAGTGGAACTGGGTACGTAGTTCAATTTCTAAAGAGAAATTTTCCAATTACGACATTTCTTTTTTGCCACCGAAGTTTTCACATAAGGTATATTGAATTGGCGTTTTGGGTGTCTGGTTTTTTTTTGAGAAAAATAAATTTAAAGGACGAGAAAGGAAGACAGATTTAAATTTTTGCTCTAGGGTTGCCTCTGTAGCACCAATGAAATTCTTCCCCTGTATATGAAAATTTTTTCTCATCGTCAAGCTTTTCACAAGTTAGAGGTTTCAGATTTTAAATGAAATTTTGAATTTTATTTTGTTGTATAAATTTTTCAGCCAATTTATGCATAAAAGTAGGAAAGTAAACAGCCCACTGAAATATCAATTATTAATAAAAAAGGTTAATTAAATATTTTTTAATTAACCGTATATTTATAATTCTGGAGGATCAGAAAAGGAGACAGATTTAAATTTTTACTCTCAGGTTGACACAGTAGTATCAATGAAATTCCGCTTCTTCACTTGTATTCGAAAATCTTTTCACATTCTCAAGTTTTTTACAAGTTTAGAGGTTTCAGATTTAAAATGAATTTTAAATTTTAATCTCTCATTTTGATTTTTATCTTGTTGTATCCCTTTTTTATTCAATGTATGCATAAAATTAGGGAAATAAGCCGCCCACTGGAATATCAATTAGTAATATACAAAAAAAGATGAATGAAATATTTTTATTATGAACAATTAGGTAAAAAATCTGGAAACACAGGGAAACTGAATATATTTTTATCCTGCTTTTATTGAAAGGCCTGCTTTTTCAGTATCTTTTGGTACCCGATCCTGTTTAGGGACAAATTTGGTAATGTAAAAATTTTTCGTATAATCATGTCCTCATCTTTGTGTTAGCTAATAACAATGGTTATGACCATTCTTTAAATACAAATAAGACAGGTATTCAGAAACTCATTTTTATGTTATTTAATAACAATTGATATGACCATTCTTTGAATACAAATAAGAGAGGTATTCAGAAGCTCATTTTTGTGTTACTTAACAACAATTGGTATGACCATTCTTTAAATACAAATAAGAGAGGTATTCATAAACTAATTTCCGTTTTCAAATTTTGCTGTGGAAGGGCTGAACTCGTGATTTTTTGCATGCGTGTTCACTTAGCTGATTCATTTACAAACAATTTAAGTCATTTTTAGATCACTGAGGTTTTACATGTTGAGCTTTTAAAACGTTTTAAAAAATTAAATATCCCGCCTCATGCGAGTTTTGTTCTGTCAACCTCTTAATGCAAGAGACACAAAGCCACTTGACATTTATTAACAAATTTTTGAAATTTACGGATAAAATAAGTAATTCGATTGCAAGAAACTGAGAGTGAAATTTCAAAGAAGGTCGTGAAAATGGTCACGAAGAGGAACGGATTGTGCGGGGGTCTTGGTTTGGTGATGATTTAATTAGAAGATGATCAAGGAAATCTGAAGATTCACCGTTATGACACTATTAATTCATTCTCCTCAAATTTCCCATTCACTTCTACATTCTACAGGTGGAATTTTTCTATGACAAGGGCATATGAAAACACGTGCCGCACTGTAATAAATGCTTCAGTAATGGTGACAAGTATGTTGAAAAATAACCTAAGCACTGCACTTTATTATGCAATAAAACTCTTTTTCTAATAATCCTTTCCTTTTTCTTCAATTGCTGCTTGGATGAACTTAGTTTCAGAATATCCCTCGTAATAACCGAAACAACTCAGGAATAGAATTCAAATAAATTTTTGAAACACTTATTATAAAAATACACTTTTATTTGTCTACTAAATCTATAAGCTTTTTATCATAATTATTTTCTAATTTTTATACTTTAATTTATAATTCATTGTTATAAATATAATGAAATTTGAAATAAATTTTTCATAAAGTCGCATCACTCGTATGGGATAAAAAACGTAATTAAATTAGTTAATTAATTGGAATTCATAATGAAGTTCTGAAAATATCCGAATAACTCATTTTTTTCTGAGAACACATAAGTACACATGATCTTAAGATTCTAGCACAACAGGAAAGAACTAAAAAACTCGATTACAGAATTTCATCTTCATAAATAGGAAACAAGTCAAGTTAGACAAAATTGTATGAAAACAACACAGAAAACAAATAAAGCCGATTTAAGTTTTATGTTTTTTTAATATCTGGAATTCAGGAGTTTCTATACTAAAGCTATCCGTTCTGTTTCTAACTGTGGGGAAAGAATGTCCAGAATCAGTGCATCAGGGGCAAACATGTGTTACACATGAGCTAATTTAAATATTCTGCAAATGTAGCAGTAATCTCAGTTTTATTTGAGCACCCCTGTTAGATATCAAACAGTACAACCCGAAAAATTTCTTACATACATTTTCTTTCTCAATTAATCGTTTTATTGAATGTTTTTTTTTTCTTATTTAACTCAATAGTTTATAATAATGTTTCTCATAATCTGTACTTAATAACCTCTACATCGTTAGAGGATTAAGTATAATACAGGTTGCCATGATTGATTATAATAATTATTATGTTTGGACTTCTTTTAAATTATATGGGAGCTTTACCAAACATAATATCACATTGTGTCAAATATTTAACCTGTAAACAATTATAAATATCATTAACAAAATATTAAACTAGTCGTCACCATGATAACCTTCAACTGTCTACTCCGACCCGCCCGAATGGCCGGATCGCTGCAACAGCAACACTAGCTGGAACTGTGGTTGAGTCCTAAGGTCCATCACCGGCTACGGTACAACCCTTCCCTTGTGAAGTACATCCCGTCATCGATGGGAGGAGCTAGACCCCTACCTTTCTCTGTACCCATCAAGGTGGCGAGAGCCATCTACCATGA
Organism: Argiope aurantia; assembly: GCA_026543865.1. Classification (NCBI taxonomy): domain Eukaryota; kingdom Metazoa; phylum Arthropoda; class Arachnida; order Araneae; family Araneidae; genus Argiope; species Argiope aurantia. Next base: position 80,743 of record JAPMOR010038835.1, on the reverse strand, counting down.
AGGAAGCTTCTCATCCTCAGTTACGAGATGCTCCCCCGGGGCGAGTTCGTCACGATGATAGAGAAAATTAAATGTCGCTCGATAAAAAAGAAATAGCCTTTTTGTTTTATAATTTTTTTGGGGTATAATTATGGAATTTTGTTAAACGTAAAACAATTTTAATGGGAATTTCCATACAAAGAGAGCATCTTGGACTTGTTTGAAAATCTAGCTGAATCAAGAATTATATATGTTTTTCATAATATTTATCGAAATATTTAGTGAGACTAATTTACCATGAAGAAATAGAAATAGTAATCTGTTTAGGTATACATTTGGAATTTCTACCTTTATTCCAAAATTTATACTTTTGAAAAACGTTCATTTCAAAAAAAAAAAAAAAGCTTTTTTTGATATTCGAAAATGATTGAACTAAAATAAGAAGAAAAGTCATCCGATAAACATCGTTCAATATTTTTTATGAACATTTTAATTAATTACATGGAAATTTGAGAGAAATATTTACTTAATTCTAAAATTTCTGTTTATATATCGAATACATGAAGTTCATTAGCTAAATTGAAATGAATATCTAGTTACAACGACGTATTGTTATTTTGCTGAAACTAAATACTGACTAAGAACAAGATTATGAAATACTTGGAACCTAATACTTAGTCTGAAAAAATAAAGAAAACCCAGCTAATCAGAAAACGATTTGTCAAGAAGTAATCTCTAGTTTGTATACGACATAAATTGCGTTTCCTAGATGATAAATAACTTTTATTCTTTGCAATGACTTTTAAAGATTACATAATCTCTTGCATATTAATTCAGCTGACAAATGTTTACATGGAGTTTCATATTTTATTTTTGTTTTCCTCTCCAACTTTGTTTTCAAAAAGTAACAAGCGAATTAATCAAATCTCTTTTCATTTTTCTCTTGGAGGAGAACGTTTTCTAATCATTACTCAGAAAAAAGTGAAGGGCGCACAATTTTCTTAAGTTCTTTTAATTCAAAAATGAAGCACTGGAGTATTCTTTGAAAGGTAATTAAAAATTCTTTGCTTGTTTTGTATACCTGAAGTGCCTCTGCATTCAGGTAATTATTGGAAATTTTCAGAATTTGTTGTACTTTACAATTATGCCATGCTCATATTCAAAAGCAGTTAAAAAAACTAGATACTGACATTTGAGTTCTTTTCAAAAAATAAATAACGTTAGATTAGTTATTTTTATTTTTATGATTATGATACTTTGTATCGTTATTTTTTTTTCATTTTTAGAGGATTACTTTAATGCTCTTATCTTGTCATCATTATATTTTCGAAATTAATATTTTTCTGATGGTCTGAATTCTTACGTGACTAAAGATTTTCTTATTTCTTTTCTTATTTTCAGTTAAGTTAAAGATAGAAATTTATTGTTCTCTAACCATTGTAAACGAGTTTTAGAACAAATAATGCTCAAATATTTAATCTTTATTTATTTCTTTAATTAATCTTTATCTTCATTATTGTGAAAAGTTTTAGCTTTGATTAACAACTTATGCAGTGGCAATGCAAAATATGCATCATGTAAATAAAAATAAATAGCAGAGATTAAAATACGATGGTTCTGAATAAAAGTTCAGTTTTAAAATGTTGTTTTCATCGGATTTTAAAGATGTCCATGACTTAATGTTTTCTATAAATAATTAAAATTATTGGAAAAATAATTATTTTTGAATATGCATTTTATGTTGAAAATATTTTTTTAATATTTTAATGGCATTTTTTTCGAACTTACATGAAACAAGGAAAAGACCAGTCCTTTTGAGCCACGGCATTCTCTCTCTCTTTCATATTATACTAGCGAATGGGTGCTTGGATGGTAAAAAATGAATATACTAGCGATTAATATACTAGCCACCGATTCAAGGTGAACCTCCGATAGAATCAGGTCTTCAACTTAAGACCCTTCGATTTCGAAGCTTAGACTTTTCTATCAAATCATTACAAAGTGGGAAATAAATTTAGCAATTTTAATTCATAATTAATTATTATAAATAAATGGAAGTTAATATTCAATTTTTACCAGATGGAGACATTCGTATGGAATTAAAATTTAATTTAATTAACTGATATGTAAATCGTGACAACATTAAGATAAAGTGTCGTCATCAAATACATGCAAAATTTCAGAACTTTACTTTGTAAAATTCTATTACATTCTATTACAAATATCTATCTTTGCAAACATAATCAGAGGGAGTGGAATCCACAAAAAGTTCTCAATTCTCTCATAAAAGTGAATATGTGTTTTAACTGCGTTTTTTCCCCCCAACCAATTGAAACCAAAATTTGAAGCAAAACTACAGTTACAATCACAAAATCAAATCCCACATTTGATAAATTTAAGTCGTTGCGTTTTTCATTTATCTAGTTTGCATGCTTCTGAAAGTACAGACCGTCAGACTATCAATCCATTTTTTAATTTGGCTCAAAATGTGATTTGATAGGTCTCTACATCAGATTTGTGTATCGAATTTTATCTATCACGCTTTCTTCGTATTTTAGTTACTGTGTTAAGTTATATTCAAACACTCGGAGAGCAGACATCCTCAAAATAGATTTCTCTCACAATTTAATTGAAATCTAAAAATATAGTGTAAAGCCCTCATGACAAATTTCATCCATCGAAATCAAAATAATAATAATAATAAGTTATCTTTGACGCTGACAGACAGGAAGGGGTTTTTCAAAAATGTGCCTTTCGAATGCAGGAAGGTCTAAAACGTGGAGATTCAATACATTTTCAATACTTTTTCTGTACTTCGTATGTAATAGAAGTATGTAAAACGTTATTCTAACAACGTTTGTGAATAACTATTCTTACTTTTTACGGTCATCTCTTTCTTAATACGACATTCGAATAATATGTTTCCCATAAAACACAATGAAAAATTGTTTTAGCCTTCCAACAATAGGACATACTGATAATAGGGTTCTTAAGCTGATCGACTTAAGAAACTTTGAAATTCTTCACCCAGCATGAATTTTTCTATATGCTGGGTGATGAATGCTCACGAATACTTTCCTGAATCTGCTTTAACTTAGCTGAATGGTTTGTTTTAGCTTCACGCAGTTTCAATGGAAACAAAAATATAATTAGTACTAATTTTATTTATTTATTTATTTATTATTTAATTATTAATTTAATTATCATTTATTTATTATTTAATTTTAATTTAATTATCATTTATTTATTATTTAATTATTAATTTAATTATTATTTATTTATTATTTAATTATTAATTTAATTATCATTTACTTATTATTTAATTATTAATTAATGTTAATTTTATTTAATTATTAATGAAAGTTTTATGAGAATGTCAAACGCACCACTTTGTTTATGACACTAAAACAGATATGAGGCGCTCAAAGCTACGTACTTTGAAATAGACATTCTTGTGTTCAGAGAATATCTGACATTAGATTAATCGAAGAGAATCCAGATTCCTGAGATGTCATCAGTCATTTGCAAAGTCCTCAAGGTCTCATTGTTCCTCTTGAAAACAACACACCCAATTAATGTCTTCACCGTTACTTTTATTAATGGAAGCTTTGTTGTTTTATAAATAATATTGTGTTTTTTTTCTTTCTCTATAATAAGATAACAAATAAGGCACGACAGCAATTAATTTTAACTTCATTTTTAAGATCAGAGAATTTTCAAATCACCAGTATTCTGAAGATAGGTTTAAATATAATGTCGATGACCATTTGAACTAATTTTAGAACAAAACTTATTCCATTTAAGATTCGCATCGACCCAATTATAGCTGTCTTAACAAATCTGAATGGTATTGACATGATTCATTTGGCACTCCATCAGAAATATATTTGTTTGGATTTTGAGCTCTTATGATCAAACAAAAATACCTGCTTTATAAAACAAATGAGGTGCAAACAAATCACTTAAAATCAAACAACAACTTGTAGTTTGTACTTGTACAAATCAAGCAATTAAAAACTTGTATTTTGTAAATTAGAACTTTTCAAAATAGGATTTTGAAAACCAGCGTCCATTACGCTAATCGTAACGTCATTGATTTTGCCAATTTATAATAATATAAAACATGTTTATGCTTTGGTCCGGTATGAAATGTTTTTTTAAAATTGAGATACATGTTTATTTAATACTACAAAATCAATGGCTATCTAGTTTCAATCGTGATCATATTTTTATTATTAGCATATTTAAAATTTTAATTATACAAGTTTTTTGGTACAATATAAAAGTAAAAGTAGTAAAGGCTTTTTTTGGATTATTAGCAGACAGGTCTACAGCCAAATTAGCAACATGCATATAACGGCCCTTATGCATATAAAATGATGGGAAAGAGATATCTTTTGCGAGCCCGACTAAGTCCAACATGTACGTAAAGTCACTAACTTTTGAGACAAAAACTTGTTTCAATAAATCAAAACTTTGCTTCGTTATGTAAATAGAAAATTCGTCTCCAAAATTGTTACAAGAATAAAAGTTTATAAAAGAATATAAAGTGTATTTTAAAAGGCAGAGAGTTCTTTGACATCTATTTAATGCAGTTTCAAAACCATAACCAAGACAATTAAGTCAATAAATACTTAAAAGTGGACCGGATTCAAAAGGAATCTTTTATAACCTTAAAATGACCTTAAATGACCTTAAATAACCTTTATAACCTTTTATAACCTTAAAATTAATTTTATAACCTTAAATAACTTTATAACCTTAAATGGCAATAAAAGCAGAGACATGAAATTTTGAATTTTGGTAATTCCGAAACGCTTTGCACGTAGTCAAATAAATATTTGCAGTAAACAAATGTAACTAAGAGCCCAAACCTAAAGGCCAAATTTTATTCGTATGCACAAAACAGTTTGATACTCGTTAAATTAAACTGAGATCAAAGTAACAAGTGAAGTTTCCCGTCTTTTTGAGAAACAGTTCCAATTTCTAAGATAAGTTTCTAATATAATGAAGCAACAAGGGGAAATTTAAGGTTTCTAGCTAAGGAAATAAACATGTCTCTTCGAATTCCAAATCTTTGCCGATTCGACCAAACTTTTCCAACGGTTTTTTAGGCCCGAGAAATTTAATTCTAAGGAATTAAAAGAACGGCTGATTTAATTTCTCGCTCTTTAGGCCAGTAAGATTGTAACATGTCTGGAGCGTTACCCGGCTGGTTATCGGCTGCATTTATTGGAGTGAACTCATTGGACTCGAGCTACAGTCGTTCCCTGGCAAGGCAAATTACCGTTTACGATTTCGCCTAAGAACAGAATGCCCCAGTCAATGAACACTTCAGTTACGCGATCTTGATTTAATTATTTCTTAGTATCGTCTGGATACTTCAAAGAGTTTGCATTTAAAAGAAATTAGGTCATTTAATTATCCCGGAACATTAAGGAAACTGAATGACAGCATAATTAAATACAAATACGCTTCCAACTCTTTTCCTAATTAAGAATGCATTTCCTGATAGGCTATTGATGTTTTTGGCTCCAAAAGCCGTACAATAACGTATTATCCTCTAATTTATCCAAGATGTCGGCACAAAATTTGTGTATTTCGAATGTCTTTATGCTACCGAATGTAAAATACTGTGACAGCCATTGCAATCGCGTTAGATTTAATTAGTATACAAGTTTTAAATTAATAGTGAAGTGAAGAGAGATATGTGTTGCAAAATTGTCTCAAATAGTGTTATTGTGTTTATTTTTAAGTGTTTAAATACTTCTTTAATTTTGAATGTATTTCTTTAGATTTATGTCTTACAAGATTTGATTAGACTATAGTTTGCTGCAGGATTTATCATGTATTGTTTGTATAGTTTTAATAATCTGATTATCAGTCAAAATTCACTTTATTTCTAATCACGCCGTTTAGATATAATAAAAACATTCAGATTCTGGAATCAGACGAAGGAAGTGGTTGCTTGAGGCAAATATTTCAACAGCGTAAATTCATGTAATACATCAGTCACATGAAAAATTTAACTGCGCATGTCTATTACACAACAAAATATTGCAATGAATGATTTAATGAGCATGAGCCTATCATTAATGCTGCGCTATGACGCTGTGGTAAAGATTCGCAAAATTGTAACGAGCAGAAAAATGAGTAATTGTTACTCTTTCGACTATTATTATGCGAAAGAGAAAAACGATTATCGTATGAAAACATTTATTAAGTTTCTTTTTAATAATTCTAAATTGTTAATAGTGCGAGTTTTGAAAATTCGTCGATAAGTTTTTAAGTTTATATCATATTATGATTGATATTCTTTTCAGAAGAAACTGTATTTCAGGAAACTAGTGTTTGTATTTATCGACTAATTAATGAACTATAAACCAATTAATATTTTAAGTGCAAAATTATTTAAATATATAGCGCATCAAACATTTTCATAGTTTAGATTAAATTTATTATACTAAAATCATGAATGCCTCTGATGCAATTATAAAATTATATTAAATAATTCAGGCTAAGTTTAAAAACCATTAAGAAAATTCCAAAAACCAACTGTAGTTACTAAAGTAAGAACTTGAATTTTATTAGGAAAGAAAATATAAATACCTAAATATTTCAAATAACAAAATGGTTATTCTTAATCTTATGCTCAATAATTGGAAGATGAGAAATGGATTACAAATTTCAAATGACAAAGTGATTATTTTTAATCTTATGCTCAATAACTGGAAGATGAGCAATGGATTACAAATTTCAAACAACAAAATGATTATTCTTAATTTTATGCTCCATAATTAAAAGATGAGCTATGGATTACAAATTTGAAAAAGCAACAATTCTTTTATAAGTCACGTGAGTATTCATCATTTTTCAATTATCATGAAATGACTTCAGCACTTGTAATTGTTAAATGGCAATAATAATCAAAAAGATTTCTGAAACAGAACGTGGTACCTAATAAAATAGAAGAGAAAATTGAGCTGTCAAGAGTTTAGAAGCAGTACTTCGACTTTAGCCTTTTAAAATAATATATATGTATAATTTTATATTGCAAATCCATATGGCTTTTGATTAGACTTCTTATTTCAATTTTGTATTCAGTTTCTGTATCTCTCTCTCAGTTGTCTGAGAATAGCAAATATTTTAGATTCGGAATCGTCGCATCTGAGATATTTATTAATATGAACTGATTATGGAGAGTCACAAATTCGGTCCGAATGCTTTAACTTCTTGGAAGATTTAATACTCCCAACTGTGCGCTGGGAAATCGGGGCGGGAATTCAATTCGGAAATATTTCCTTACGCTTCGTTGGGTCAGATTGGGGGGTATGGATTTTCAGAAATAACCTTACTACAGCGTACTATTCCCGAAATAGAAACTTGGGAGTAATTTTGAGTCTCCAATTTAAAGACCCCAATGCGAAGAGTTGGAAGAATACTCTTGCTGGTAAAGATAATCTAACTGGTAACCCATTATTTGTACTAAAGTTTGCTATGAAATCTAGTTTATACAGAAGATATTAATACAAGATTTTGTCATAAAGTCTTCTTAGAAACTGATGGATAAAATTTTGCAGTGCAAATTCGTATGATTCTTCATACGATTCCTGGCCTCAGTTTGTTATTCAGCCCTCTATCTCAGACTCGGAATCGACGTATGTGAAACGTTTATTAATATGAACTGATTGCTGAGATTCCCAATATCGGTCCGAGCGCTTAAGCTTCTTGGCAGGTTTAATAGCACGATTCTGAACGGGGAGATAGGACTTAGAATGTAATTTGAAAATACTTCCTTGTGCTTAGCTGGGTCTGTTTGGAAGCATGGATTTTCACAAACAACCTATCCAATAGTAGATTACAATTTACGAAATACAAGCTTCGAAGAATTTGAAACTTTTGGGTTTGCAATTGCATGGTTTATGTGCTAAAAGTTTGAAAGAAATTTTCAACAGTAGATGTAATATAACTATGATCGCATGATTACTATATATGTGATATATTAAAGTTTGTACTGAAAATAAATTTATATAGAAGATATAAATGCTACGTTTTGTAATGAAATCGTTTAAGAAACTCTTATAAAATGATAGATATTTTATCTCGTAAATCCATTTGAAGCTTGATGCGACAAATGGACTACAAACTGTCATTCCAATATTAATTCTGAGATCCTTTGCCTAAAATTGAGGAAAGGAAAACAATAAAATTTGTAAATTCATTAGAAATGGGAGAGATAACGCATGTTATATTTCTAGAAATTAAAGAGTGAAAATATCAGTTGTGCAGAAGAGTAATTAAAATATAAAAAAATACATCATTTCATTATAGTAATCATTTTTCATAACAATACATCATTTCATTATAGT
>JAPMOR010038835.1:49103-63808 GCA_026543865.1 Argiope aurantia | reverse complement strand
TCCATTAAGATCAATATGCATCTAAAATAACACAATATGTTGAATAATATTTCACAACATTATTCGATAATATGGAATATTATTTGATATTATGAAATAATAATGTTGCAAATATTATACGATACCATAATATTATTGTACTGTATCTTCATACATTGTACTGTATGTGTGTGTTCCTAGAGATCCACATTGAATCATTAGAAATTTATTTTACATTTTTTATATAATTTATATGAATTTATCGCGTCAATATTAGTATTATTGACAGTGTAAATTATTGTGAAGTAGTATAATAAGAGCGATATAAAGATTTGTTATAAGCATTATAATAATTATTATAATATAATAATTAATTATAAGCATTATAATAATTAATTATAAGAATATTTATTATATGTATTTTTTTGCTAGGCCTTGTCAAATACCTTTTTGAAAATAAAAATATCATCAGACATCAATGAAAACATTCTTTCAAAATTTTCCATATTCATTGCTGCTGTCTAATTTATTTAAAGCAGTTCCTAGTTGATTTAGATTGTTCAAAATTACTTTTTGTTTCTAAAAATTTAATTTTTTATAATAGTCGGGAAAATGTACTTTTTCCATAGCATTTGCCTTTTATATGGAAAGCTGAAGCTCATATATTATTCATTTCATTCATTTTTACTGTGTTCATGCAAAAGGCTATATTCCAAATTCTTAAAACTTAAACTGTAGATTCAAACAGAAGTTTGAATTTTAGGGATCAAGAAGATTTAAATTATGAGTTTCAAAAAGATTTTCAACATTAGTAAGCAAATATGGAAAGGCAAATCATTTAATTCTAAAATATTTCAATGAAGTTTAGAAAATAACTATTTAAAACTAATTTTCCATTTTTCACTTGTTTTATGCTTTACTTTTCCATTTTATTTTCGATCGCCTACTTTAATTTTTTACACCTTAGTTTTTCGAAAAGTGTTACTTGTCGAGAATCGTCACGGTTGAGAAATGTTTTAAAAGTCCTACATTAAAGCCTCATGCATCTTTTATAAGTACCATTTTTATATATTAACATATTTTATTCGTGATTTTAATAATAATGATTTGTAAGATAATTCAAAGCTTGATAAAAAGTAATTATGAATGTCAAGTAGAATTAAAAAAGAGAGAGACTTCAAAAGCGATTAACCTCCTGATTGAAAGACAAGGATAAAAGTGTTTTTCGCACCCATAGCAGCAGATTAGTATGCCTAATTTCCTTCCTCTCGAGACAAGTGCATGGAATCGGTCGCAATCCGATGAACTAGGGTACAATAGCAGGGAATAGTCCTGACAACAAGAACACGTGATCTCTTAGTCCTGATTAATTTCTTGCAAGGCCATGAGTGGAGGAAGAGAAGCCGACAGAAGAAAGGTGGAATTACCGCACACGCAATAGTATCGGGGGTTTTATTTTACTGCTTCTTGATCAGAAAATTGGGTATCTGCATCAATTCTTAAGACTGTCTGGTTTTTATGGCCTTCTGCACTTAAAGAAAATTGTGCCGAGTGGGAGACTGAGAAACGAGCAAAAATCTCCACGGCCCAACTTCTTTTTAGTGGATACTGGGAAAGAAATACGTGTGGGGATATATGGAAGGAAAGGCGATTTATTTGCTGCTTGCGCAAAATGTCATACGTCTGCTTTGTTAGAAAAGAAAATGTCTGATAGACGCAGATACAATTTCATAAAAACCGAGTCACCAGTAGTGCTTTCATAATTTATTTTTATTTTTAAGATTAAATGACATTCCTACACATCTTCAATTAAAAAAGGAAAAATATAATTAATTTAATATTAAAAATGATTATTTTCCTCTTTTACATGAAGTATACAAAGAGGAAGTATTGTAACTGAATATGAACGTCATTTAATCTTAAAAATAAAAATAACATTCTCTAATATTATATAATAATATATTAAAAAATTATTTTTAATGCATACTGGGAAGAAGTGTTTGTATACATAGAAGGAAAGGCGATTTATTTGCTGCTTGCGCAAAATGTCGCTCGTCTGCTTTGTTAGAAAAAGAATATGTCTGATAGATGCATATGCATTTTCATAAAAACCGAGGCACAGTAGTGCTATAATAATTTATTTTTAATTTTAAGATTAAATGACATTCATATATATTTACAATGAAAAAAAAGAAAAATATATAATTAATTTAATATTAAAATATGATTGTTTTTTTTCTTTTATGTGAAGTATACGAAGGAAATTATTGTAAATGTTTATGAATATAATTTAATCTTAAAATTAAAAATAATATTATTTAACATTATATAATAATATATTTAAAAAATTATGTTTAGAGGATATTGGGAAGAAATAAGCATTTGGATATATAGAAGAAAAGGCGATTTATTTGCTGCTTGCGCAAAATGTCACACGTCTGCTTTGTTAGAAAAGAAAATGTCTGATAGACGTAGATAAATTTTCATAAAAAACGAATCACCAGTAGTGTTATTATATTTTTAATTTTAAGATTAAATGGCATTCATATACATTTTCAATGAAAAAAAAAGAAATATATATAATTAATTTAATATTAAAATATGATTACTTTTTTCTTTTAGGTGAAGTATACGAAGGGAATTATTGTAAATGTTTATGAACATAATTTAATCTTAAAATTAAAAATAATATTATTTAATATAATATAATAATATATTGAAAATAAAATTATATTTAGTAGATACTGAGAAAAAATACGTGTTGGAATATATGGAAGGAAATGCGATTTATTTGCTGCTTGCACAAAATGTCACGCATCTGCTCTGTTAGATAAGAATATGTCTGATAAATGAGGTTAAATTTTCCTAAAAACCAAGGCGCCAGTAGTGCTATTATAATTTATTTTTAATTTTAAGATTACACGACGTTCATAAACATTTACAATTTCAAAAAACGAAAAAAAAAATATTTTCATATTGTAAAGAATAATTAATTTTTTCTATTAGGTGAAGTATACAAAGAGAAAATATTCTAATTTTCGAATAATTCGGTCATTTTGATGAATTTTTACTCTTTCCTTTCTTGAGCCCTATTTTTTTAAAAAATGATTATGTTATCCTATACGAGAAGATAATTAAAAAACGGAACAAGTTAGACGATTAAACTTTAGTTTATAATCTAAACGCCATAATCGAAGAGAACTATCAAATTGTAGATTAAATTCGCCACTTTTTACTCTTTTTTTCGCACTTTAATTTAAAAGTATAATGAATTAGAAGAATAAAAGTATGAATATGGTGTTATTAGTCGAATAGCAGATATGCGTCAAATCTGGGATAAAAACATTGTAGGTGTTGACCATCTTCTGTTAGTCTATTAAAATTCATGCAAAAGCGACAACTCAAAAACGCAACAAATCTGAAGGATGAATATTATTCTTATATCTTTGTATTTTAGACTTGACTGATTAACGAAAAAAGTTCCAAGATGCATATTAAACACGCGTCATGATATATAACGAAGCTAAACACAAAACGTGTCACAGAGTGAAAACGTATGAGAAAATCGAAAAACATCCGCACTGATAACTGGTAATAGATAATTATGTATTTTCTGTTATCAATAAACTATTTTACTTTAGTTTAAATATTTTAATTTAAGGGGACAATGAACTTTGTAATACGCAAAAAGGAAAAGAAACATGAAATTTTATTTTTATAGTTTCCTCACCAAAATGTATATTTATATTCAACTAATATAGTGTTACAAGATATATTATTCAATAAAAGGAATATTTCAAAGGCGTAGAGAAACGAAACACAATTTAATTGCTTTCCTCTGAATGATATTGTTATTAGATTTAAATATATTTGAAATGTTCCGGGTGTCTTAATTTTTGAAGAAATTAAATAGAATTGATAATCAAGATTTTGGTTAAACATTAAAAGAAAACTGCGTATGCATTTTATATTTCGAATTTTTTTTAGATAGTTAAAAGTCAATTTTAGAACCGAAAAACATAAAATTCCTATGAAAATTCAATAAGTGGGCATACAAATATTTCTAAAAATATTAGCATTTAATTGGAATTACAAAGTCATACGCAGTTTTATTCCAAATAAATTTATATTTGGTAATAGGAAAAAAATAATAGATAATATTAAAAATTGAATAATCCAAGAAATATTTTGAAATTTAAAAAAAATTATCTTTTAATTTTTTAAGAATGATATTTCGTTTTAAAAAGTTTTTTAAAAAAGAAATTGGACGAATTTATATTACAATACATATGTATAAAAAATTTCATAACTCTAAGTGAATTATTTGTAAAATTGTCTAATAAAGTCCACCGTCCCCTTAAAACAAGAAATGATGGCCATTTGTTGAGATATTAGGATTTCTGAATCTTAGTATTACATCTACAATATATAATAGAACGCAAAATTTGCTTCCAATTAAATTCTTACTTTTTAACATGAGAGACCAATGCATGTCGAAATTTCTGATTTTTTATTTACGTTAACTATCTAAAGTTAAAAATTTATCAAAAATGCCATAAGATCGATGAATAACCTACGCGAAAACTTTCAACTTAGTAGAAAATTTATCACAACGATGCATCTTAGTACATTATTAATCGAGATGCATTTGAATCACGTCTCGTAGAATACATTAACAACGCACGTGGAAGTTTCACATAATCCAATTATGCTGCGAAATTTCGACCTTCCTTTGAACTATCATTGCAGTTAACACATTGGATAGGACATTCCACTATCATCGATTCGTGCAATGTAGATAATCAGATTTAAATCTCTTGCATGTGAATTCGTGCCGACCTTGTTGAAGTATCTCATTAAGATGATGTTATGTATGAGGAGATAAACACAAGTTTTTTCTAGGATGTATTTAGTTTTGCTAAATATTTAAAAGCAGTTTTAATATATTGAAATGCGTCTCATTCCTTATAACCAGGAATTGATCTCTCAACAAATATTATCAATTTCGTAGGGATTTTTTGTTTTAATGAGTCAACAATTTCAAGTTTAATTAAATTTAGAAAAAAAATAAATGCTTTATTTTCAGTTTCTTCAGATTGTTTTCAGCAAAACAATTAACAGTCTACTGATTTATTAAAAATTTAATTATTTTCATTTGAAGAACCTTTTGTGGTGAGTGAAAATGTATCTAGTCATATTTCAAAAAAAAAATATATATATATATATATAAAACTATTTTTCTTTCTTATTTAAAAGACACTTGTGATTATGTACATATAGTACTTATGGCAACGCTACTTGAAGTTTACTTTATTTTTCAAAAATTTGATACATGTAAGATAAAATTTCCAAAGGAAGATGTTAACTGAAGTTAGTTTAAATCTTGTATTCCTGTTTGATGTAATAACCAGCAGAGTGAACAGCCCAAAATCTTTTCGCATATTTTCTGCTATTCTTCTGCTTCCGCAAATAAAGTTGGACAAGGCCGTGAATTCCAAGAGCACTCAGATTTTTATTTTCAGAGTCCCACACATCAGAATTTTGTGCTTCGTAATATAGAAAAGAAAGCCTGTACATATATATTCATTGGATGGCACTGGAGAACAATATCTATTTGTTATTATTTATATCAATCTATTTATATAGGAAATGTTTATTTTTGGCTTGAATCTGGCATTTTTAACTGAACTTGTGTTTGATATTTGGTGATTAATAGCACTAGACCTTAGTCTGCACCCGTAACAACTTGCCAAAGGCAAAACTGCGCATGCTCCAAAAGATTGAACAGCTTTCTCGAGCATCAAACGCGCCAATTTACTTTTATGTTTACCCTATTTTTCGTTTTGAAAATCTTTTATGTTTACCTTCTTTTTTTTCCCCTTTTGAGTTTAGTTTCGCTTTTTAATGTCTTTTCTGGAATTTTCAAGCCAACGGCCCTTTTCAGGGCCAAATCCCACTGCTGAAAATGACAGTAACAAGAATGCTTTTGAAAGTAATGCATTTTTAGTACATTATGTAAATTCCAAATATACGCCGATTTTGAATGTTTGGAATGTAAACAGCGATATGCTAAGAAGCGGAATTCAAAGCTCCATATTTTAAAAATCCATCCGAAAAAAGAATTTTTGGAGCCTGTGAAGGAGTACAAGTTCACTTGTAATGATTGTCATAGAAAATTCAATAATGCACGAAACCTAAGGTCACATCGGAGATCAAAACATGGCCTTATTTCAGCTATTCGCAAACTACATTGCTGTTTTATGTGCTCCATGGAGTTTGAAAAAGAGTCCCTTTTGATTCATTATGTGAATGAACATAATATTGACATGGAGGAAGAAATACTCAGCTTTTCCACGTTTTAAGAAGTAATAAAATGGAAAGAATCTATAGAAAAGGATATTAAATATAAATATATTGTAGAAATAGGGACGAAAGAGTATGTGGGTATGAAACATTTATTTACAAGTGTCACCATTCGTGTTATTTTGATACCAAGAGTGATGGTATTAGACATCTAAAAACTCAGGGCAGCATTAAAAAAAATGCCCCACAAGCATAAAAATATTAGAAGCTGCTGATAGAAGTAGAGAAGTTAAATTTATTGAAGTTCATATAAGCCATGAAATGGAGTTGACACATGTACAATTATTATTTTCTGAAAGGCAAAGCCTTGCAGATAAATTATCGACTAATAGGGCTTTGATAGAAACATTTGAGTCAAATGTTAAGTAAATACATTTGAATAATTATTCATCTCAAATATCATGTAAATGAATTTTTTAGTAATAATAAAAATATTAATAATATTTTTTTCTTTTGTAATTATAATTCCTTAAGGAACATTATAATATCACTTGAAGTTTCACATATGAAAAGTATTTATTTTAAAAGCATTCATTTTCAAACCTAAATTAAAAGAAATTTCATATAATTCGAAAACAAAAGTATTAATTTCAATAATGGGAACATGGAAAACAAAATATGTTTTATTAATACAGTCATATATGAATGGAAAAAAAATATTAAAAAAAAATTAACTGTACAAATAAATAATGTTTGGCTATAAAAATCAAGGCTGTTTTGTTTAAAGACATATGTTTTGTTAAACTTTCAATGACACAACATTTCGCTCCATAGCGCCTTATCTTGTATCCCAAAACAACTTGGCATCTCGAAGCTTGAGCATGCGCAGTTTTGCCGGTAGCAAATTGTTACATGCGCGGACTAAGTCTAGTATTAATAATAGCTGGCGTGCGATTAATACACAAGAACCAGAAAATTAAAGATGCATTTTTTGCATGGTTTTTCTGACTGATTAAAACCAAATTTGTAGTCACAAGATCAATACCATATCTCATTTATTTAAGTTATTTCGTTTGCATGCATGCAAAAGTGTACTTTTGCTTGTATGCAAACAACCCCTATCGAACAATCAACCCATATCGAAAATTTAATACAGTTGAAAATTTGATGTTTTACATGCTAAATCTGTGTAGAGAATCTTATTTATCTGAGGTGTTATGTGTTTGAATTATATATTTAAATGCAAACAAAAGTACAAATTTACAAACAGTTAACCCCTTAAATGATTTGATTCCAAATTTATTATAGATCTATATTTTAGATGCTTAACTTGTGTACCAAAATTAATCTATTCGGCTCTTTGTGTTTCGTAGTCATAGAATTTACATATACTCAAACACCAGACAGACAAACTTCCTCTGAATGAATTTCTTTGAATATTCTGATCTAACATCAAATATAAATTTGGTGTTCATTCCATAGCCAAATTTCATCCATCTAGCCCAAAACAATATTTAGTAATCGTGTTCCCAGATAGATACACGTATTAACATAATTTCAAAAATGTGTTTCCCTGAGGTCTGAAATGGGGAGATTCGTTACAATCTTGTATTCGAATTTTTATGAATGTTCCAATACTTTCTCTGTACTTTGAATACAGAAAACTAAAAAAGAGCAAAGATGTTTCACTATAAGTATAATTAATGCAGAAAAAATAATATTTTTCTGCACTTTTGAGGTCTAACTTGACGTTACATATGGCTCTTTCAGAAACTTGAATGCCTTAAGATTTTTCTCCCTTTTATGAAACCTTAGATATGACTGTTCACAAAATTTCCATGTTTTTGAAATGGGTGCAATTCAAAACGACATAGATAAACAAAATACGAGATGACATCACAAAACTTCAATCTATGTACCCTGTTCCGAAATTGCCTCCAGTTTTCCTCCCTTTTAAAATGTACACAAGACTCTAGATTAAATTGCATCCTCTTGCAGATATATATCAGATTTTTTCTCTTCAAATCTCTGGATTCTCTGGAATTTTGTAACATGATAGTGTTGCACTGTGTACATTTTTTTTGTTTGTACAGCAAGGACATTTTTTTCCGGGGTTGAAAGGAGCTTAAGCCGTTTGAGCTTTTCCTTTTGCAGTTTTTTTTTTTTTTTTTTACTGAATTCTTTTCCTTATTTCAGTCCCCCGATTTCATTCTACGAATCACAAAGAAGTCTCAAGTGTTTCCATAGTTACGTAATTTTATTGAAATCCTTCTATTTCTTTGAGGTCTTATTTAAAACAAATTTTCACAAGACCATCGAGCTGCGGTTTATTCAAGTTGCAATTAGTTAGCGTAATTAGTAAAATGAATCACTGGGAGGGTTAAGAAGTATCTTTAAGAAACTTAACACAAATTATATTGGTGTCGTAGATTTATTATGAAATTTCTTGGGTGTGGCAAGAAAGGCGGGCGTTTTCTTGCTGATAAATAAAGTAAGAGAACTTACAGAATAAAAGATTTAAAACCACAATTATTTTTACCTTCATTTTGATTACCAATTTGATTTGAAATCTTTCGTACTAGGCATTTGTCCTAAGAAATTATAGTCTTTTATAAAAGCTTGCAAATCTCTCAGCAAATTATTTGCGACTTTGATATATTGAAGATTATTTGATACAACAATCTTTATTGTAATGGACTTAAAAGTTGAAAAATTAAATCGTGCCTTTCTCCTAAGGTACCAACATCTGCATTTCTTTAAAATAAAAGCTTAAAAGATTTCTTATTTTTAAAAATCTAAAAACCCATTACATTAAATTTTAAATATTTATTTTAAGACTTAGGAAATCTAGCTAAATGATGTTAACTGCTTAAAAAATTCTCATTTTCATCTCTCTTTATTTCGGTTTATTTAATATTAGGGCATAAGTTTACCATTTTCCACCAATACTTTGTTCTACACTTTTTGATATTTTTTTGCATTATAACTTTAACATGGAGATATTGCACTCATTAATGAAACAAATAATTCAGATCAAATTGTTAATAACTCGTCAAATTGTTAATAACTTAATAGTAAATTTTAATTTTTTTCGAACTTCTTTCTTTGAGTTTATCAATTTTAAAGGTAATGCTAAGCATTCGTGTAATAGTTTGTATTTCCAGGAAGATTAGTACTACTTATAATTCTCAATTAAAATGCTTCATCATAAAAAAAATGCATTATGCATTTTAGTTTTAAATCTTCATAAAAACGCTTATCATCATTTTTAAATGATTACGCGTTTTTATGCATTTTTCAATTAAAACACTTCAGCGTTTAAAAATGCAGCTTTTAAGTTTTTTAAAAGTAAATAAAAAAATCTTAAAAATATAATTTCGTAATAAAATAAATTCTAATTTGAAATATTAATACATACATTATTATGTATTTATTAGTCTTACTTGTTTAAACATAATAAAGAGATGATCGGTTCCGTTCAAGTATCAATGTTGAAAAACATTTTGTATGAATTAAAAATATTTAATATGTGATACAAATTTAATACACAGTCCTAATATAAGTATGATAACTTCGCTAATCGAAGCCTCTTTTTCGTGTTGTTAGATATTTTGAAGTTGTTAGTTATTCTTTTTTCAATCCCATGCCATGATCTCACTCATTTGCATACGATCGGTGCATGTTTGGTAGATCTTCGTTGGCCACACTGAGTGAAAGGAAAACGTGTCAAAAACAAAAATAACAGTTGTTCCATTTTTAATTTTTATCTAGAAGTAGAGGTTGACTTCGCTAGAAATGAGTGCGCTGATAATACACGCACGACCATTT
The DNA here is from genome assembly GCA_026543865.1 of Argiope aurantia. Taxonomy (NCBI): domain Eukaryota; kingdom Metazoa; phylum Arthropoda; class Arachnida; order Araneae; family Araneidae; genus Argiope; species Argiope aurantia. Next base: position 53,698 of record JAPMOR010038835.1, on the reverse strand, counting down.
TTTTTGCGTGTGTGTGTGTGTGTGAAAATTTTTACTTTATCTTTTATAAATATTCCAAGAAGTGAGTTACGTTTTATGTGACAGAATAATAAATTCGTGTTTTCAAGAAACCCTGGCACGTTTCACGTTTTCTATCCATTTTTTGGGGGTGTTTAGTGATAGACTCAGCAGGTTGACGAAAATATTTTGCATATTCATATATCAATTTACGCGAGTTTCTTTCTGTTACACGGTAATTTTAAGATTGAATTTAGGAAATTTTTTAAAAACTTCACCGTCTTTTACTCAAAAAAAAGCATAAAATTCAACTCGAAGAAGAAAATCTTTACAAATAATAAAGAAAAATGAGTGTGTTGGCGTTCTAGAGCTCATAGCATTTCACTTAGAACTACCGAATTTGGCCCATGCTCATTGAAATGTGGAAACATTCTTTGAAGCGATATTTGTTGGAATTCTAATTTATTAAAAGTTATGCAAAATTTTGACCTTTTAGAGCTAAATATTACAGCAAATAAATTTGATTTTTTCCGCCAAATTCAACAGCATACTCAAGTCAACAGCATATAAATTCTTAAAATATAACAGCACAAAATGATTTTAACATCATCTTAAAATTCAAAAATTTATATTTTCAATATCATCCATTCAAAAACATCAGCATAATTTTTTTCCGTTTTTAATATTTTTCCATTTTTAATAGATATTTTAAAAATATATTTTAGGCACATTTTACAACAATATATGTAAATGTCGTTTTTAATATTCTTCCTGGCTTTCTTATGCTGTTGATGATGTAGATATGAACATTTGGCTTATTTTTCCAAGTTGCGAAGGTCTCTATTGAAGGTATGCTTTTAATAATTATTTAAAAACATTTTGCTAATGTTAGAATTGTTCAAATATTTTACAAAATTTATCAGATTAAAAACAGATTGATTTTTTATTTAATTAAAAATGGATCAGATCATAAAATATTTTATCAAAAATATCCAATGCAATTAGGAAGTGGGACTGCAAAAAATTGTACTAAGAAGTCCTGATAAATTGTAAAGACTGTATTGGTTCTCCTTTTCTTTATTTGGAATGCTTCAATACGACACATCGCAATGTGCCAGAACAATAGGTTTATATTTGATGTAAAAATAAAACTATTTTATATGTTTCATAATGCATTACTCTCTTGATAAAAATATAATAATAACGGTAATAATGAAAAATTTATATGTACTCGCATTTGCTCAAATAATGCTTTTCTAGAAATCTGGTTGAGCCGGTCATAGGTGACCCCACGGCGCCGCAAGCTAGTCAAGTACCTGTAACAGGTGATCCCCATGGCACTGAACGCTTTAATACGTAAAACAGTGACGATATGCTTATCTATATCATCCATTACGGTAACAGGATCATTCAGCATGTGCATTATCGTCAAGTTAAATAATAAGCTTAAAATTGCTTTATTTTAGCTAATAAATTTTTGTGCAAATTTAATTTTATGTACAACATAATGGAGAAAGGGATAATCCCCTTTCTTTCACAGAAATTGCTAGAATATTGAATTAAGTTTTCGGTATTCAAATCAATGTTCGTGCTACTGGTCTGTCGAAATTCTCATTTCAGACTCCTCTATCGAGTTTAAATGATGCGTCACACGAGCGGATCTGGAGAATCGATTTATCTAACCGGTTAATTACACGTTCCAGAGATTCAAATATAATTCAGTTGATTCATTCACTCGAGTAATTGAATAAACCTTCCAGATCGGAAGTAATTTTCCTTCTAAAAAAATTTCACTCGGAATTAAAATTTGTATTTTCGCGAATATTGGTAGCTCCCATTTAAAATGTACTTGTATAAGATTAATTCATTTTACTACGGTGCGAGAATTCGAAAAAACTCACGTACGACATGAATATGATTTGCTGAAGAAAATTCAAAGATTTATTTTCAGAAAGAAACGTAACAGCGTATTTTGTTTTTGGAGACTCCCTCTTTTTATGCACTGATCGCTAAATTACTGGGAAAAATAATAATGTTCATAAATTAAGGATTATTTTAATATTTTCATTTTTTTCACGCTATTTTGTTGTTTTATTTGATGAAATACTGAATAATTTTCCAGGAAATTAAGGTTTTGCTTTTATATATGGAACAATGATGTATCTTGATGTGTCTTTGTACTTTATTATAAACGTAGTGTGCAAAGACAATTCCTTCAAATCGTCGAAAAATTCGAATTCGAGACGTTTGTGAATCTTCCCATTTCAGAACTCTTTGAGTCCAATAAATACATTTTTGAAATTATGTCTGTGAACACGAAAACTCAAAAACGCTTTAAGCTAGATGAATGAAATTTGGTCTTTATACCAAATATGTAGATTTCTATCAAATTTTGAAAGATATGCATTCAGAGGAGAAAACTGAAAAACTCTTCATCAGATGCATGAAATTTGGTCCCTATATCAAATTTGTAGATTTCTACAAAATTTTGAACGATATGCATTCAGAGGAGATCTAGCTGTCTGGCTGTCCAAGTACAAGACAACTCGATAACTTCAAAGCTTTTGTCGGTCAATTCTTTTTCATACATACAAACGCGATAACGTGACAGTTTAGGTAAATGAAATTCGGTTCAAAATTTCTGCATCTAGAGGGTATATTTTTATCCAGTTTTCAAATAAATCTGTCAAAGAGTTGACTGTCTATCGGTCTATACTTTCACAAGCATATAAAAGCAATAACACAAAGCCTAATAACTTAAATAAATGCAATTTTGAATGTGATCTTGTGACTATAATTGCAGGTCAGTTTCCAAAGCTCGTTTCAGTCGTCGAAAAAAGGGCGTTAAAAATACATATTCAGTTTTCTGATACTTATGTATTAACTGAATGCCAGCGATTCATTGCTGAAAATCGCTCGTTAATAAGTTTTTTCGCTACTCTGCCTGTGGTTAATGCGGATTTGTTTACTGTACTTCGACAGCCATGTGAAGGACTCTGAAAATAAAAATCTAAATACCCATGGCATTCGTAGCCTTCTCATGTATGCATAATGAGGAGATAGAGGATAATACTTTAATTAGAGAATATGTGAAAACGTTTTGGTGAGGCCACTCCAGCTGGTGACCTTTGATGACCTTTCACCGTAGATCGCACCCATTTATATATTAGATAATACTGTTATTTGTACTGTTTCTTCCTGATTTCAGTTGTGATGATGAGGAAAAGTACCTCATTTAAAGTATGCACCGATGTTTTTAAAAAAAGTTTCTAACATTGGTACGGCCTGTCAAAATCTTCTTTTCTAGCTTTTTAACTAAAAAAGTTCTCGCCATGCTTAATCACAAACAGTTTCAATCATTTTTCATGAGGCACTTTATCTTCATTCCACTTGTCAGGTCGAATTCTATTATTGGTCACTGCAGGTTTATAAACCAGAATCCCAACTCTTTTCTTCTTCATTCCATACTTTATCATTCCACTTAGGTTATATATTGTTCTAAACAGAGCTCATATTTTTTCAGAAAATGCTTTTCTACTGCCATACCGACGATCTGAAAAGTAACCAAAAACAGGTTTCAACTAAGTATTGGTGAATATTGCTTGAAATAGTTCAACTTTTGGCTCCATGAAGGCAGCCCATACTGAAACAAGGGTTATTGATTCAAGACACATCATGTCCAAAGTACAAAATTCTCCCCTAAAATTCTCTAGCAGATAACTATGATCTACCTTTGGGTTATTTTTTAAACATTTACATTTTTAGAACCTTAATTTCCCGAAATACATTTTTAATGTATATTTTTAATTTACCTTTGTACTTTATTATTCTTAGTTTCAAATAATTTGCGACATTGCTCTGAATGTGTCGTTTCTTCTCTAAAAATATATGCGATATGCCGAGGCACTACTACATTTCTTCAGAAAACAATGCATATTTGTTTATTAATATTTATATGTTATTCTGATACAATTTTACATTGATTAATACCTCTTTTTTTAAACACTATAAAGAAAGCAAGTAAGTAATAATTGAATAGTCAGATGAAAAGGACGATGACTGAGTTGGCTTCCCATTTACCGATATTCTGACCCAGAGAATTGAAAGGTCAAACAGCTATTCCGCGATAATGAATCGATGACTTTCTTATATAGATTCTCAGGCTCCAAAACAACAGCAGAAATCAAATTTACCTTTAAAAGGGGCTCAGTAATTGGAGCCCCCCCCCCCCAGTATGGAAAAGATTTCTCTTAATATCACATCCGCATTCATTTAATCCATATTATTTCTTAAGGATCGTTTAATCACATATTAATCAGTCATTTATTATTCTTAATTATTCACTATCCTTAAACTTGATACCAATTTTTTGTCATGTAACTCGTTAATAAGAATCATAAATTGATGACAAAAGAAAAATTTGAGTAGAAGCATGAATCTCCAAATCCTCATGTTACACTAACACAAAGGTATTTGCCTCATGATGTACGAAATGACCTTCACATGACCTACATTTTTCGTGTAATTGAGATTTAAATCCGAGACTCAAAACCCATCAACGCTTACATGGCCCTCCGACTATAATATATATATATATA
>JAPMOR010038835.1:11431-49003 GCA_026543865.1 Argiope aurantia | reverse complement strand
TATTTAATGTTTCTAGTCTGCTAGCAAAATTAAATATAAATCAAAATTCGACTTTAATATTCTGCTAGTTTATAAGAAATTCGATTGCCTTTTGCCTTAAATCAATAAGAATATTAGCGACAGCCAAAAGCACTGAAATGTTTATATTTTTATACACTAAGATATTAACTTTTCAAAATGATTTGAAAATTGAATACGATATTAAATTTGGTTAGAAATCTAATAGTGATAAAAATACACATAAGAAAATATTGATTCTTCAGCAATTCTCTATTTTTGTTTCCGTAATTTAAAAGACAATATAAACGAAGAAAAATTAATATTATTTCAGTGGGACATGTGTTCATAATTAAGTAAATTGCGTTTCGCCCAATTTCAAAGATTTATAATTTTCTGACTTCAAGGTAGAATTAATATAATCTTTTCAAATCACAACCCTTCCAAGTTATTTTCTAATTCTTAAACTAATACAGAAGTATTGATTTACAACACACCCCGAGTTCGAAATCTTTACTAATTTAATTTCTGAACCCAATAAGTCATTAGCTTTGATAAGGTTTAAACGAATTATATTCAAATTCAGAGTTTGGTTGCAGGGCATGGCAGCCTTGTTAGCTTTATGATAATTTAGTTAGTGATTTTAACTGGAAGTTGATGCATATTGGTGGCATGGCTATATTAAAAAATTTAAGCACATTTCCAATTATATTATAAAGCATAATTTTTCATTTACTCAAGAAGTTGGAAATAGGCATAATTTAAAAAAAAGATAATTTTTTTTAGATATTTTGAAGTAATTAGTTTTTTTTCAATCCCATGCCATGATCTCACTAATTTGGTAAATATTCGTTGGCAACACTGAGTGAAAGGAAAACGTGTCAAAAACAAAATTAACAGTTGTTCTATTTTTATCTAGAAGTAGAGGTTGACTTCGCTAGAAGCGAATGTGTTGACAGTACATGTACTGACTGGGTTTCTTTTTTAGTTTGTGAAAAATTTTACTTTATCTTTTATCAATACTCCAAGAAATGAGTCACGTTTTATGTAGCAGGATAATAAATTCGTGTTTTTAAGAAACCCTGGCTTTTCATTTGCAAGCGTGATCTACAATGATTTTGAATGCCAATATGAATGCTAAACATAATATTAGTTATAAATATCAGTTTTTCTTTTTCACATAATTATTATTATTAATTACTAATAAAACTAATTATTATTAACTAATTATAATTATATACCTAATTATTTTGACATTTTCGTATACGTCTGCTGTAAGCTATTGTAACAGTCAAATTATTTGACCTCCAGATTTTGAGGAATAGACTTTTATTTACCTTCCTCTGTCCTCAAAATGCTAAAAAGTTTTCTCTCTATTTGTGAATCAATAATGGCTAGACAAGTGAAGTTTGGCATGTAGGCATTGCATCAGAATTGTGCAGCACTTACCTGTCTGTCCTCCGTGCATATGAGCTTAAAATAAAATGCAACTAGCTAGATAGATGACATTTGGCAGTTAATTTTATCGCCAGAATTGTAAGTTTGTAACAGATTTGTAGTCATATCCATCCAGAGGTGTTGACAGTCTCACTATTCATGTCTATTTAACGCAAAAAAATCAGAAACTTAACAGGCCAGATGGATGGGTTTTTGAATACCAATATGAAACGAAAATTTCATATCATTGCTGAATTTTGGACCAAAACTCTTAGCGAATAGACTGTCTCTATGTATGAGAAATGCGAAGCGCTCAATAGATGATACACGGTTTTAATGCCAGAATTCTATATCTATAAATAATCAAGGACAATTGATGAATAGCAATTTGTTCAAAGTGCACATTTGCTTCTCTATGTGATATTATGAAGGAAATCAAAACAATTCATACTATTTAAGAAAAAGAGACGTCGATGGGAGAATATTTCCACTGTTTACGAAACATACAAGTGTATGTTAGCTATCGACTTACGAAACATATAGACGTTTGTTAACTATCGACTTACGAAACATATAGGCGTATATTAACTATCGACTTACGAAACAAATAGGCGTGTGCTAACTGCCGACATATAAAACATAAAAATGTGTGTTAATTATAGACTTACGAAGCATACAGGTGCATGTTAGCTATCGACTTACTAAACATAAAAAGACAAGTTAACTATCGACTTTCAAAACATGTAGGCATATGTTATAACTATCTACTTTCGAAACCTATAGGTGTATGTTTACTATCGACTCATGAACCATATAGGTGTATGTTTACTATCGACTTACGAAGCAGAAAGCTGTGTGTTACCTATTGACTTATGAGACATACAGGTGTATGTCAACTATCGACTTAAGAAACATACAGTTGTATGTTAACCATTATATATAAGTGTATGTCAATTATCATTACGAAAACACATAAGTGTATACTAACTATTGACTCTGATAGATTTCCCCCCCCCCCCGATTTTGACTGACCCCCCAAATTGTCGAGGGAAAGAGGTCGAGTGTGTATATCTTCAAAGCACAAAAGAATTTGAGTGACTGTAATAAACCACAGCCAGATGATAAGCGTGAAATGTTTTATTCATGAATGCAATCGATTTGAAATAATTAGTGAAACAAACACTGCGAGCAAAAGGCCGCGGGTGTGGTTCTTACCTAGCCTCGTTAGGGAAGGAACTTCAGATGACCGTTTGCTCTTTTTCTTTCTCTTTGACATGAAGCGAATCATACTTACGAAAGTTGGGTCGTATTCTGAATTTTTAATGAGTCTTTTATCTTCATGGGAAGCTGAAATTTCGGTTAGGAAGAGATATGTTAGGAAGTTAGAACTGTAGAATGTCTTCAAAAAAGTCAATGATATTTAATTTTCATATTTTTGTTTTAGTAATGAGGCGCCACTTTAGAATGACAGAATGAATGAATGAATTTTGTGATCCTTCAAATGCAATAAGGATAATTATCGAAACTTAATCAAATACACTTTGTAAATGAAATAAGAGAGCTTTTAATGAAATATAATGAATACCTTTAATCCTTTTGGTATTTAATATAAATTCTATTTTATCATTGTTCATATAATGCTTATTATTGATTCGTTTAGATTTCCCAATAGTTTTCTTCTTTGGACTCTGTGTTTTTATTAAATATGTTTGAAATGTTGTTTTTACATCAAATGTAACACACTATATTATTAGGTAACAGTAAATGAAACAAAAATGATAAAGTGATTTATTTTACCACAGTATTTTATTTAACAGTTTGCACTGGAATGTCTTCTCCCAAGCACCATTGAAGACGATGCATCATTTTGACGTTTTATATACTTATTTATTTATTTTAATTGTTACAAACACCTACAGAATGATAAAAAGATGTAGATTCTTTTTTCAGGGAGGTTAATACTTATTTAATAAGTCCTTAATTTTATTTTAAAAGTTTCACTTATTATTTATTTAATTAAAAAATTATTTTAATTTAGTTAAATTAAAATAATCCATTAAGAAAAATTACAAATAATTATTAAATTAAATTATTAAGAAAGTAATTAAAATAATTCATTAAGAAGATTTACATTCCACTCAATAATATATAATTTAAAATTCTTTATTTATTTACTTCTAATTTGCAAATTTAAATTACTTTATTTTCAACAAAAAAAAAATTATTCACATTTTTAATTCACGCAGGTAAAGAAGTGAAAGATAAAAAACTTATACTGAAATCAACGATACATTTGACAATTTTCGTATAAGTGCATATAGAAGAAAGGAATTAAATACATTTCTTCATTACTGTACAGATATTTTCAATACATAGAAATGAAAAATTAATTTACGTCGGTAAACAAATAAAGGATAAATAACTCACACTGAAATGAATGGTACATTTGACAATTTTCGTATAAGAGAATTATAAACATAAGGAATTAAATGCGTTTCTTCATTACTGTACAGATATGTTCAGCACGTAGAAATGAAAAATACATGTTAAAACTTCCACTTGTCAGCTTGCATTAATTCTCCGCTTGGGAAAAATAAATCCTTCACGGTAGAACGGAATAACTAAACATTCTTGTCATAAAGTGTTGTTTCTGAATTTCCCAGTTCCCTTATTTCCAAAATGATCTCTTTTGCCGTTAATATTATTTATAAATCTTTCCTAAAGCTTGAATGATGCTCCGATTAAATAAATGTATTTACATCAAACAGTTCAGGCATAAATAATATTAAGACAAAAAGTGTATAATATGGTTGTTAGTTTACTAAGAGTACCAGTTTCACGTTCAAAAGGAAATAAAGTGCGAATCAGGAATTGAATATATTTCAGAAATTTAAAAAAAAAGGTAAAATATGTTTCATAGAGAAGAAAAAAAGAGAAACAACTTTGTAGAAATAATTTTCATCAAAATATGACTTACTAATATAAAATAAATATTGCTTTTCCCTTTTAATGGGAGCCATCAATCAAAAGAATTTTCATTTTTGCCATATATCTCTCAGCATATTGCTCCGTTTAAATCCAAAAATATAGTGATCTTTTTCCTTTTCAAATTAATCTTAAATCTGAATTTATTGCTTTATTGAAATGGAATGCATTTTGAGGAATTTTTATTTTTATTTTCCTTAAACATAACTCAGTCTACATTAAAAGTTCGAATAAATCCAAATATTCTACAGTCATATCTGAGATGATATTTGGATTGGATTGAAAGATTTCGGATTAGAAATTTTTACGTACTTTTATTTTACTTGACTTGTTTGATGTTTGTTAAGATGGAATCTTATAATTGATTTTTCACTCACTTTCTTGTACACTAGATCCTTGAAATTTTTTACGTTTGTGTATTAAAAATGACAATACTATCTTCAAAAATTTCAAGACTTAATCACCAGTTAATAGATTAAGTTAAGTGAATGTTGATATCATACGATTCACGCCACTTTGCAAAAAGAAAAAATTGATTACAAGATTCCACAATATATTTTTTCCCATTACATTATTTCTTCTGTATGTGAATAACCACAGTGTTGTCTGTAGGCTTCCTGTGGGGAGGGGTCTAACTGTCATGATCTGATTTCAAATAATCAATTTTGAGTGCCTGAAAAAAATTACGACTCTAACACGACAAAATTCGTCTACGTTCGAACTGCTAACTCCCCCTTTGTATTTCGGCTCTGTCATTTTGGAATATATATCTGTAAAACTGTTTTCTTTGCTAGCTTTCTTTCCTTGCAATTGAAGTTGTTTTCAAACAATGGAAAATTTTGAACGGTTCTGAACAGCTTTTTGTATATAATTTTAGGTGTTTCAGTAAGAAATAGCAATTTTTAATATATTTTGCACTCACTATATTCCCTTATATAATTAAAATCTCTCGTAAGAATTACAATATAATGTTATAATATTTTCCATAAACTAAAGCGTGGCTCATTGGAACGTTTTTAATTTTAATTTGTCAGGGATAGAATTTATTTTGGTTAATCAAAATTCAAATTAAAATTTTTAATAAGAGCTTTTTATTTCTAATAAAATTTAATTAATAAAGGTTATATTTTGGTAGTCTACAGTGAACGAAAATGTATAGTAACTTAGAGTCTCTCAATCATTCGTAGACTTAACTACATTACAAATTATTCGATCAAAAACTTATCAGTATTTAAAAAAATTGAAAACATTAGATGTGATATAAACTACCTATTTTATACTATCACTGAATACCTTATTAAATATTTTATTTTGCTATTATTGAATACAAAATATCGTATACTGTTTGCTTATTAAATGAAATTATTTAATAAACAAACTTATTAAATAATTTATTAATTAAATCGTAATAAATTTCGCATTTTATTTATTTGATCAAATTGTAATTTTTGAAATAATCAAAAGCATTTTAAATATTATCATCATCTCTTTATTATTTGAATTAATTACTATTTATTTGTTTTTTATTATTTAATGAAAGGATTAAATGTAAAAAATTAACCATTCCTATTATTTTCATTTTAAAAAATTGCCGCTTTCTCTTACTTTATTCATCTTTGGATCGGATTTTCTTAATTCACATTTTTACTTAAATAGAATCCCGCTTGCTTCAATTTAGAAAAGTTCCACAGTGACATGAATTCACAAAAAGTATGAATCTCAAGAAGAAAAAAATGATAAGAATGAAAGGGAAAATATGGTGTATTAGTATATGCTAACCCTTTATAGGGTATAACACAGGGGTATCGATAAAAAAAAATTTGTAGTTGTATCATGATAAATTTATGACGTAAATACTAAAACATCAATAGTTCGCTTATTTGCATTTTCATTTATGAAATACAAGGTGGTAAGTATACTTACCAGATTTCGTTCATGGATACTGAAAGTGGTAAGCATAATTACCAGATTTCGTTCAGAGATACTGAAAGTGGTAAGCATACTTACCACTCAGCGTTAAAGGTAAATATATAATCGAATGTTAAATGGCAATATATTTATCACTTAATATTATGTAATTTTATTAAATTTTTTAGTTAGAAACCATGGAACTATTCTGAATTCAAATTGAATAATGTCTTACATTTAAGTTTGACGTTTACTTTACATTTGATAGGATAGCTAGGCGAATTGCTACAATGCATAAAAATAAAACCGTTGTAATCTGACGCAACTTTATTAATAACATCTTAACCATGTTTTTCGCTAAGAAATGGATTAAAATGCCATAAACTACAGTATTCAAATAACCAACACATCAAAAATGAAGTCAAAATATGGATAAAATCATTGACAGGGAGATTTTGAATTTTAATAAACTCCGACTTCGTCATCAGTTTTTGTTCATTTTTAAAATGAATGTTGAATTTAAATTAAGTAAATTCAATAACAAATACTGATAATTAAATATAATAATATTTTAGATATAAGGAAGACAACATAGTGGTGTTTCATTTCTGAAGACTTTTCCTGGGGTTAAAATTTAGTGAGAAACGCCAGAGCTTAATGTTGTTATAAAAACACTCGCATCGTAAACGGGCAATAGTAAGCATACTTACAACCTTTAAATTAAAATGATATTTAACAATGGATTTAATGTATTTCTGAGCTATTAAGATAGCTCAATCAAATATTAAGCGTCTGATTATCCCATTTATCATTTTTAAATACCTTTTTGAACCCTCATAAAAAATAGTTTGCTAGTGGCAAGCATAAATACCAGAGAAATATATAAGGTTTAAAGCAGGAAGTAAATGTACTTCGTAAATACAAAAAAATCCCCCTTTATGTCTTTAAAAGAGATTTTACAATATAACTTTTATTTTATTAGAAATTAACTTCTCTAATAATAAAAATCTGTCAATATTCTAGATTTCTTCAAGGCAAGCTTGCATACTTACTTACTTTAATTTCTTATAACATTCATTTCAAGGGATAACTTTCAGTCAAGGGATAACATTTGCAGTTGTTTTAAAGTCTTTCTGTTATTTTCATCTTGACGTTTTATAAAGACTGCATTTGCTAGAACAACAAATGAAGATCATGAAAACAAAGTAGTATGTAGACCCTTAAGGGGACCTCTCTGAAAGCTAAATGAATACAATAACAGAGAGAAGTTAATGTAAATGAGAAGAATCAAATACATCCGGGTAAAAAATAAATGAACGTCCTCCTAAGGACACGATCTCTTCCGTTGTTGAAATTGTCTTTTGTTCTGTAAATTAGCTTTTACTTCCTATTTATTTCATTATTTGAAGCTTTTGCTTCCTGAAATAAATGACTTAGAGTGAAAAAAGTCAGCCAAATTTGGGAATACGAGGAAGAAGGGATTGTTTTTAACAATTCCGAATAAGCGATAGCAGGTTTTAACAAAAGGTTGTTTTCTTTAAAAGAAAATATCTTATCAAAGATGTAATGTTTGCCTGATGAGAGTTCCAAAAATGCATTAACAGTGTAGCAAATGTAGTAAATAGTAGTAGGAGATTTTTATTTACGTTTATAATTTCTTGTACGCTAAATATGCAAAAAAGTATTGTGATTGTCAAATAATTCTGGTGTGATCATTTCATCTGTAGTATAAAAAATTTACAATGCATAGTATTATATTAATTTGTACGTTCTTTTATCTGAGGGAAATACAAAGTGCATACAGATGTACATTTATAAATTTTAAAAAAAGATTCTTAAATACTTATTTTTTAAATTTTATTTTGTGAATGTATTTACTTTAAATATTATAAAATCTTTCAAAATTGCTTTAAGAGAAACATACAGAGTTACTGTTACTAAACTAGAACACTTGATTCTGGGCTTGTAACATAGTTTGCATTCGATATCTTCTGCGGAATAAAAAGCACTACAGAATGATTTTTTATAGTTTCTTTTAAACTCTGAAAATAGATGAAAGATCGGGGGTAGAAAATAAAGCTGGAAATTATTTTATAAAATATTATTCAAATTTGGAATGAACGATTTCTAGAATTTTTAAACAAGTCTCTACTTCCATTCTTTGTTTCTCGTCTCTTTTCTTCCATCTTTATTTTTCATCTTAAGGTGATGCTATAAGAGTGTTACGGTGATGCTATTAGTGTTAATTTTATGAATGAAAATAAGTCCTTAATATAAACTTCACCATAGATTGGTATACAATTCTTTGTAGTTCTGACTACATGTGATAAGATTTTAAGTGAATCCCAAGTAAAATTTTAAATATACTTCACATATTAATAATAATATGGATCTTTTTCATAAAAGCATAAATTTTGTGAGTTAGTACATTTAGTTAATTATTAGTTTGCTTAAGAATCATTTACGGAAAAGCCCAATAATTTAAAACGATAGTCAGATACCGAGGACAACAATTGAGCCAATTCCAAACTCTGCAGACTTTCAAGTTACATCACCATAGGTAAGTTTTTTAAAGGTACGCGAACACACAGTAACCTGGATAGAACAGAAAAAATTATATGCGTCATGATTTGTATCTTTGAATTTTATGCGTTTTGACTAGCATTGTCAATTTCCTACAAAAATTCATATTAGGGCGAAAATGTCCTTCACTCGATTTCAATATAAGAGACATACAAATGTTCTGAACATTTTTTGTTAATAGAAAACATTGTTTTAAAACTTTCAGAGACGCATATAATTAATTTTTCTTCCTGTATCGGTATCTTTTAATGTTAGTGAAGGTATATATATATATATAAGAAACGAATTAGAAATAGTATTGCCATCTGTCATATCCATTAGATACTAAAAAGGATTTCTTTAAATAAGTCGTCAAAAGACTACTACTTCTGAAGAAAAATGCTCTCAAAAAAAGGAGAAACTATCACTCTTGGAAAAACGATGCAACCTGCTATTTTTTCAGAAGTATTATTTCAAGAAAGAAAAAAGCTGAATTCATGTACTTGAATCAGAATAAGAAATTGAATTACTTGTGCACATCATTATACAAATGTAAGTTATTCAGAAATTTTTTTAGAACTAAGAGTTTTCTCTGAAGTTTTAAAACAGACCGTAGAATCTGTGTGCTCTGTATAAGTGATAAAACAGTTTTCTAAACCAAATAGTCAGGGGCATAAGTCAGAACAAAATTTTAAACACTCGATTTAATACAAATATATCGCAAGTATATAAAATAGTTTTTGTTTTCCCTTCATCCGTTGTACTTTTTGTGAAATAATCGTTTACATTCTATACTATCACAAGAACTACTTCACATTTGCATGAAAAAGTTTACAACCGGTAAAATAAATTTTCATGAAGAAACACTTCCAGTAAAAGAGAAAGACAAAATGGGATTTTACAGGAAGGAATAGTTTATAGAAATAAATTCGACTAGTATTTTAGACTATTCCTTTCTCTTGAAGAGTCTGCCTGAAAAAGACATTCTCATTGCACTTTTTTTTCATGTATTAGGGTAGGAACTGAATTTGTGAGAAAAGGGGGATTTTATGCACAAATGCTTAACTGAAAAATCTGTAGATTACGCTTTTAAACTGAACTTTTATTTTACCTGAATAAATTCTAAAAGTTGGATTGATATTATTACTATCTTTTAATAAGAAGATTGAATTTGTATTTTTCTTTATGGAAAGGATAAAGATCTTATAAATATCATTTGGCCGCCCAATAGAAATTATTCCAATTCGGTGAATCTATTATTTTGAGTAAAAGTTAAGATGAAAATTTCATGTCAAGCCCATTTTTCCAAAATTTCCAACCATGTACATTTATTAATAATGACTTCAAAGTATCATCCATTTGCACCCTAATGTTTGCTTGTATTATGGTAAGAACTGAAATTGTGTGAGAAAGAAGATATGCACGAAACTTCTAACTCGAAAAATCAGCAGATTGGTCTTTTAAATTACCTTTTATTTTGATTGAATAAAATCTAAAAGTTGGATTGATATTATTACTATCGTTTGAGAGGGCCGGGATAGCCTGGTTGGTAGGTTCGGATTATAGTTTCCATGTCGAGAGTAATACCACTGGGGGTACTGGTTCAGAGGTGATCGTTCTCTGATTCAGGTCTCAATGTCGATATGTGGATGAGTGAATGAAATGCATGAATGAAGTCTGCCCCGTAAATAGAGCTGTGACGTGTGAGTAGCTAAGTTGTACTCCTTGCACTACTGCCAAAACAAGAGACGCGCATTCGGTTTAAATCGCTGACAGATAACTGTTAGCGGGCTTGTAAAGTACCATAAGCCGAGACCTTACCACCAGGCCACCGCGGCCCTGGAGATTATGAGTAATCACTAATTATGAATAATTGCCATTTTATTACACTTATTGTATATAATAATTGCCATTTTATTACACTTATCGTATACAATAATTACCATTTTATTACACATAACATATACACCACGAAACAAAAATGGATGTGGAATTTAGGGTTTTTACAAAAACCGACTTTTTGAAAAACCGGTTTTCGAATTCAATAATGCCAAAAAACGTGTTTTAGCCGGTTTTCAAATTTTTGTCAAAAAATATATAATAGGGAAAAATATTTTATTTAATTTATATAAAATAACAAAAAATCAATATCAAAGTCAAAATACTAAAAAAAATTAAGTATTACATATACATATTACTTACAAAAAATAACGAAAACTCAAACAAAAATTTCAAATAATTTTTATATTATTTTCACTAATTTTAATTTCTCTTAAGAAAATAGGATTTTATAAAACTTAAAATATACACTAAATGGTGGTTAAGTCTTGTCCTTATTTTGGACATGATATTGCCTGAAATTGAAAATATTCGTTCACTAGCTATTGTGCTTGATTTTATAGTTTTCAGGGCATCAAATAACAAATCTAATTATTTTGTTCTTTTTATTCGTTGCCGTAAATAATGGAAATTCATCTTTCAGCGTCTTGGAATTTGTAAGGTTTTCTTCAGGGTCTTCAAGAAACTTATGAATAGATTTCTCTATGGCTTCTTTTTACAAAGCATTACTCTGATGTAGTTTCTTTGGTTTTCTTATCAGAATAGGTTTCCACATAGGAATTTGGAACTATTCAAGACAATATCTTTCCAGATAACTTCATAATTTCGGTTTTTGAAGCTAAAGAAAGTACACTATTAGATTTCTTTTCTGAACTAGAAATGTTTTGTGGATTTTGCAAATATAGCAAAAGAGTTGGCAATTCTGTATTCTTTCTTGAATTCGTTCTTCTAAAGCATATAATAATTTGAAACTTATTTCAGTGTTTAAAATTTTTAATTCAATTAACAGTTTAGTTCAATTTAGTTCAAATATACCTTCACTTGTTAATAAATTGGCATCTCATCACCCTAAGCCTTCAGCTGCTAGATGAATCGGTATCAACCGATTGGTTTTGAATTAAAAAATGGTTTTCTTAATTTAAAAACCGGTTTCAAATGTGACAAATTTACTTTAAAAAACCGGGTTTGAAAAACCGACAAACAACAAACCCTAGTGAAAATCATATTTCGGAGTTAACGTTGAAAGACATTTTTTAATCTTAATTTTATTATTTTAAAAAGTAGTTTTTTTTTAGTTTTAATATTGCGTAGAAATAATTTTTGTAAAGGAATATTTTTGGATGATGCAGCTTTACATCTTAATTTTTTATTAAAAATGGAAGTGAAAATTCTCTAAGAATTTTTTTAAAAATATTTCCTTAAATAAAAACGATGCAGCTTTAAATTTAAATTTTCTTTTGATTTCTATTTTAATTAACTTTCGGGCTTTCAAAAGTTGACAACGATCTTTCTTTTGGGTTGAATAGCGCGTGTGCTGAATTTCACAAAAATAAGATAAAAACTGAAGATTTATACAAAAAAATTTCATTTTTATGTATATAAATTTGTGCTAATAACACGGTATCCCCAGTTCTGCTTTAAAAATTGCTTGAATGTAATATTAATCTTAATAAAATGAATATTAGGCACACACAAAAGTTTATAAATAACTTTAACATGATGAAAATGAAAACATCATTTTCATTGATTGAGTATTCAGTCAGAACTTTTTCATGACCGTTTAGTTTTTCAATAGATCTCAATTAGAACTTTTTAAACGTTAAGGGTCTGAGTAGTTTTAGCCAAGTAAAAGGAAATTAAAGGAAAGAAATGAAGAATAAAGAAATAAAAAAATATAGACTGAACTTAATTCCTAATGAAAATCTTGTGTCAGCAAAATATATTTCATTTATTATTTGCTCCTGTTTAAATTAAAACCACGAGCATCTTATTGTTATAAAAAGAGAGAGAAATTTTTGTAATAAGCTGTGCTGCTTGAACTGTAATCTTTTAATCAAACTTCAAACGCAGTGATTATTTTTCATTCAATGAATTAATAATCAGTAATTTTTTCTCCGTTTGCAAAAGTTATCATAATTTTTTAAAAATCTATCTATAGTATAATTTTTTATGCAAATGTTGCGTTTTATTCACTTTGTGATTGATAGATTTGGACAATTGACCGATGACGAAATTTATTTTGCCATTATTATTCAATGAAAATTTTTATTGCGTCGTAGTAAATATTTATGTTGCAATAGTCTGTGATATGTAGAAATATAAGGAAAAGCAAAGCTTTAATTAACATCATATTAACAGCAAATGAGTTTAAGACAATATTATTTGCTAGTTTATCTTTTTTACACACCATTTGTGGCAACATTAATGATTATCTTTCCGGTTTCTTTACATTTTTCGAATAACGGATATTTTTCGTCTCTCTACTAGCGATCGTCTGAATACCGAAGCAATATACGTGTTAATCCTACATTGTTTTTTTAAAATAGTAATGAGGCGTCTAGCGATATCAGATGAAGAAAACATGCAAAGAAAGAATTAACGATTTTAGGAAAGTTTTTATTTAATTTGCTTACATTTTTTTAATTTCCTGTTTTAATTCTTCATTCCTGCCGTAAAGTTAAAATTCTTCTTAATTTTAACTAATACTAAAATATTTCTTTTTTTATTTAGAATCGAGCTTTTTTCCTCATGACATTTTTAAAACAGTTTGTTTTCATTCACTTTTCTTCACTAGTGGGATGGAATCAATCCATTTTGCAACGAAATACTACGATCACATGTCACATATGATGTCACATAAGCAGTCACATAATGTCACATAAGCAGATCATATGTCACATAAGCTGTCACATAATGTCACATAAGCAGATCATATGTCACATAAGCTGTCACATAATGTCACATAAGCAGATGCCGCTAGTTGATACAAATATTTTGAATAAAAAATATTTTGGCAAATTTGATATAAAAACTTTGATATAACAATGATGATAATTAATTTAAAACATTCAGTATGAAATTTAAATATTTCTGCATGTGTATAACACAATGACCGGTAAGAAATAATTTGATAATTTAATTATTCTTTTCTTTGCCTTTATTCAAGATAAAGCCACTTTGAAAGCACAGATGAAACTCAATATATTCTATGCTTGGGTTCGGATTGCAGAGTAGGACAAAGGAATTGTTTAGGGTTTCTGTGATGGCGGATTTAGTGTTCTTTGATATGTAAATTCACAGAATGAGGCTCCTTTTTAACGGTAACTCACACATGCTCACTCTTAACGGTACTTGACAGCTAGTATTCACATTAGGTAATAAACACGGGAGTGCAGCTACAAAATTGTTCCAGATTATAAGGAATTTTGCACCTCCAAATCAGAATTAAATTGAATTTAAATATAATTTTTGGGTTTGGAAAACTTTCGTATTTCGGAATAAGTATTTCCTCATTATTATCGCAATTATTGTTTCTAGAAATACAACGGAGGTTCAAGATAAAAAAATTTGTAAGTAATTGTAAAAAATTATGAAGTGATTAAATTAAAATTTACGGTTAAAACCAGGTTCAGTAGTTGCAAGAGCATTCAGGGTTCAATTACAAGTGGTTTTCCCAAAACCTTTTCGCATACTGTCTAATGAAGATAACCCTTGTAAAAACTAAAAATTTTTTATAAATGACTGCGCCTTAAATGTTTTCTGTGCACATAAAATCTGTGCAAAAAAAATCTGTGCACATAATTTTATCTGTATAGTTCTCTCCATTTGGTATTTATCGAGTTCACTTATATTCAAAACAGTTAGACAGACAGACTTCTTCTGAATAGATTTTGTTCAAAATTTGAGAGAAATCTATACCTTTAGTGTAAATATCATATATCGAATTGCATGTGTCTAGCTCAAAATATTTTTGAGTTAACTTTGTCACAGACAAACATATATTTTACACAAATGTGTTTTTCAAGCTCAGAGATCTAAAACATGGGATTTACTAAATATCGAGTTAGAATTTTTTGATAATTACAATACGTTCTCTATCTTTGATGTACGAGAAAGTAAAAAGGGATGTAGATGGAAATTATGAGTTTTCAAAAATAATCTCAGCACTCAGTACTAGTCTCATTTTAAGGTGAAAATAGAAATTATTTGTAAAAGGTTAAATAGTTTATATTTGCTGCTTAAATTAAAAATCAACACGTTTTCTCTAAATAGAAAGCAAATTCACAAATATGTGGTCATAAATAGAATTAATAGAATAAATAGAATCATTTAATATTTCTCTTACGGTAATACAATTAAAATGTCATAAAAAGACTACCATGCCGAATACAAACAGAAAATTTACAAATATTTTTGAATGATTTTTCATGGGAAACAGTGCTGATGATGAATGTAACAAAGAGTTTGTTCTAAAATAGTTTGGTGTTAAACAAAAATAAATTATCTCTACGCAAGGTTAGTAAAATGATAGTTTCAAATGAAGATGCAAAAACTTTTATTGCATTCTTTGACAATTAATGAATTCATGAAGAAATGGTGGATTTGATCGCGATGACGTTCCCTATATGCCCATCGACAACTTTTCAAACTAAATTTTTTTACGAATGCCTTTTTCCCATGTAGTCAATAGTTTACGTGAAAATTTGGGTGGCTTTGCCCCTGATAGTTCGAACTACAGACGTCTCTCAGTACCGTCAGTTTTTTAAAAAACACTCTGTATATGGGATTCTTAGAAGTGATTTTTAAATGTATATGTGATTTCTGAATGTAAATTCGTGGTCTTTATATATATGTGGGATTCCTAAATGTAAATTCGTCATCTTTAAATGTATAAGTGATTCCTAAATGTAAATTCGTCATCTTTAAATGTATAAGTGATTCCTGAATGTAAATTTGGGATCTTTAAATATAATTTATAATGTAGCATCTCCTTAAAATGATTAATTGAAAAGATCTACAGATATTCAATAAAAATAAACCCTGAAGTAGTTTCCAAGTGATAAAAAACACAGTATTCGGTTTCAAAAAAAGATATGCAATAATTTCCTGTAGTTGATAAATAAGCAATAATTATTAGAATACATATTATTCTTTCAAGAATGTAAATTAAAACATAAGATTGCCCTCACCATCTACGTGATATTTCTGTGGGCAAATTTGGGACAAAAATATACCACTAAACAAAAGGCGAAAAATAAATTATGAGAAGAATGTAATACAAAAACAATCTTGTAAAAAGAATGGTATTGCAAAAAAAGTACGACGATTCGAGAAAGTTAGGGAAGTTATTAAAATGCTTTACGTTGATAATTCGCATCATGTTCTTTCTTATTCTTTTATGCGCCATATTTTTTCAAGGATATATTTAAAGAAATATTCCAGCATTTAACGCATTTTTTAATTAATATCTATAGATATTTTATATTATTTCATATGATCTTGGTAAAAATATATAGAACAATTAAAAATTCAATGCAAATGTTAATATTTCGTGTTCATATTCAAATGCCCTTACATAGTTAGTTATAAGAATGGTCTAATTTTTGTTATTTTTTGTGCTATCCTATTAAAAGATTGTATCTTAAAATTAAAATTGTGTGCAACATTTTATTTTAATGTGGTGTTTGGTATGGTATTGCGAAGGAAAATTTGTTCAGCCCTCACGTACAGTCAGAAAGTTAGGCAAATATATATATATATATATATATATATATATATGTATATATATATATATATACTTATTCTGGGAATAATTTAATTTACCATTCATTTGCAGTAATAGGATATAAAAAGAACTGGAACAAATTAGCAATTTTACGAAGAAGCTTACTTTTTCTTTAATGAAAACAATAAGGGTAAGAAATCTTTCTAGTAAGATCTTGATTTTTTCTTTCTGAATCATAGGAATCAGATATCTGCTTTTTAAATTTATTCGTAAAGAACATAAAGTGATTGCGTATAACTTTGTATAAGAAAGAATTGTTTCATATATTTTTTAATTGTTTCATTTGGAAAAGTAAGAAAAAACTGTTCTCTTGCGAAAATAGTAAAACGTATTTAGAATTTCTTTTTTAGTCCGTTTTAATAAGATTTACTTTGAGCAAGCAAGTAGATTCGTCAAAACAAGATATAATTTTTTGTGTAATTGTTCATCTTATAGAAAGGTTATAAAAGTTTTAAACTCGAATACCACTGAAATAAGAATAGCCCGGGACTGTCACTGTCCTTCGCTTTTTTTTTCTATTTAGACTCTTTATTTTTGGAGAATGATGAATGCACACTGAAGCATTTAAGCTGCTTTTCAACAATAAAGCTCCATGAGGCGAAATGAAAGTTTAAAAGCATTTGTTGGGAAACTTTCGTTTTCGGTGCTGCAATCTTACTGTTCGCTGAACTTTTCATAAGAATTAATGAAGTGTTGTTCGCCTTGTAACAGAAAGTAAAAACTCTTTTCTTTTTTTCTGTTTTTAGATAATATTTTAAAATAAATATAAGTAAAATAGTTGAAACAGGATATAAAAAAGGGAACAATTCAGCGTTTCGTTTATAAAGCATAAGCAAATAAATTTAAATTTCTTTTCTTCTCAGTTTAAATACAAAACTGATAAACGCAAATGGGATTAACTTTTTTTTATTTCTAGTAACCTTAGATTTTAATAATTATTTTCAAACAATACAGTGACAGCAAAGTGAAAAAAAAAAGAAATGAAGAAAATTAATATTATCAAATTGATTCAAAATTTTTAAAATTGACAGAAACTTTTCAGTAAATTGAAGTAGTTATTAAATTGAGATTCGTAGTTTTCACAAGGATGGTTTCTACGAAGGCAAATGTTTAATGTTCACGCTGATACTACATGCATCAATTAAATTTTACAGAATAAAATAACAATTCTTATGTAAAATAAATCAGAACTTTTATCCTGATCCTTTTAAGATTATTAAAGATTTTTATATTATTCAGACTGGTTGATTCAAGTTATTATGAAAGATTAAATAATGTTTATCGTGAAAGATTTGAAACCTCGGCAACTAAATACAGCGACTTGAATTTCATTCAATAATATAAGCATATATATAGCAAATTATTTCTACTTTCCTATGAGTAATTTCTCTCTTGTTTCAATAATATCGTTCTGAAACAAGAGTAAATTATTTCTACTTTCCATGAGTAATTTCTCGTTTGTTTCAATTATATCGTTTCTGGAATAACAGCAAATTCTTTACATCTTCCGATGAGTAATTTCTCTTTCATTTAAATTATATTGTTCCTAAAACAAGAGCAAATGATTTCGACTTTTCAATTAGTAATTTCTCATTCGTTTAAATCATATCGTTCCTGAAACAAGAACAGTAACTAAAATGGCACAACCCTCTCCAGATTTCCCCATGACATCAACGGCAAGCTACTCCAGCACGACAGATTTAATATACTTATGTTCTCCATATCCGAATGATTTCGGTGGAATCATATCTCGAACCTGTAACTCTCCAGTCCAGTCAAAACTCCAACATCAAGTCGCTGTGCTATATAATTCTGTTTTAAAATTTTATTCTTGATTTCAATTCCTCAGTCAAACCTCTTATTTTCTTAAACCAATATCTTGCAATAAACATTCTTCTAACTTTTCTTTTAAAGGTATATGAAAACTCGCAGTAATTTTATTGGGGCAGATTTTTTAAACTATTGTGAAAGTGACATGACCATTCATCGATATTTTGTAGAAGTGATCCATATCCTTTGTAATGTGCATGTTAAAAGGCCTACTAGTCAGAAAATAGTTATTTCATTTAATAATATGTCCTTGATGTGCGTAAGAATAAAATAAATAAAACAATCATTTTCTTTGTATCTGATATATAAAACAACAGTCATATAATATGTTTTTATGTATCAGATTACTTTTCATCATTATGACCATTCAACTTTCTTTTCTTTTCCTTATACGTTTTAAATAAATTATTTTTAAAGTCTTTAAATTACCTTTTTAAATGACACATTGAAGATAAGTGAACCTCCCAAGGTCTTTCATAGTAAGAATTCCAAGAGTTAATGTCGGCGTAAAATAAATGTACTTCCGATCCTGGATACTGACAAAGATAAATGTTTACGTCTGACAGCTAAGACACTTTCAGTAGACATTTCCCATTATTTTTAAATTCCATGATTTATCGAAGGCTTCACGTACTACTTACAGTTCGCTTAAAAAGTAGCTCTTGAAAATGATTGACATACTCCAGTTGAGAATGTGCTTCTTTATTTTGTCAGGTATATCTAAGAATTTAAACACACAACAACAACAACAACAAAAAACTTTACAAACAAACGATATATTTGTTGTGTATGTTTGAGCACAAAATATTTTTGTTCTGTCTCCTACGAGTATGAAATACTTCAAACAGTCTGATATCGACCTAAAAGAATTGGAGTAGAATTCTGTGACAAGGCTGCCAATTCCAGAGCAACGGAACTTTTGAAAACTGTTTGTTCTCCAAGACTTTCTTTTCAATAGTACTTTTTAGCAAAGTTAGAAGTATAAAAAATTGTTTTATGTTTACTTATACATCAAAGCATTTTATTCTAAAATAAATGCATAGATTTTATTTTACCTGGCACTTGTTGCACTAGTGCTGTAGAGTACAAAAATTTTGAAAGCTTTTGCACTAACGTTTTACTGAGAATAAAATGTATAGAAAGAACAAAAAGGTCTCTACTAGAATTCTTATAAATTCTTTACCAGAAAGTAGAAAAATAACTTCAAATTTGAAGTTATTATTCATCTTTTGGTTAGTACATAGATTAAATATACTCGTTTTTTTAAAAATTTTTTTAACAAATTTAAAATTATTACTCTAATCAATGGCAATTCTTAAAGATTGTAATAATTATTCTTTTGTGTTATTTTAATTCTTTGAATATGATCACTCAGGTAAATAGGTATTCAAAGAATGTTCCTATTAGAGGGTCTGAAAAAGTTACTTCCATTTTTGAACGTTCTACTGCGAATAAAAATGATTTGGTATGATCCAAATGTATATAAAAACAAAAATGATCTCTAACAGGAATTCTTATAAATTCTTTACAAGAAAATAGTAAAATAACTTCTAAATATCCTGCTATTGTTTATCTTTTGATTAGTACGTTAAATAAATGTATTCGATAGTTTTTATTATTTTTTTAGCAAACTCAACATTATCATTTTTAATCAATGCTAATTATTAAAGATTGTATTAATTTTTTGCTTGTGTAATATTAATCTTTAAATGTGATCACTATGTCATGTAAATAGGAATGCTCCTGCTAGAGGGTTGTAAAAAATTACTTCTATTATTAATTTCGATAAAATTAAAATTGAATTTTTGGCAAAAGATTATTCGATTACATTAGCTTTCAGCCTTACATAAATTTCCCTTACATAGCATTTTTAATCATTCAGAATTTTTTAACCCAAACTGCCTAGGCTTTAATTATAAGGTTTCACACGCTGTTTATTCAGTTAAGACTATTTTGTGCATAGAAGAGAAAATCCTTCTCTATAAATACCTTTGAAGCCCTTCTTTGTCCCTTTTTCTCCTGAAACTGTCTTGGTACTTTATTAGCGCGTAGTATAAATATCTTTTCTTGCTCAGGGATTTCTATTAATTTGCGGGAAGCCACATGTTAAGACCAAAAAAGAAGAAAAAAAAAAGAGTGAGAAGAGAATGCAATTATCTTTTTGCTTACAATTCGATACTTTATTAAATCTCTGACTCTGAGAAAGATATTTCATTTGAAGCAAGTGTTTTCAAATAAAAAAAAATATGCTTGTCGAATTTTGAATTTTTTGCTTATGTAAATAAAAATTTAAATATATAGAATAGTACATTCTTTGAGTGTTAACAAGCTGGTTAATAATCTAATAAAAACAATTTTTTGTCTCTTACGCTTAAAAATAATTCTCAAGGCATTCGCGAACTTATACTAAATTTCTAATTATTGTTATTTGAATGCATCATAATTATTTCATAATCAAATGTACAGGCTTCTTCCCAATTAAATACTTTTATTTTATCATTTTTTCGTGTTTAATTTGTTTTCTGCACGATTCCTTGAAATATTGGTAATTGTGAGATCTTAAATTATAACCTCCTTATTTAGGAACTAGTGGGTTAAAGCAGGGAAGAATAGTGGGTTAAAGCAGGGAAGGATAGTGGGTTAAAGCAGGAAGGAACCTCTAATTAGAGAAAGAAGATTGCAAATTCTATTCTTTGTGCGTTTAACCATCATTATTTAAGAACTAAAAGGCCAATGTGCGTTTTAGTTTGAATTGCTCTTGCAGTCGGATTTCCTCTTGGAGGATTCTCACCAAGCAAAAAACAAATGTGGGCTAGTTGTCCTCCTTGGTGAATCCATCCAGGAGGACATTGCACACCCAGATATTGCAATTAAATATACCACAGGTGGTGTTCTAAGTTCGTTCTTCTAACAAAAGATATCACACTTCTCTATTATTATGAATCCTTAACTTATGATCTTGGCTGTATAGTTAAAAGTGGGATCATAAAACTTTCGATTTTCCTCAATGAAATTTGCCTTCTTATATTGAAATTTACGTGATCAATGTCAAATAAGCCTCTCGGAACTGTATATTAGTAAAAACAACATTAATGGATATATAGTAAGCGAATTTTTTACACTACACACCGTTTCCAAGCTGCCTCTCGGAACTGCATATTAGTAAAAACAACATTAGTGGCTATGCTGTAAGTGAATATACACTACACATAGTTTCCAAGCTGCCATTTCGGGTGATTATGTTAGAGAAATATAATGCGAGTACCAATCTCTAAGATGTATGAAATGCCTATAGAAAATATTTGATGCAGTATAGGATATAGTTCAATGAAAAAACGATGGTTTTGAAAAGTTGCTGACAAATTCAAACTTCCAAAGGAGCAAGATATTAAATAATTTAGGAATCGAATAATTTAAAGAATTCAATATTTTATATCAACGAGTTAAATATAAATCACATTATTTCATCGTTTTTTCAACATTTCATCCTTTGCAATTTTGGAGTACTTCTATGCATAGAACCCCTAAAACACGCCCATATTTTCCTCTATTTTTAAAAATAAGATTTAAAATTTCGCTCACTTTTCCTTTCTAATGATATTGTTAAGGATACTTAAAATAAGTTTTGATTTACGATGCAGTTTACCGCTCGAATATTTTGTGAATTCAAAAGAATCAATATTTATAAAAGTTTATGGAACTTCTGCCGTATTTTAAGATGCCTTTCTCTTCCGTTCAGCATAAATCATCGGATTTTTCTTGCAGTCGATTATTTGTATTTTCGAAATGTCTCACACGAGCGAGTCCAAACTTTTAACTTGAGCTTCTCATCCTTTTTGTAGGATCATATGCTCAAAATTAAAACAATATCTTTAGACACTTAATTTGAAATATAAATAATAAGATTTAAAATTAATTTAAAATCTAAATTTAAAATTCATGATGATAAGATATTTGAATTTTCACATTTCTTTATATTCTTTTTAGCCTTATATATCTACTATTTTTGTTATTTTAATAGTCGATAAAGTTATTTTGTAGCTTGTAAAATGACATTTCTTTCGATAAATAATTTCATTTATCAAATAATTACTATTTTGTTTATTTTAAATATACTAGAAATTTTGGTCCTTGTTAGAACATGATATTTTTATTAATGCTATGATTTTAACCTTTGACCAGAGTTTCTTGAACAATATAAAAACAATTCACTATTCTATTGATTTGTATATTTTTAATTAAATAAAGAGAATGATGACATTTGTTACAGAATTCATAGAAACTCATGATACGAAGAAAATCAAAAATATCTATCAAGAGAGGTTTAGTCATATTAACAACACTAGGGCTAGTTTGGGACGGACCTCGTCATTTTGAACCGCGGTCAGATGACGAGGAAGACACCTGAGCTGGCACTCCCTTCTCCACACCAGCGGGAGGACGTTTGGTCATGACGGATTTAATGTGCAACAGACCCCCTAACACGACGGTTCTTCGGTGGAATTGCCCCCCCCCCCCCCCCGCCGGTGGGAAAATATATATAATGAACAAAGGTGGACTTTGTTTTTCGTGCAAAATCTGTAAAAGAGCCGATGATTCCCTTTCAAAATGACAAGCGAAAAAAATTATCTACATCAGTGCAAATTTAGAAAAGTTTCGGAAACATAAGATATTAAAAATACATTATCTATTTCAGTAAATAATCTCTTCCAACACCTTCGGTATAAAATATAAAGGGATATTACCAAATACAATTAAATATCAATTGCCCTCTTAAGTTAAAATACTGCGGTCAGAAAATTATTACAAATTTGCGTGTTATTCATTAGTCGATCATCTCTGAAATTTTCTTAAGATGAAATAGTTTTAGTGAACAAAATATCTTTATCTTTTTATCTTTTCTTTATCTTTCTAGACTTCTTTATTGATTGGAATCAATTTTAATTTTCCATTTCCAACAACCATTTCAGTTATGGAATTAAATCAGTTTGGGACCAAAGCAAAGCAATTGATGTTTTCCTCTTATTACAATTATGCAGCTGCGTGTGCCGTTGCTTATTGATTACTGATTAAAGCAATTATCGAAGAAGTCTTTCGCAGATTTTACTGCTTTATTATGACTGATTATGCAATGATAAACATGATATATAATTAAATATAGAACCAAAAGCATTTCGTCAGAGTTATATCAAAATGTCTTATGTCAAATTTACCAAAGCTTTTTATTGACTCCACTTATATATATTAGCTATATCCACTGTCAAACTGTTGTGTATGATTATTGCATGCTAGCACAAATGTCACATGTCGTTAACTCTTCTTTGCATAATTTTTTTCTTGGTTTGTGAAATAAATCAAGACGGTATAATTCATGCTCTAGATTAAAGGAAAAAATGCTTTAAAAATTCCTGTTATAAATATATAATATAAAGTAATTAAAAAACAGTATGAAGGAAATATCCATCCCCATTCAAATTTACATGTAAGCTCAGTACAAAATCTCACTGTCCCTCTCTTCTAAATTTCATCACTCATGAGCGCTTTTATTAACAAAAATATCTCAGATTAATTATAAAAAATATTCAAGAAATTGCGCGTTTCTTTCAACCACAACAAACAGCGGAATGACAAGTTCAAACCCGCTATAATGATTATGAAACATGATTTTTTTTTTGACAGCAACGTTTAAAAAATAGTCGTGAACAAAGTTGTCAGCAATAATCAATTTGCAGTACATCTTTTTTTAATACATTTTTTTGTTCACTAAATGTTATATGGGAAATTTCCATCATCATGCAAGGAAGGGTTGAGGATTCCAGATATTACATCAAATTTCGGTTGACTTTAATGCTTACGATTTTTTTTCATTCGATATTATTATTTTTTTTTTTGAACTGAGGGACGAACATTCTGAAATATTCTATGTATAACTGTAAAAATCAATAATTGAAGAAAATAGTTTTTTAACGCATTGTGTTTAAAAATACACCAATTCATTGCTCTTGAGGTCTTTCAAAACTCATGGGGGGGCTGGCGTACTTAATCAGTAATAATTATATTCTATTGCATGAAAAAGTTCAAAATTCACAAAAAAGCAAGTATTTATGTTATTGTTAGAAATTCCTTTCAAAATATGCATAGGTTATTGAAAGGTTATTTATACGCAAAAACTATTATTTTATCGACCCTTAACCCTTTGTACTCGAATGTTTCCTCTCAGGTACTATTTTGAAGTTTTATTTATTTATTTATTCAATGCAATAATCGATTTTTAAAGGAAAAAGTGGATGTTGATATTTGTATATTTTGAAAAATTTTAATTGTAACTATAACCATGTAAGCTCTATTGTTTTTAATCATCATAATCTCGAGCATCTACCTTCCAATAATAATATCTGGAATTTTCTTTCAATATACTGAGCAACATAGGCTGCTAGGGGTTCTTATTTCGAGGAAGTTTTCTTAAGACTATCCTACACTTACTTAAGCTTTTAGAGAACGCAATATTTAAAACTATTTCTATACAATATGAATGTTCGTTTTTAAAAGCAGGTTATAATAAAGAGTATTTTAAGATATCGCTTTTCGAATTCTGCACTCAAATTCTTATTTAATATGTGATTTTGAATTATGCCTTCAAACTCTTATTTAAAGTATGATTTTCGAAACTACGAAATGACAATCGAATAAACCTATCGCTAAAACTCCAAGTATCTATTTTGTTAAAATCAAATATACAAATATACTGAAGAAATCAAATATCTTGAACCATTCACAGAAGGCATAGTATATGGATAGATTAAAAAGTTTTTGCGTGAGATCTAGATTTGTACCGAAAACGAACGTTCAAAATAATTGAATTTTTCGAAACAAAACGAACTAGATACATCGCTTAAAGCATATATGCAATTGATCACGAAGCTGTAGAAATGTTTCGTTCGTCCGGATACATTTTATTTATTTACCGAGTGATGCAGTTGCATCAAGTTATTTCCAAGATGATTGGTAGCGCCAGACAAGGGGAAACATGTTATTGTAGCGCGTTTCCTAAAAACACATCATTCATAGATTGTCAAGAATTGCATTTGAAATAGTGTCTTTCCTCGAAAACACCTTCGCGCTTGTGTACGGACGAAATAAATTTCCTTTATTTTGATATTTATAACAGATTGTGGATGTTTCTCCGTTGGACGGATATGTTTTCGATTAAAAATTCTCTGACAGAAATAAATTCATTTTTCAAATGTGTAAATGTGCATGAGACATGCAAGCAAGACGCAGCAATAAAATATTTCATGCGCAAAAAATGCTATCTCAGAGAAAAATATTGATGGAGGCAAGAATTTGATCGAATTTTCCGTCGGATTTATAAAATGTATTTCTTTAGCTATAAATTTTATTATTCGGTTGAAATAATTTAAAAGAAGCTTACACTATTTTTTTTAATCATTTGTAATGTAAAATTACTAAGCTAAAAGGTTTGTGGTAAAAGATATAGATTTAAGAAAACAGTTTTTTTTTACATGTTTCTATGAAGTTTTTATTTAAATTAGAATATTTTTAATACAAAGACATGCAAATGAAGATTTATACTTGAAAGTTCAGTACAGGTCCATTTGTGGTTTATATTTTGGATTAGATGGGGTTGCCTTTCTTTATTTTATAAGCATTTTTGTCGAACATTGTAAACAACTTTTTATAATTCTTACCAATATAATAGTAATACAATAACAGTTGTAGAAGAATGAAATATTTTTGTTTCAGAATATTCAGAGTAGATTTTAGAATAGAACATCCTTATAACGCTAACAATTTTTGGTGTCAATTGCATTTGTTAAAAATCTCCAAAATATAACACCTTTGACTATTAACTTTTAAAACTTTTTCTATTAAAATTTCGCTTATTTCCTTGAGACTTGTAAAATAATAACTTTAAAAAGGATTCATTTCAGAAAATAAATCGAACATGACTTAAGATTGTATTTCATAATATTTGGAGACAATTGTTAAAAAGGTTTGATTTTGTATTTTAAAAAAATTCAACATTTTGACTGTGTTAGTGTGACCAAATAACTAAATAAATATGTACTACTTTAATATCATAAATGAATGAAACGTTGGGGAGATTTCAGTATGAAATCTTCTTTATAAGTTATTTAACTTATTTTTTGCCAGAATTTTAATTGCAACAACCCTTTCATAATTTACAATTCAAGAAAGCCTTCTTAACACCGTCTAACTAATTAATGCATTAATTAAATTTTATAAGAATAAAAATGTATTCAGCTTTTACCCGGATTGTCATCTTGTCCTTAACAAGGAAAAATGGCATTTTTGTATTATTATTTTAAAAAATAACGAAATAATAAAAATAATATGAAAGCAAACATTTATCCATCTATGTGCAATCATACTAATAAAAAATTCCAAAACGGTTACCTTCAGAACTGAATTTAGGAAAAATGGTGAACTAGTAACACCATCAACTAGTCCCAGTCCCTCCAACTTTTTTGTCAAACAAACTTTTCATCATTTTTGAAATCATTTATACCTTTTAATACCTTATAATATTTTTATACTTTATAATCATTTATACTTTTACAAAATTTGTACTTTTTTTTCAATATTTTCATTCTAATAATTTGAAAGAAGTGAATAATTTTTAAATTTTCCTGGTACTCGATGTTTTTCACCGAACAGTCTGCCTCCTTTGAAAGAAATTTCAATAAGATTATTCTTGCACATTTTCTATAGCTGCATTCGTTTAAAATATTTTTTATTCAGATGGGAAAAGCTGAAGAATTTTTTTTGACCAATCTTGAGTTAGTAAAGTGACATTCTGAATTTTATTCCACCTTTATTTTCCTCGCACTTATAGCCATTTTTTTTTTTTGACAATCCTTCTTTTTCTCGAAAAAGTCAAATTTATCGAGAAATATAACAGATAACGATCCGACATTTTTATTGAATATTTCCTCTGGTGTTATAATACTCTAGAGGAACTGCAAAGCTTTTTCTCAAATTTTAAAAATATTTTTCACAATCTACTTTTCTTTCTAATTTACTTTTGATCTAATTCATGACAATTCGACTGAATGAGTGGCTGTATCAATCCACTTCAGATTCGGAGAAATAAAAAAGAAAATGGCATTTACTCTAATTTTGAGATGCTACTAAATGCTTGATAACTGAAAATTGAAATGAGTAGTTAAAAGGAATTTTAATTTCAGAAATCCATGAGAATTAATTTTTTCAGTTCTCAGTCTTCAAATCCATTTTTAAGATAAAATTTGTTAAGTTCTTTTAAAAATATTTTGCTACAATTTACAGACAATATTAATTACTTGAGTAAATTCAATATTTCTCAACACACAAACGATTTTCAACGACGGGTATAAAGAATCTACTTGTATCTCGTAGCATTGTAAGTAAAAGAAAGCTTTATAGCTGTATTGTCTGAGGAGCCGTTTTACTTCAATAAACCATAGGAAGAAAATCTTCCGAATCTGGCTTCTTTACTCCTACCGAGATGACCTCATATATAAGGATCAGAAACTTCCGAAATGGTGCTTGATTCTCGCCATCAGGGGGAGTACAAAAATGGTGTGGTGTTGAACTGATGATGCGACGTGCTGCCGACTGAAAGGGTTGTTCCATGGCCATGGATGGCTCTTACGACTCAACCTTAGTTCCCGCCAATGTTGTCGCTGTGGTCCAGTCATTATACGTGTGCCTCAGGAGGGGTCGGAATAGTCAATGTGTGATTACTGAACCTTCTAATAAATAAATGAATTTACAATTTGATCACTCACCTTAGAAATCAGAGTGTTGATTTGTGGAGTCATGGTTTCATAATTTCTTGAAAAATAATTCTTAATTGAAATACTCCTCTGCATGAAAAAGTTAGTTTATTTTCATTCTTAAAAATGTTATAATGAAATATGTAGCACCCGATCTAAATGTCTGTATTGAAGCAATAAAATTTAAAAACGTTTTTTATTTAAATTATTTTTTTCCTTTTATTCCTTAATTTATAATTCACTATTAAAATTATATTGAATATTGAAAGTAGCTTTTCCTCAAACTCACTATAGCGTGACACTTTTTGAATGAAATGAAAATTTAATTAAACGAATAAACTGATAATTAAATTTTGAAATTATTTAAATAATGCATTTTCATTGAGAACATACATCAAGATTTCAAAACACGAGCACATCAAAAAGGTTGGAAAAAATCAATGAAGTAAATCAATTTAAATAGAAAAGAGCAATAAGTTAATTGATAAACCATGAATGATGTCAGAATTATAAAAAGAAGTATATTTCTACCGCAGTTTTTACTTAAATTCTCTGAACCACCGATTATCATTCTTAGAAGCGTTAATGACACGATTGTCTTGGCTTTAAAATCTAAGAGGATTGTTATGTAAAACTGTTTTTAAAAAGCATCGAAAAACTTTCTTAGATAACCCAGTCGGAACTTTCTAGTACTTTAACTACGGAATAAAGTCGAAAAGAGAGACTACTTCAATAAAGAAGGCTCCAATTCCTTTTCTTATTCTCCTTCTAAAATGAAGTTCTGGCGGAGAAGTAGTAAGACAAGATTTGGGAAGGATACTTGAAGTTTCTGTTTCAAATTGGCCTTCGATAAAGTGTAGTCGTCATTCTTGTCTTGCTCGCCTGTTACACTGACAAAAGATTAAATTCGCTGACATTGTTTTCAAAAATTTACTCTGTTTAGTTTTTAGTCTCTTAGTGTTTTTGGTTATTTGGAAGCTCGCAAACTTTCAACAAAAATTTAAAAAACAGTCTGTTGTTCCCAGTATTTAACTATTTCGGCATTTGTTACTCTTGTTCTTTTATGAGGAAAGTAACTCTTTTATTTAAAATGAGAACTATTTTATGAATTTTCGTGCCGAATGTTTATTTGAAAGAAATTGTGTCCCGGATCATTTGAAACATCTAACATATTTTTTTATGCTTTCCAAAATAAATTCTAAAAAAATCTGAAATGTAATAGAAACACATCATTTACACTTTGGATGAAGTGTGAATCGTCTGTGATTCATATTTTCTAATGAGATGGCTCCTACTCTATAATATTTTAGATTTAGCAAAAAAAGAGGTTACTAATTAGAGAAAATAGTCCAAGTTGCAG
This sequence comes from Argiope aurantia, assembly GCA_026543865.1. Taxonomy (NCBI): domain Eukaryota; kingdom Metazoa; phylum Arthropoda; class Arachnida; order Araneae; family Araneidae; genus Argiope; species Argiope aurantia. Next base: position 19,500 of record JAPMOR010038835.1, on the reverse strand, counting down.
GTATGAGTCGAGACTGGTTAAATCCAATTCAGAATTGGTACTATTTAGTACTTTTTAGACTTTCAAAGCCTTGTGTACAATTCGTTTATAACAATGTTAAAGTTGTAGAATACCTGAAGCAGTAACAATTCTATTGATGGTTCAAATAGTGTTAATCTTTGTAACCGTCGGATAATGAATGCCACAAAGTTATTCTTTCTTCGCTGAAATCATACCAAAATTATAATTGTTTAAATTCGAGTATAGATAGCAAAAAAAAAAAGGTTAATGGTTTGTTAACAAACTATTAAGAGATATTTTTAAATTGATAAAAGGTTTCAACCTAATCATCAGTAGAACTAACTGGTACTGCTTTATGTATTCTACAACTTTCACTTAACTGAAAACTTATTGAACACAACGCTGATGACTTTATTAAAGGATTACAAACATTTTTCCTGCTTCATGTATTTCACATCACTTACAACTTATTCAACACAAAGCTGATAATAAGATTACAAACATTTTTCTAGCAAACTTTTGAAATTTTATGGTTGTCTCTATTGAATTTTCAACATTAGTATTAGATAATTGCGCTTGAAAATAGAGTAATTCCTATTTACCAAGTTGTATAAATACACTTATTCTCTTAAATTTTCCATTTATATTTAACGATATCACAAAGAATGAAATATATTTAACACCAAAAGAGAAAATGAAAATTGCTTCTAACCTAGGTGAAAGCCCCGTCCTCTTCTCAGCACATTTTCGTTATATCTCTATTTTCGTTCTTTTAACGCAGCTGATCCGCTAATCCGTCTTTGCCTCGAAAATAGAATTGAGCACTGAGGGAACAAATTTTGTCACTGGAACAATTTTCTGTCTCTATCAGTTATTCTGTCACTTTGGTGTTCCACGGAGTTGCCTATTTTTCTGTCACGAAGATGAAGGATGTGTTTGAACAACTTCATCTTTTGAAAGCTTGAAATAGTGGGAAAACAGACTCCAGTGCCATGGGTACCAATTCGGAAACAAAAATAAAATGGGGGTATATTTTATTTTTTATCTGAAATTATTTTTATTAATTAACCTTTTGAATTTGAGGTCTCAATCTTAGATAAATACTTTCCATCACCTTATTTTTACAGGAAGTTCATTTTCATAAGATTGAAGCCCAATTCACATTTTTTCAAAGCAGTTTTATTGTCATCAGAGAATCCCTCACTTTCTTACTTTCCTAGAATTTTTTAATGATTATCAACCAATGACGTGATTTAAATTATAATGAAGTTTCGCACAGTATAAAATGTTTTGCCCGATTGAGAATTTTCATCGAAACTGGAACATGATCTAATAGATGTGGTCATCTGAAATTTTAAAATTTGTATAAAAATATTAGATAAAGAATGAAAACCATTTTTGACAAGAGCGTAATTAATTACCATCGCTCTTACGTTCCATTTTCTGCTAAACTTAGAAAATCCCAAGCCTTCTTTTGATATTTATAATTCATTAGATAATTTTTTTTTAAATTTCAGAATTTACTTGCACGAATATTTTCTGGAATATAAAACAGTAGCTTAAAGGAATATTTTCTTGCATTGTCTTAATGAATTCGTATACAATTAATATAAATATATAAAAGTTTATTTCTTTTATTAAACAAAATAAATTTTTAAATGCCTTCTAATTCATATTTTTTTCAATACATTTAGTATCGAAAATTTTACGTTAATGAATTCGTATGCAATTAATTTAAATATATAAAAGTTTATTTTTGTAGTTAAACAAAATAAGTTTTAAAAAAATGCTTTCTAGTTTACATTTTTTTTCGATACATTCAGTATCAAAAATTTTACATTAATGAATTCGTATGCGATTAATACAAATATATAAACATTTAATTTATTTCTTTAGCTGAATAAAACAAATTTTTGAAACAAATGCTTTCTAATTTACATTTTTTTCTATACATTTAAGAAAGCAAGCTTGATGACTAAATGAAAAACTCTTAAAAAATAGAAAATATTACATACACTAATATTACAATAAAATCTTAATCTAACGAGTGAATTCAATTTCAAACCAACGAAAACGGATATAATGGACGGAATAACACTAAAGAAATCGATTATATTTGGAAAAAAATGAAGCTGGGGCTTTTTGCCACTCTTCTTTTATACAGTTGTAATGATTCTTAATAATATAATATGTTTAGTAGATATTTTATATTTTATTTACATATCGCAATTTGAAGCGCAAACTTGTATTTTAAATTTTGTTCATAACACAATTTTACAAATACACGAATCTTCAACTTTACAGATATCGTTCCACTCCAGTGAGCCAATCGAAATTTAACTGAAACTTCAAAATTTCAAAAAGATTGATCGAAAGTTTCAGCCCCCCCCCCATCATTTAATAACATTCACTGTCTGGGGTTACCGACATCTACTTTAAAAATGCTTACGACCGTTTTCTGCATCATTGTTCGTATTCTAATATATTATCTATTGTGGATGATTTTAGTGTTCTTAGATTTGTTACTCTAACCATCGAAAGAAGACGCATTTAATACAGGGTGATTATAAATGAATATGCTAACCTTACAGGTTCTATTAAAAGAAAACAAAACAGCCCTGTTGTTCATAGGAAATCAAAAACAGTAGTTAGTTGAAAGTTTAAATTCAACACAGTTATAAGTGTTCAACAAGAGCCCCTCCAGAAACACAAAGGATAAGTTAAGATGAGATGTGGGTATCATCGTGGTGTAAGATCCTTTTATAGGAAGAAATACAAAGGATATTGAAGCATGACAATGGCTCATCCAACAATATTTTCTGTAGGGCGATATAGAGATATTTAATTTTTTTTTTCTGGAACTACATCAAACAGGGTTAATTCCCCTCTACTAACTGATGTTGATTAACTTAAGACATTCATATTTGCAAACTTTCAAAGAATCACATTAGAGATACTGAAAAAGTACTGGATGATTTATCGTCTTGGATTGATATCTTTCGTGTTTTGGAGGTGCTCATGATAAACACTTATAACTAAGTTAAATTTAAATTTTCAACTGTCATTTGTAATTTCTAATGAACGACAAAGTTATACTTTTTTCTTATAATAGCCCAGCGATTCATTATCACCCTGTACATTGAATGAAATGCTGGACAAAATTACTGTATTATGTCGACAGATAGAAACTTTATTTTCTCTCAACTGAGTCAACAGAAAAATGTGGTTGAGCGATATTGATATCGAGTCAACATTACCGCTAAAGAGAAGCAAACATTGCTTGTAGTTAAATAGAGTCCAGTGCTGCTAAACGATGTGTACTTAGAGATGATACAAAAAAAACATTAAAAAATCTTTAGAATGAAGGAGAATTATATTTTTAATACTTTAGTTCCGAAGTCCGGCAAACTATGCCTTGAATCCATCCCTATTTTTGAAGTCCCTTCCTCGTGGTATGGACTTATTATTCGCATAAGGAACATTATATCAATCACGTACATAAAGAAATTTTCTTTCTGAAAGTGATTACTACAGTTTCTCTCGTTAAGTTAAAAAACAGCAACCAAAATTATGTTACGTGTCATTCAATAGCTGAAATGAAAAGAAAGAGAAAACAGTCTGTTTTTTCCAAGATGTCTATTTGATTCAGGAACCATAAAAAGGCTATCAATCAACGTCCGTTCCCGGTTACAGTCATTTTAAAAGAACCATCCAAATCTCTCCCCCTGTCTGTTGTTGAAATATGTGGCTGGTCATTTCCTCGTACACAGCCACCGCCCTCAGCAGAAATATTGACAAAAAACTTCTGAACTAAAATGAGCATTCATCTATTTCATTATTATTTTCATTTCTCTGCCTTTCCACCCTCCCCACACGCTGTATGAAAAAATAATTTTCATTTTGAAGAATTTTTTCTTACAAATACATTGAATGAAAATTTGAAAAAAAGTTTTTAAAAACTTTGTCAAAATACTAAGCAGCAGAAAATCCTTTTACTTTTATTTATTTTCTATTTTTTTGTCTTTAATTTGTCATTAACATTATGAATTCTAGAAATCAATTTTTCTTATATTCCTTAGCGTATCATCTCACACGTATAGAATCAAAAATTAATAAAAATAATCAATTAATTGATAAGAGATAAGATAAAAATAATCAATAAGAAATAAGATAAAAATAATCAGTAAGAGACAAGATAAAATTAATCAATAAGAGATAAGATAAACTTAATCATTTAATTGATAAAATATTAAAATAGGATATCCTCATCAATAATATACAAGCGAGCAAAATTTCAAACCTCTAATACTTTAATAAATGAATGAAAAATTGACTACAAAATTCAAGTCATAAAATAAGTTGAGTGAGATAAAATCATTTAAAAAATAAATTGTACGAATATCGTGCATGTATAGTTAGTTATACAAAGTTGAGTTAGTTGAAAATGAATAAAAAGAATTTTTAAAACCCATTTTTATTATTGCATTAAAGAGTATAATTTTTATTTTATTTATTTTCTAATTTTTAGTCTTTAATTCATAATTCATTTCCATAAATATTATGGAATCTTGAGATCATTTTTTCTCAAATTCACTACTAGGAAGAATTAATTTACTATTCTAGAAGTCAAAAAGAGAGTATCCAGGGTCCCTTTTTCTAAGAAATTGAATTTTGGATGGTCCATTAAAGTTAATCACTGTTAAAACTGTAATGCATCCTTTGCTGTCGATAATACACTTACTCAGATCGTACAAATCAAATTAATTAAAATTATAATAACACTAAATTTTTGGGAAATGCCTAAATGGTTGATAAACGATTAAGAATTTATAGCAGCACACTTAAAATTTTTATTACAAACAAATTAAAAACAAGCCAAGGAAATTTCTGAAAAAATTTATGGCCACTATCGAATCAGAAATTGTTTACTGTTAATAATTTTGCAAACTCTAGTTATTTAAGCCAAATTTTAAAAAAATTTCTAGCTTAAAATCTTGTTTACAAGTTTTTGAATATCGCATTGAAATTGGGGCCGCAGTGGCTGCTGGCAAGTTCTCGGCTTCGTAATTGGAAGGTTTCAGGTTCGAGACCCGACTCCTGCAAAGAACTGTCGGACAAACGGGCCTGATGCACGCCAAAACTGTGGGGGCCGAACGCCCTCACATTAATGTGGTGTGGAAGTTCAGGTGTCGTCCTAGTCATATGAATGCGGTTCAAAATGACAAGGTCCGTCCCAAAATAGCCTTAGTGTTGCTTTAAAATGGGACGTTAATTTAACTAAACTAAACGTAGCCAAAGAAGGAAGAGATTATTTTTAAAAAAAACCTGCCTTACACATAGACAGCAATTTAAATTTATTAATGTGTAAAATTCCGTTCCAAAATTATTTCTCATCGAATCTTTTATAAAAGAAACACTTTTTATTTGAAAAAGCAAGATTCTTTACTACAGAGTGACAGAATGTAAAATGTTCTGTCATGTACCCTACATCACCGGGGAGTCATCTGAGCAGTTCTAGTGAATCCTCAGTTTGAAGGCTTCGTTAGTGAGATAAAACAATAAGCTCACTAGGGAGCTCTGAAGTTTGACAGGTTTATTCAAGTTCATTTGCAAACGGAAACCATGCTCACAAACCAGAAAGTTCTTAATTTGAAAGCTTGGCTTTAAATTCTTTTTATACAAAGCGCGTGTGCAGTGAAACGAGCTTTATTCCTGCATTAATGTTTCATTCCTTTTGTCACACATATCAGAGACTGTTATCTAAAGCTAGTGAACTGCTTGTTACCGCAAAGATCGTGTACTTAAAGCGCCGGAAACCTCAACTAATGAGAGAGCAAGATTAGCGGAGCAGAGATCTCTGTACGGACAAGAGCTGCTTAATATTAGTTTCCTCGGGCACGGTTACATTACAGACGAACATGGCTAAGGATATTAAACTGCCACTCGACATTTTGTTTGCCACGAATTCACACTTCAATTACTGAAAACGGAAGCTGCACCATTCGGTTGAAACCAAATGTTCGCTGGAGATTACTTGAAAGATCTGCTGGCGCACAGTGACTTGTTTTCTAACATTTGTTTCTAATATATCAGGTCGTTTAAATAATTCAAACCTGGAGAGATCTCCCTAAATTTGCTACAAGAAGTTTTGGGGTCCCGATTTGCTAGAAAAGATATTTTCCTCAGACTTAGATTACTTTATATACAGAAAATAAAATATACAAAAGTATCGATTAATAAATTGATTTTTAATTAATTTAGTTATATTTGAAGATATTGATAAATTTTGCAGAAACGTTTCTTTCTCAGATGTTTCATAATTCTTAAGAGTTTCAACTTAACCCTATGTGAAACCACTATAAGAATTCTTGATTCATTTGAGCTAGCATTGGTCATTTTTTAAGTAATCTTTTATGATCAACATTTAACTGACCATTTCAAAAAGGATTATAGTGCAAATGTCGTCAAGAGTGTTTTTAATAATTAATAATATCATTATTCCAATACTGTTAAAATGGTTTTAACTGGCGAGTAACTGATGGAAACTCTGTTAACCGGCTCAAAAATATACGTGGGCAATATCTTTTTATGAACTTACATTAAATTAATGCTATATTCAACCAACCATTTTTGATACTTTTGTGTATGAATGGTAGAGATTTCGAGATAGAGTTTCCCAAATAATCTAATGTCGCAGTCTGTTGGTGACCTCCAAATGTCCTCTAACTGGTGGAATGTGGAACCATATGGTAGACTGGGAAACCAACTGAAGTACCGTTTTCAGCATACAACTACATTTCAAACTATCAAATACTCGTTTAAATTTAAAAAAAAACAAAAAAAAAACATTGCTTAATCATACAAATCAATCAATCTGATTTCTACTATGTATTTAGAGAACTTCTTGTTTGATAAATAGATTCCAATGGAAGTTTTTAATAAGAAAGAAAATTGTGATTTTGGGCTATATTGCATGTAAAACATAATTGGATTCTATTTGGATTCGTGTGCTTTTCTTGAATTTTCTTAAATCATCAAAGAGGGTTCTAGATGTATCATATAATCGTGATTATTTGCTTAACATGCGTTGGCAAAATGGGAATTGGCAATGAAAAAATTGTCAACTGTGAGAAGAAAAGGAATTTTTTATCCACAGAATCAAAAACAGTTTTATTTTGAATGCAGTTACTGCTTTACTCTATACGAGAATTAACTATTTATTAATTTATTTTTGATTAACATTTATAAAGATTTGATCAAATAGGCAGTCTAATTTCTGCAAAGTCTGCTCCTCATTTTCCTAATCAGTCTCTTTATTTATATTAAACATTGCTAAAGCAAATTGCTAAATTGTAAATATTCTTCCTGTAATAATATGTCATTTAAAAATTCTTAACAGAAAAAAAGCAATCGATTGATTTGAATAAACAATGCTCAATCAAAGTTTCCATTGATTTGAATAAATATTGCTCTTCGTTCAGATGAATGAATTTTGTGGGCGCAAAGCCATAATAGAATAGATTAAATTTGAGCATAAAGGTATTTTCAGTCATCAGAAACAAAATTTACCTGCAGAACCTTCGTAGTTAAAATTTAACATTGTATTTCTCATTTCGCCGCATTCCAAATACTACAAATTGCACTTAATATACAAAAGACTATCGGATCAATGTATCTACGTATTTATACTCATTTTTTATTTATAAAAGATGAAATGTGTATATTTCTCTATAACTGAATTACTTTAAATATTTTATAAAGAACTGAGAGAAACGAATTTGATGAATCGGAGATACGACTGTCACGCAAATCTTCCAACTCATATAAAAGTTCATTTCAGATAATTACAAATTGTTTGTCGATGATTTATAATGCGATTGATATGAGCACGCAACACATCCATTTCGGCTTTCTCTTCTGAATGTGTTTCAGGTATTGAATTGTGCCTTATATAAATCCATTTCATTTTTTTTCTTAACTTCCATGCTACTTTTATTTGAAATTTGCCAAAACTTTCTATTGATGTGGAAAACTTATTCGGATTAGCTATATCTCAAATTTTTGTATCT
>JAPMOR010038835.1:0-11421 GCA_026543865.1 Argiope aurantia | reverse complement strand
TTATTACACAGCTTCATTGTTATCACTTAAGTAATCAATCAAAATTCTGTTTTTTGCAATATGTGTTTTCTGACATAAGATTTTTTGATTTAACAGTGATTATATGCCATTATGCAGTTCAATATTGGACCTTGAAAGTCAGTCATTTTCTGTTGTTCGTGGAATAAACAAGAGTATGTTTAGTCTACCGTTATTATTACACCGCTTTGAAGGTATCAGTAAATTTCTTTTTCGTACAGTGCTTCTTAAAAACAAAGAAAAGATCACAAGAAAGAAGAAAAATTGAAGGCAGCCATTTTGATTCAAATAATTATATGCTTCTTGAAATAATTTGCATACCAAACTCTACTATAGCACTCTCTTATAACAAGGAAACTCTACAATGCGAAATAATCATTAAAAAAAGAACAAATATAATCAGATAAAAAGGAACCTGAAGATGAATGTTAATCGAATTCTATAGTTTGCGGGCGAAGTATCGATATCGGTATTATTTTCTTTTTGTGTTAGTTTATAAAAGGTTATTAAAAGAGTGAAAGAAAATTGATTAATTAGATGTAATTCTCGTAATTGAGGCAGCCATTTAATTTGACCTAATTTTCAGGTCGAAATGTTTTTTAATTAAACAAAATTCAATTGTACAAACAAAAAGTACCCTCCCTATTATCTAATATATCTAAGTAAAACTATAAATGATATTATATACACATTTTTACAAATTACATTATATTTCTAATAATATAGTAAAATGATTTCTAAGATATGAAACTTATTTAATCACATGCAAATGATATATTTAATTAATAAACGCATCATATTAAGCTATATCGAAAGATATGTAAATTTAGCTACACCAACTGCTTATCCAAAAGCAGAATGAATTATTTTTTTTTATTTAGATGTTATTTTTCTCTCAATTAATTGACTTTAAATGCTTGCAAATAAATGTTGAAATAATTAAAACACAAATTTATATCCACTTTCTTGAATTCTTGTGTGATCCTTCAAATATGCAAAATTTACAAATTCTTTAAATTTTAGCACAGCAGTTTTTCCACTTTTTCAAAGGATTCAGTTTTAAAAGCAAAAACTTTACAAATTTTAAAGGAATTTCGTCAATAATTATGAAAAAAAAGCTCTATATTTGAAATTTTGGTAATTGCAAAAGAGAAATTATAATCCTTTATGTAGATAATTAGATTCAATATTTCGATTTGAAACCAAAGGAATTATATGTGAATTATTAAAGATAATTAGTGTTCAAACTGTAATGCATTTTTCCTGTCACTTAACATACGTAATGAGAATTGTTCAAATTGAAGGTAATATTTTTTTGTAATAAAATTTCTTTTTTCTTATGAGCTTCAAAATTTTTATGTTTGTAATAGTCTAATAAAGGTATTTTATAAATTTCAAGAAACATCCCTCCTGAAATACTTGTCACAACGTAAGACATTTTATTAAATTTTAAATCCTCCTAAAGTCGCCCATTGGTTTGCATCTTTTTAATTAAAATTTCTCTTTTTATTACACCTTATTGTCCCTGTAAACTAAAACTTCGTTTTAAAATCTTCATCTATAATTTAAATAATAAAATTAATTTTATAAACAATTTTTAAAAATATTTTTATTAATCCATTAAAAGCAAAAAAATTTGTATTTTAATTATTTTTAATCATAGTCCCTATAATGTATAGTTCATAATGATAAATATTATGAAATCTTCAACTATTTTAAAATTTATTAACAGATGGTGCCATTCTTGGGGAATTACAGTTAAATTAAATTAATTCATATATAATTTCTGTTAGTTTACTAATAATTAAGTTCTTTAGAACTAAATTAGTGAATATGCATTGATAATCCTCATATCTACAAATTGCAAACTTCTAGCACACTAAGAAATAATCAAAATTCAATTAGAAACAACCATCTTTTCAAACATGAAATAAGCGAAGTAAATAAAAATATGTAAAATAATATTTCTCTACCGAGCATTTTTGGAAACTGTTGCATACATTTTATGGATTTTAATTTTGCGAAAGCCAAGCACATTTATCCATCAATATATCATATATTAGAGGATATTTCAGACTGCAACCGTCCATTGCAATAATAAAATTTTGGTGGTAAAAAAGTTATGGAACGAAATTATATTCTGTCACGAAAAGGCACATTTAGTCAGAGGAAAGAAGATATAAAAGAAATCAAGAAATAAGTTTCAAACAGAAAATTTAATCGAGCGTAAAATATATATTTAAACATCACCAAATAGTCAGTGGTTTTGACTTGCCTACGAAAATTGATGTCCATATCTTCCAAAACAATTATCTTTCAAAAATAGTATTATCCTAATACTTAAAAAGTAACTTCTTATTGATATCAATTTCATTTCTGTACAATTTTCCCCTTAATTTTAATAATATTTTTTTATTCAGTTTCGTACACAATATTGAGACAAACTTAACAATGTTTTTTAATTGCTATGTTGGAATTCAAACTCATCCATAAAAATTACATTTTCCCCTTAATTTTAATAATACTTTTAATTCGTTTTCGTACACTATATTCATGCAAACTTAACTATGTTTTTAATTGCTATGATGGAATTCAAATTCCTCCATCAAAACATCCAATCCCATATTTTTGGCAATCATTAATTCCATAGAAAGATTTCCACTTCTGCTTTCATTTCTTAAATTATACAGTTTTTAATCTGAAGTCAAAAGGATTCAATTAAATTCTTTTTTTTTTCAATTGTATAAATCAACAAGGTGAAAAGTTTTTTAATGCATTCTGTATATCATTTAACAGTCTAAAAGTCAATAAAAGTCTGGGTGAAAAAACTGGTCACCAAAGGCAGGCTAGTATATAATAACTCTAGAATTTTTGTTTCATTACAATAGGATCTTTTCTATCCATGAAGTTCACGAATACTCAAATATAAATTAATCACAAAATTTGGATTGAAATAAATAGTGAGTCACTAATAGAAAAAAACCCCGGCCAGCACAAGATAAAAATAATGTTAAAAAATATGAGAAATACTCTTCAATTTGGTCCGTGCACACCATTGCACACCATTAAATCAGAAAGTAAAAAAACCGTTTTTTCTCGTTGTTAAAAGCGAAACAGAAGTTGGAATTTCGTGTTCGATAATGATGCAGACCAAAAGGGTGGAGATATTTTAAATTCCGCTCATCGTTATATACATATATATATATGTATATATTCTCCTGATATTTCAAATATTCTCCAGAAATAAAAAAGCCCACATTTCTCACAAAATAATTTTCATCGAAACCTAACTTTCGAATTGACAAATCCGAGCAATTCTTGGCAAAAACTATTCCCATAACGATACCGAATTCTCTTACAAGTGCTGATGATGATTTAGGTGAATGAAAAATGGAGAATGAGATTCAAATCCCGTGATTCATTCAGCATGATAAACACTTCCAAATCGCCATTTGCATATTGATCGTCTCCTACAATAAAGAAAGCAAAAGGAAGGAATGTAATCATAGAAACTCTCCTGATTGCTTCGAGAGCTCCGAGACGCGTTAAGAGTGAAGAATCATTGCGGACTCCTTCTTTTTAGGAAGGAGTCTTCCTCGGGAGAGGAATCCGAAGTAATATTTAAATCGAGAGTAACATAAGCTTTCTTGGGTGTTTGTTCTTAAGTTACCTTAATGAAACATAGATAGAGTCCAGAAAATAAATATATATGTTAATGAGCAATTTTGATGAGCTTTTTTCTTCTTTTTTAATTTCACCTTTTCATTTTATCTTTTCTTTTATTTAGTCAGCTTGTGTTATAAAAAAAAGGAAGTGATTATTTCCAGGTAATGTACATTAGGAACAGAACAGTTACAGGTACTATAACTATGAATAAAACGTTATGTTTAGGTACAGTAATTTTAGGATTAAAATATTATCTACAGGTTTCTCTCAAATTAAGTATTGTTTCTGTGGTAATTTCAAAATTTCCCTTTTGTACTTGAGATTTTTTTTTGAATTTATTAAAAATTTTGATATCACTTTTTCCATGATTTTTCACTGTTTCTTCAGGTGGAAGCATTGTTTATGGTCCCCATTGAATCTGGGTTTGAAGGTTGGTTGAAAGCGAATTTTATTTAATTCATTAAAACAGTATAATAATTGAAACGTTCAGTTATAAAATTTCATCTTTTGGAAGATTATCGATAAAATTTGCATTTCCAAATTTTATGACTTCTATGAGCCCAAATGATGCATTACGATATTTGAAATAATTCTGTATAGTTGTCGGAGATCCGATGTTAATAGTTTAAATCTGCTTATAATTCATTTGATAAAATGTAAATTTCCGTTAAAAAATCTGAATTAACTTCCATTAAAATTTGTAATAAACGATGCAATCAAAAGAAGGGAAGGATCCATTCTGCTATGCAGGTAGCAGATTCGGCATTAATCTTATTCTTGAGTGTTTTTATTCCTTAGCAATTGCATGATTTTAATCCTTTAGAACCACACAATTGAAAATAGCATTTGTAAAGGAGGCAGGCCAATTTTTCTGATGATTTATAAACTAATTTATATTTAGTATGAATTAACATTAGGGGAGATATAAAATAGTAAGAAGGATCCAAATCCCCTATCACCAGATTTCTTTAAAGAAAACGTAACCTCTAATTGCAATCTTCTTTTCTCTGCCGTGATTAAGCAGAACATCCTATGGATTAACTGTTGTCCATTATAATTTTTGTATCAGTATATCATTTTTTTCTTTAAAATGAATCGGTAATTTCCTTAAAATATTATGTATTGCAATGGCATAAATAAGCTACTTTCAGAATTGAAGCAGCGGATCTGCTTTTCTCTGTCTCAAACTATTTTATTAAAATGTTGTTTAAAAAATAGTTGTGATATGCGTACTTCTGAGAAACACTGCGTGGCGACTTGACAATAATGTAGGAAAATAAGTTAATGATAGTTAGCTTAAATTTCTATCTTTAATTTAACATTATTTAACGATAGAAAAAAATTGTTAAAAAATGAAGCAAGGCAATTTTGAAGAGAAGACAGTTTTCTCAAAGAAGGTACAAAGCAGGGAGAGTCAAGAGTTATATTTAGACTGGTGTTTCGAGGAATAGAAAATAATTATATTGACAGTAATAGCAAATATTTGTTGTAAATACACACGTAAAATAAATCTAAAATGTGTAATTTTAATTCTTTCTTCAAATGTCTTTTTTAAATTTAAATGATCCTTTAGTCCATTTCATCGTTAACTAATAAATTAAATTGCACATGCACATTGGTGCATGATCGCTCAGAAATGCAAGTTTGGGTACACTTTATGTAGCTGTTTAATGCCTTTATATGGTATTGTAATATAATAAAATAAATTACTGTAATTGAAATCATAAATTAAAAGTTAATGCTTCATTAATTTTGCAGCATTATTAAAATAAAAACCATGGCATGTACTACTTATTCCAGAAAAATATAGCTGAATTTTATTCGGTATATGCATAGAAACAAAAATGTGCCTAATTTTATATTCTATTCATTCCATATGAAGTATTTGAACGAACAGAGATTATTGAACTGTCTTAAACTTTTCGCAAAATACGTACTAGTTCCAGATTAAACAAATCAATATTTCATTTTCCGGAAAAGAGCCTTTTCAAAATTCCTAATCTTGATTTATCTCCGATTTTCTTGAAGTATTCATGTTCATTTCTTCGTCTGATGTTTACCTCAATAAAATCAATGGAATTACTTCCAGGCTTTTGCAGCGTTAGAATGCATGTTCAGCAGTGTTCCTCCAATCAATATCATTAAAATTTAGCCAGAAAGGGGTGAAATGCTATCACGCAAAGGAAACATCGATTAAAAGGGCCGAGAAATGAATATGTTGACATTTATTCGCGGAACAATTGATTTATGAAGTTCTTTATCTATCATTTCAACTTATTCCATGAATAGCACAATCTAATTGCATCAAATATTATGAAATTGTAGATAAACTAGAATGGATATTTCACTATACTCGGCATGATAGATCGCCACATTAACATCTAGATATCTTACATCAAAACTACACAGAACGACATGTAAAATTTTGACGTAACAACTGAAATACTAGCGACTTTTCACATCGTAAACTGATGGCGTCAAATTATCGGTACTAAAAGACAACAATTTGAGAGCAGATGTAATTTACTTATGCAGGTGTTTTCTACCAATGACATTTGTTTTGATATAACAATGACAAATTAATAAACACACGGAAATGAAACAGAAATATAAATAAAAAATGTAATATTAAAAACACTTTTTATTTTTTCATATATGAAGGATAAAGGAATTATTATAATCGTCAAAAAATTCGAACTCGAGATTTTGGCGAATTTTTGGACCATGACTCCTGGTCAATAAAAAACAACACATTTTTGGCATTATGTCTGCCTCTCTGTCTGTCAATCTGTCAGTCTGTGAACAAGATAACTCATCTCGTTGAAATCATTTTGAACTAGACGGTTAAAATTTGGTATATAAAATTACGACCGAATTTGTAGATGTCTCTCAAATTTTGAACGAAATTCATTCGAGAAAAGTCCGAAAAATATTTTCTGAATATAGATGTTATACAATGTCATAAGTAGAATTTTTTTAAAATTCATTTTAAAATACTTAAGAAAACATAGTTTCAAACCACAACAAAGCATACATTTTAAGTTCTGAAGTCATTTCCATATCTATCGTTGACCACAAGCACATTTTTTGTCTCATTAAACTTTTAAGAATTATTAAATAAATTTTTGATATTATTAATAAATAATACAATCCGAAGGAAATATATGAGTATTGAAAAGATACTTTCATTTTTGTCTTCCTTTAATTTGAATTTCATCACGAAGGCATGTATGGGGATTAAAAATGAATAATGTAGAAACTTAATTTTGGGAAATATTCATAAAAGAATTGATGAAAAGATTGAAATCTGAACAAAAAATATAAATCTCGGAATTAAAATGAGTTGTATTGTACGGTATTTAATTATTAATTTTTAATGCATTTTTGATTAATTGATTTTAACTAAAATTCATTTGCTACACGATGCACAAAAAGAAAAAAAGTTATTTCCTCAAGCAATTTTATTCCCTATATCAATTGTTTTCCGTCGATACAGCAACATAAAGTAAATTACATACCAAATCCATCCTCCATATCTGATGCATACATATGAATATTTGACGATTCTGATGAATTGCACATTACTTATTAAAAAATTGGGGGATTGTTGAAGAAGAAAACTCGAAAATCAGCACTGAATTAATTTCCAAAAATATTTACTGAAAGAATATGAAAAAGACGGCTTTCGCCGGAGGAAAAGTTGTAATTAAGGTATTCAGAAGTTCGATGAAAGGATATTATAATAATTAAAACTAATAATTAAGTTATAGGATTAAGTGAAACGAGTTGTAAAACTACGAAATATCATTATTAGTATGAACAAAAATGTAGGTAAACAAACTTAGCTTTCTAGGTTTTGCTTTTTTAAACACTTTTATTTAAACAGTCACTTTTCATGATTGTAAAGATAGAACTATGTGATCGAATTTTCTTTCACCTTTAGACCGTTAACATTTTGAAATTTTGTACATTTGCTTATGCAAAATAACAGTAAGCTATATTTAAATATTCAAAACTTACTCCTTTGTTAATCAATTAATTAAATTAAATTCTAAACCCATTTGAATGGCGCCATCTGTTACTGAATTACGGAAAATATTGATCACAAGAATTAGGGTTTAGTTAATTTGGAAAATATTTATAATTCATTGTAAGAAATATTAAGTAATATTGCTGAAAATGAATTAGAAATTAGAAATCATAAACAGAAATAGCACAGTTTTGCGATGATTTTTTTTAATAAAGCAAGTGCTTTCTATAGAATTTTGGATGGTAATTGCTGGAAAAATAGTGAATAACTTCCATCACGTACAGTTTCATCCCAAATCGCGACCTTCTTTCTTTTTTCTAAGTTTAGTATATTTAGTACCCATTAAATTATTATTTATGTGAGTTCGATAAACATATATATGGATTTAAAATAATAAATTCGAGAAGAAAAATTTAAGAGAGAATAATCTATTTCTATCCAGAATATTCTTCTGAAACTCTTGATTTCAACCTGAATAAACTATCGTATTCAGATCACAAATGGGCAGTATGGGGTGATCTGAAAGTGATTTCTATGTTATTTGGTCAGCGAAAAGTGTACACGATATTTTGCCACTTTCTTTGTGAATTGGACTACCGAGATAGGAAATAACATTACATTAAGAGAAAATGGCCAATCAGAATGACATTAGACCTTGGAATCAAAAATATTCAAGCGGAAAATCTGGTTCTAAATTTGGTAATATAATTAAAAATATATATATTATTTCCTCCATTTTAAATAAAATTAAGTCTTATGAAGCAATTTGTCAAGACTCAAAGAAGGCGAATGTTTCAAATATTTTTGTTACCAGTTCCTGAAGCAAAGGTGTGTTTGTTGAACCAGACATAAAAAATTTAAAACTTTGAAATTAAAATAGAAACAAAATCTAGACATTTTTAAAACTAATTATTACTAGCTTTCCTGGAAATAAGAAGGCCACAAACTACAAATTTGCTGTAGAAAAGACAATAAAAATTTCAAGATTTTAGACTATGGTATGAGCTTTAAAGTTAATTTTCTTGATTATAACTAGGCTATTTTCCTGAAAATTTAGGAGCAATTAGTGAGGAACAAGTTGAAAGATTTCATATAAAGGAAATATAGAGGTGATATCAAGGAAAATGAAATGTCAGCATGATAGCCGGCTATTGCTAGAAGCAATAAAGAAACAATCCCTATAAAGTTAACTAAAGAAATGGTGGCAAAAGAACTTTTAAAGTGAAGAAAAACTATAGAGATTTGTAACTTTTATCATATATTTAATAAGCATCTGTGATAGTATATAAATGTAATTTCTTTGAATTCATGAAATAACGAAGCTTAAAAGAATGTAAAAATGTCGTGATTTTAACTGTTTACTTCCAAATATGTAATCACTATATTTTTATATAAAATTTTAATACTAATACAAATTTTTATATAATATTTCTATTAGATAAAAAAATTTATATAATAGAAATAAACTGATTTCTTTTTGAATCAACACTAAAAATAACATAAAAATCAGCCATAAAAATTAAAACAATTTAATTTTTAACTACAAAAAAGGTTTTTTTGTAGGCCAGTGCAATTAGAATGAAAAAATTATCCTTTTCAGTTCTGTAAAAAAATTGCATTTAAAAAAGTACTTTCTTTATTATTAAATTCATTGCTTTTATGCTCCTTACATATTATATTTCAAACCTCTACAATTCTTTTTAGTTAGCCATGAAGGTGCATTTTTTTAAAAATTGTTTTCATTATTAAATGCATTGCTTTTATGTCTCTTACATATTATATTTCATATCCCTCTCATTCTTCCAGAAATTTTAGAGTGAAATCGATTTAAAAGAATTTGAAAACTTTTCAATTTCCAAAGAAACATTCGTCGAAAAAAGAAGCTATGTTCTTATTTATTTTTTATGATTTTTTATCTTTGAATAATTTAAAGTTAACAACAAGAAAAAAAAGGACAAAGTTTGAAAGCGAAAATTAACTTTCTCGTGTAAAACATTGACAATAAAAAAACGAATACTGTTTATACATTCAGAATTTAAGATGTTATTTTGCAATCGGTATATTTTTAACTTAGCTGTTTTTCCAAACTGACAGAGTTAATGTTCCGAAGAACATATTTTGATTCGTGTTTGCTTTCTGCTATTTTCCGAGAAATGGAAAATATTCTTCTGTATTGCATTAGAAATTTTTCCAAGACAGTTAGTCCACTTGAATATTTGGTTTTTCGGTAACTGTAATTTAGCAACTTCTGGATACTAAATTCATGCTGGTGTGAGAAATATGTAGTCAAAAGGAATTCAGTATTGGTTAGATACGTTCTGTGGCTTTCTACTGATTTTTTTTCTGCCTATTTAAATTTAGCTTTGAAAAGACATTTTTCTTACATTAAGGCTGTTTGTATTTATGAAATATAAATTTATAATGTAATGTAATGTTATTTAACAAAAATACTTTAAAAGTACATTAAATTAACTTCTTAGAAGAAAAATAGTTACATTTTTGTAACTAATTTCATTTCATTTTTTTCTTTGTAAAATGAAATATTTTTACTAATAATATTTATTGGAAAGATATTTTAATCCTCGAAAACTTTTTTAAGAACAGTATAAACTAAAATATGAATGTTCTCAAGTAGTTACCGTCAACTACACCAACATTCGTTTTTTTATATTTTGAATCATTTTAATTAAAAATATAAAGTCTGTTTTATAATTTACAATTCTTTACAGAGTCAAAACGTAATTACATTTACTTACATTTTACTCTAATTCTTTGATACATTAAAATATCGTTTGCTTTTTACATGTTTTTCAAATAAACATTTGAATATATTTGATATATTGTATCTGCATTTTAATTTATTATCCTGTATAAAATGATCCAACTATTTCATTGTTATAAATTTTTAAACATATTGTTTTTCATCAGAAGATCAAATGTATAAAGAATCGCATATTCCGCATAGTTTGAAAAAATGATAAATTATCATAAAGAAATTTCATACATTATTATTTAAAATATGTTAGATTTTCCCCTTTCTTTAATAACTGCAAATTTTTTCTGATAAATGTACAAATATTTGGCTGTATCATTTAAAATTTTAATCTCTTCATTTTGAAATCTTACAAGGAAATTCCTGAATATTCATTTAATTTTTTCAATAAAATTTGTCAGTAAACTATCATTTAAATTAAGAAAATTAATGAATTTAATTTAGTCACAAATAAATTTATTTTTAACCACTATAACTCATTTGATACTTTTTTAAAATTAAATTATTCACCAGGACTAAAAATAATCCCGTATTATTTTCCTTGCAAAAATTTTTCTGTAATAAAATAGATACGTTTTAACTTTATTCTTAGTTTTATAAAACAAAACTTCTAAGATTAAACTTCGTTAAAATAGGAAAAGACAAGGGATAATTCTTCATTTTTTTCGTAATTTAATCTTTACATTAAAAAAAATCTCATCTTAAAATTCATTGTTTACGGAAAAAAAAGAAACTAACTTTCGAAAGTTTTTTTCCCACCTGCAGGAAAAAAAAATGAAACAAATATACAAATATTGCTTCATATCCGCTTCCTTTGTTTTAACTTTTTCTCATAAATTCTATTCTTTCCCGTTTAATGAGATTTTTATGCATATATCCCATTTTCTTGGACTTCATTGCTGTCATAGAAATATGGTACCTTATCTAATAAACC
>JAPMOR010038824.1:262013-498769 GCA_026543865.1 Argiope aurantia | reverse complement strand
TGATAAGTCGCATACGCCAGTTTTCGTCCAACTACTGTCACTTCCTTTAGCGAATATTAAGCAGGGAAAGCAATAAAAACGATTATTGAAATCGCATCCGCATATCCAGTTGTTCCTGTCGTATACATTCGCATTGAAAGAACGAGTGTATTCTTTACCTTTCACGTTTTGTTTCTGAACAATACTTAAAGCAGGAACAGGTCTGCCCAATTTTTTAATGGCACATTTATCTTCAAATGGAAGTGTTGAAATATTTGTTTCCAAAAGAAATTTTACTGCATTCATGGCTAAATATATTAATACTATGCTTATAATTCTAAAAGAACTTTTATAACTATTCGTCACTCGCTACTAAAGTAGATGCACAAAGAAAGAAAAAAACAAAAAATTCATTCTGCCTAGAATGTCCGTCCAGTCAAAACCTGTTCTCAATTTCCTTTAAACCCCCTAAACTACATTCCAGAGAATAACTGTTCCCTTTAAACTGAAAGGGGAGGTTTTGGATCTTCAAATGTACAAAGTAAAATATTTTCCCTGTCATCGGAATGGGGAAAAATTATCCCCACTGTAGCTAAATTTTCCTTTAGCGACAAGTTCAATAGTTTTTGCTCGGATTAGCCAAT
Organism: Argiope aurantia; assembly: GCA_026543865.1. NCBI lineage: Eukaryota > Metazoa > Arthropoda > Arachnida > Araneae > Araneidae > Argiope > Argiope aurantia. The sequence goes on along the minus strand of JAPMOR010038824.1, from coordinate 498,146 downwards.
CATGCTTTCCGATTTTATCACGTGCACAAGCGAAAAATATACTTGGAGGTTCAGAGTTCCAATTTGCGCATCTTTGCCCCGATGCTATAGGAGAGGTGTTTGAAATGATTTACCCCGTTCTTTAAAAGGCGCTATAACTAAAAATAAACCAAAACAGTAATATAGATAGTGGTTTAATATTGATGTAATAAACTTCACCAGGTATTTATTTTTTAGGGGGTTCACTGAACCTATAACACGAGCCGCCACTGGTGATGTAAATTTCTGACACATGGTTTGGGGAAGTTTATTTGGGATATTCGATATAAATTGCATAGAAACTCTCTCTCTCTCTCACACACACACACATACACACAAGAAAAGAAAAAAAAACGTTTTTCTACTCATCATTGCTTTTATTAACAAAAAATCTCAGATTTGTTATAAAAAAATACTCAGGAAATGGCACGTTTCCATCAACAACAGCGGAATAGCAAGTTCAGACCCACTATAATGATTGTGACATTTGATTTTTTTTTACAGCTATGTTACTTATTACTCAATAGTCATGAAAAAAAGTTGTCTGCAACAACACCTGTTTTTTGTACAATTTTTTGTTCACTAAATGTTATGATGGAAATTTCCATCATCTTACAAAGAAGGCTTAAATTTGGAAATGGCAGGATTCGAAACCATCTATTTTAGAATAAAATTTCTTTAGCTGCTCATTGGGCCATTTTTTTTTGTATTTATTCTGAGCGTGGAATTGATAACCAGGCATGGTGGAAAAGGTAGATAGTTTTTCATTCTGGTAATTCACTTCCTAGAAATTATGTAATGATTCCTGCATGTCATTTCTTCAATAATTTGAACTGACACAGGCAAGCAGCATGAACAGAGTATAGCATTCAAATTGGTATTCCAAAGATGTTGATTTCCTGATTATGAAAAACAATTTAAAATATATAAAAAGTACACTGAATATTAGTTGAAGAAACAATGAATGAAGCTCCATAATATTATTCCAAATAACTGTACTGAGGAAATTCGGATATTCTACTATTTTTCTATTTAGCCTTTTTTTTTAATAGTGTTTTCTATACGGTGTTTCTTGTACACCTTTGAAGACAATACAATACCACGCTACGTTTTAGTTGTGAACATCTATTTCAAAATTGCAAATGGCTTGTTTGTCACTATGTCTTTTTAAAAAAAAAGAGCAACATTAATTAATTCAAATGTGTACTTATGTTTATTTGCATAGGGTTGAAAATTAATTTCAGAGTACAAAAATGAAAACGAAGATTTTTTTCTTTCATTTAATCTCAAAATTTCTAAAATTCAAATCACTCTTTTAAGTTTCCTAAACGAAATTTGTCTGACATTGGCAATCGACTCGTGGATGTTTTTTTTTTTTTTTCATTCATAAGCTTTTAAGAGAAGGTTTGATGACTATACGAATCCTAAGAGTAGATATGTGTAATTCATAAAACTAAACATTACGTATTTAATGTGTGAAGGAAAGAAATCAATGTATAAATAAGCTCATTTGAGCATATTTTTATTCATTTTCTTTAGCTTGCAAAAAAATGATCCGTGTTTTGAAAAAACTGATAGATTTGTTGTGAATTAAACTGAATGCGAAGAATGAAGAATAAATTTCGTTAAAAATAAAAGTGCTAAGATCAGAAATTATAAGCAATAAAATATTTGCTGTAATGAAAAATAGTGTTGACCGAATAAAAAATATTAACGATTTTTTTTTATTTTACTTTTTCTTGAATCTTTATTAAATTTATTTCGTTGTAAATTCTAAGTACAGAAAGATAAAGAAAGGAAATTTGACAATTTTTAGAGAGCGGGGATCTTTTATTTAAAAAAACCGTTATAGATGGTTTTGAAAACTAATTCTTCGATGGTATATAGAAAATAAAATTTATTCGACATTCATTTAGTTAGTGCACAATACTTGGCAATAAATAATTAATCGAAAAACGTCTCTACAATTACATAAACTCATTGGATTTCAGAACAGAAATAAAAAATATAGATTTCATTTCAAAAAATCGCGATATTTTCATATTCTGAAGTTGAGTGCCAAATTATTTTTTAAGTACAGCATTTTAGTCTTTATTTAATTTCAAAGCAGTATTTTTGGATTTTCAAAAAATTAATTTAATTTGGTAATATTATTGAGCATAAAAATATGAGGCTTTTTAATCAATATTGTCTTCTAACATTTTTTTTTTTTTTTTTTGTGTGTGTGTGTGTCAGTCAGTCAGTCAGTCAGTCATTGGTTTTCTAAATACTTTTCTTAGAATTAATTTGACGGCGAAAAAAGGATCTGAATTCTTGAAGTATTTCTTTTTAATGATGCATTTTAAAAGTTCCCATGAAAAATTATTCCAGCGAAAATCTTTCAACTCGATATTAAAGTAAGAACTCATTAAAAAATTTGAATTTTATATTAAAAACTGTTCTAATTCATAAACCTTCTGTTCTAATTGATAAATCTTCTAACCTTGTATATATAAATTGACTCTAATTTGATAAAATAAAGTTTAGGTTAATTTATATATATATATGTATATATACACACACACACACAAGGTTAGCAAGAAATAAGTTACCCACTTCAGAGGGCTCTAAAATGCGTTCTATTGATCCAAATGAGATAAAATTTGAACTACAGATTATTGAGATGATGCAATTTATATTTATTAAATAAAAAAAAATTAGCACAAATATTCACCGTTAGGTGGCATTGTAATACACATAAAACCATTTAACATGGTTTATAATTGTTAAATAAAGTAAAATTAAAATTGCTTAATATATCCTCCTTTATTTTCAACAATTTGCTCTAATCGGAGAACCATATTTTTTATAGATGACCGGAGTGAGTCGACCAGAATATTAAGAATATGGCGCCGAATTTTGTCCTTCAGATCTGGTAGATATTATGGCTTTTACGGAAGGTATTGTCCTTCAAATAACCCCACAAACAAAAGTCACAAGGGGTGATGTCCGGAGAACGAGGAGAATGTTGCTATTGGGAAATGACAGCTGATAACTCGTACTTCTGTGAAATGCTGTATTAAAAATTGCTTTACACGTCGATCAATATGAGGTGGTGCACCATCCTAGGGATTGAAATACGGGATATCGCCATACCGAATACCGGTATTTTGAGCCATTTGTACAATTTTCTAATATCGGTTTTTCGGTATTTACTAGAAATTTTTGAAATTGTCTCCACTATATATTCAGGGATCGCCAACATAGCAAAATAGTATACGTTTTTGTTTTTATGTCTCCCTAACGGGCGAAATTAATTAGCTAATTAATGGCTTAATTAATTGCTTAAATCTAAATTAGCGAAACATGGATTATCCCTAAAAGAAGATATTATATCCATAACGACTGATAGAGTAACAGTTATGAAAAAAGTTGGAAAGTTGATTGGTGCAAATCAGCAATTGTGCTATGCTCATGGAATTCAATTAGGAGTAATAGATGTATTATACCAAAAAAATGAAGAACAGAAGAATCCAAATACTGTGGATATAGAAACTTCGGATTCCAACTCTGAAGAGAGTGAGAGTGATATTGACAATGAAGATAATGACAATGTAATTATTGAAGAAGATATTGCAAATGAGGATGAAATATTAACCCATCAAGAATTGCTTCCTATAATTTATTAAGTTCGAAAAATTGTTAAGTTATTTAAACGTTCCCCTATAAAAAATGACATATTACTAAAATATATACTAACTGAAAATAAAACAGAATATATATTAATATTATATTCTAAACCACTTTGGGGCAGTTTATTCCTAATGATGAAAAGATTTTTGAAACTGCGAAATAAAATCCAAAAAGCAATAATCGACTTAAACCTACAATTAATTTTTCAGATAGTGAATTCGACTTAATATCAAGAGCTTTATCAACTCTACTTCCAATAAAACTGACTATTGAGGCATTATGTCGGAGAGTTTCTAATTTATTAACAGCTAATGCAACAATAAATTTCATGTTGCAGTCACTGAAAGAAAGCACACATCACTATCGGAAGAATTATATATTACATTGAAAAATCGCACAGAAGAAAGGCCTATCGAAATAGAAAATGTCTTATAGTAATTACATAATTATAATGATGACTTTAAAAATGAAAATGAAAAAAAGAAAATAACCATTCAAATCTGATCAAGTTTATAGTAAATTTTCTTAATAATTTTTGCCCACAAACCTATCCACATTCAGAAGAATTCGGTACAGTTATCGAAGATTATGATGACACTAATGTGAATAGTGAAAAGGAATTGTCTCTTGACAAAAATTAGAATTAGTGATAAATAAAAAAATATTTCAACTAACCAAAATACAATACAGAAATCAGCTATATCCAAAACCATCCGACGAGAAATCGATTTATTTGAAGATGAGGGATTTAGAGGTAAATACTTGGAAAAAATATATCGCGCATTGCTAACAGTACACCAACTAGCGTAGATGCCAAAAGAGCGTTTTCTACAGCTGGTAATTTTTACGCAAAATGACTTTTCAGGCTTAATGACAATACAATTGATGCATTATATTTTTTAAGATCATATTTCAAAAATTTGTAATAGTACCACAGACTGAATAGAAATATTTCCACTTTTTTGTGATTTAAATAAATAAGATATTCCTTTACTTTTTTTGCGATTCTTTATATACTGTTATAATTTATAAATTACAAATTATTTTTTGTGATATTTACACTCTCTAATAAAACTGGCAAATAAAACAAAAAATCACCTGTGTTTTCTTTCTTTTTCTAAAATTTCTAATACCGGTATTAAAACCGGTATCCCGGTATTAAGATCTAAAAGATACCGAATACCGGTATTGAAATCTTGATCCGATATTGCAATCCCTACTTGAAGGCATCCACGCTGTAGAAGAGTTGGGATTACAAAATTCCTCAGCATATCATGGTACCATTGTCCTGTGACGGAACAGGCTTGGATTCCATTTGAAGTTATTTTCTTCAAAGAAATACGGTCCAATGATAAAGGTAGCTGTAAAACCACACAATACTGTCACTTTTTCAGGATGCAAGGTTTGTTCCTGGATAACTTGAGGATTTTCCTCTGCCCAAATTCAACAGTTGTGGGTGTTAACTTGCCCATAGGAGCAAAAGTGGGCCTCGTCACTCCACAGAATGTTCCATGACCAAGTTGTGTCAACCACCATTCGAGCAAGGAACTGAAGTGCAAACGTTTTACGGACCTCTACGCCCCCGTCCTGCAACAGGTGCACAGGCTTGATTTTGTATGGATAAAAATACAAAATCTGCCGTACGATTTTTCGCACAGTTGAATACGGCATATCCAGAACACGGGAAACAACTGGCAAACTCACGCTATTATGCGGCGAATGACTGCTGGCTTCAACTAGCGCGGTCGCAACATTTTCGACGTTGGAAGACGGGATATTTTTTCGTCCTCAACCTGGAAAAATGTCGTTGCCCAGTTTTTTCAAGTTTCTGCATCATCTTGCGTAGGGCATCTGGAGACATTGGACCTCTTCGTATCTGCTTCATACGACGAAATTCTTTTAGAACTGCAACGGAGTTTTTTTGGTTCTGGTAGAACAGTTTCACCAGTGGCGCTTTTTCTTGCAACGTAGGCAAGACGAAAAGAGTAGAAACTAATGTTCGTGCAAAATCCACCTTTTTATTCAAAGAAAAATGGTAATAATGCGCTGTAACGCAAATTATGCGTCATATTTTCAATATATGCGAATAAACGCCATTTGTGTTACAGCGCCATCTATTGGTGAATTTTTGTACTATTTTTTTTTAATGTAAATATAAAGTAAATGTAAGTAAATGTAAATCTCATCATCTGAATAATCTATAGTTCATATTTTATCTTATTTGGACCAATAGAACGCATTTTAGAGTCCTCTGAAGTGGATAACTTATTTCTTGCTAATTCTGTATATATTCTCTTGAACTGTCTTTCTATATACTTCGATTCCATATATCACCATTATTAAAATTAAAATAGTAGGTTTATTTTTTCGTGTTTTATTAAAAAGATTTTCAAAATTATGTTTTATGACAAATATTTCTTTAGTTCTCGAAACTGAAATTTAAGTAAATTTATACTTTTCTAATTGTAAAATTATTAAAAAAGTGTTCACGATATTAATTCTCTTTTGAGAATCACTTCGAATTTTCACTTATAAATCTTACATGAAACATCATTTAATAATTATTTTTTCCCGTATTTAATAATAGTTACTTGATTTGTAAAAAAAATTCTGGGAGATTATAAAACAAAACGTTATAAACAGGATTTTGAATATGTATAAATTGATTCTTTACGTGCAGTGCACTCCTGAGTATCCGCCTCGCGACTATCCGGCCTAATTTTCTTTTATCGTAATTAAATGAGTAAGGCAAGGCGTTTCATAGACAACAAGGCCAAGGAATTGGAAGCGAGCGTCTACTATGATCCTTCTACGTGTCGTGTACACAATACAAGTTGTGGCAGAAAAAAAAAGCAGCGTTCTGCTCGTTGTTTATTGTTTCGTCTGTGTGCAACAGACCTCAATTGTTGTACTTAATGCTTTTTTAAGTATGCCACAGTAAAAATGACAGAATTTACAGTTAAAATGTGAACAGTTTATACCATTTAACTTACTTTTTTCTCTAATAAATTTTTGAAACGTGCAGTGCAGTATATGAACATATATAAACTACTGGTACAGAGCCTTCTATTTTGACACGTTATTGACAACTGCTTCAATGATTCAATGGGCTACAGTCAATGAATCATAGAATTGCAATTGGATCATTCACATTCTATGTAGTTTGAGACAAATGGTGGGCTTAGAACTTTATATGAAATGAGAAAGTGCATATTATAACAGTGATATTTGATGTAAAAATTTTGTGTTCTAGTATTGATGTGGCAAAGTAATGTGTTCATATAATCCAGCCTATCCGGCCTACCCTCCACCACATTAGGCTGTACACTCGGGAGTGTACTGTGTATATATAATTTAAAATTATAGCTGACTCACTCATCAAACTAATTGTATTAATTTCGTTATGCCAATAAATCAACTTTAATTTAACAATTGAATTTATTTAATTTTCGCAAGACAATGCAAAAAAATCTTTCCACATTTGAACAAAATTTTAACGCATGGACAAAATGAACATTTACATAATATTTTGCAGATAATGAAGTTAATGATACAGGCTCTTATATTTATCTACTGAAAAGACACTAGGCAGAACAACTTATTAAAAAATACGAGATTTAAGATTATATATCATTTTGGTGAAACGTAAATTTAATTTAAAATATAATAATTACTCATAGCTTAGATTATTATATAGTAACTGTTAAAAGTTTGTTACATTTCGCAAATATAAAACAATTATATATTCTATTGATCTAATCAGGGGGGAAATAAACGTGCTGGGAACTTTCTCTAGGTTTTGGAGTACAAATTGATTTTTATTTAATTTATTGCTTTCTTTCCAACAGGAGAAGGGTCATGGTGGCTTGATGCTAAGATCTTGGCTTCGGAACCGGAGGGTTTAAGGCTCTAAACCTGATTCCACCGAAGAACCGTAGTGGGTTTGGTGCATTTCAAATCCGTCGGGACCAAATGTCCTTCCGCTGTTGTGTTGTGTAAGTTTGGAGAGGGTGTACCAGCTCAAGCGTCGCACTCGTCATCCGACCATGGTTCCAAATTGCGAGGTCCGCCCCAAAATAGCATTAGTGTTGCTTTAAAAACTGGACGTTAATATAAGTAAACTAAACTAAGCTTGCCAATAGGAGATAATTGTTATTTTCTAGCAATCGGAATGTTTCCTTCAATTGGGCATATGTTTTTGGCTAATTGATGTAAATTCCTTTTCCTCTAAGATTATCATTTTTGTGCATAGAAATAATTTTTTCAAAGCAATATAAAAGGAGAAATATAAATTATAAAAAAAAATAATGAAAATTGCTTACAACTTTTTAATTTCATAAAGAAGGAATTAAGTTGCTTGTTATTATTTCAAACAATAAAGTATTCAAGGATGTGCACTAAATTCTTGAAGTTTAATTTCTTTCCTTTCTTTATTCAAATAATTCATCCTTTTCTTTCCTAATTCAAATAATTCATCCTTTCCTTTCCTAATTCAAATAATTCTTCAGGAAATCCACTTCCTTTCTTCCAAACTCTTCGTGAATCAGAATACGTATACAAAAAATTTCAAAAGTTATGAAACAAAACAAAAAAAAAATTTAGAGGGCAACAAAATTAGAGAGAAAAATATCAGGTAGAAAATGAAAACATCTCTGTCTGAACCGTCATCCTTAAATCAAATAAAAAAAAAGGAATGATTATCAGTTGAAAAGTTATCAGTCAGAGGTTTATCAGTTGTAGCTGTTCCAAAGATGGAAATTAAGAATCAAATATCTAAAGAGTAGATTAATTAAGAAACGTGTTCATAACTTTTAGAAAGATCCCAGAGAAAAGAGTGTTAGATATTAGAGTGTCTCAAAAGTTTTTCTCGTTGCGCTATGAATGGCTTTATCTGGCACTGCTTGTGCAAACATGCAAGCTTATCAGTTAGCAGTCTATGTCATCGGTTTCAGTCGGCCCAGAGCTCTTTTACATCATGTTTCGTTTCCTCTACATTCTTTTTTAAGACTTTCATCCACAGCTTTAAACATTGGTAGAGATAGGCGAGATTTAGGGCATGTTAGGATTGATTGTTTCAAAAACGGTGACAGTGTAAAGAATACTGTCGACGAGGTTTGTACCGTGTACGCAAATTGAAAGCTGCCATAGTGAAAAACGGCCAAAATTAAAGAACCGACGAGGCGTTGTTTTACATTATGACAACGCGTGACCACATATTGCATTAGTCGTAAGAGAAAAGCTCTTACAGTTTGATTCGGATATTTTACCGCATCCTGCATACTCTCCAGATCTCGATCCATCCAATTATTACTTCTTTTTGTCCTTAAAACATTCTCTTCGCCATAAGCGCTTTAAATCCATCAGCGAAATAAAAGCGCACCTCGAGGAGTATTTCTTGTCCAAATCCCAACAATTTTGGAAAGAAGGCGTAATGAGGCTTCCTGAGAGATGTAAGAAGGTAATAGATCAAGAGGGTTCTTATATAATAAAATAAATAATATCTTAAACTGTAAATATCGTGCATTCATTTCATATTAGAAATAGGAAAGAAACTTATAGGATACTCTAATATTTTTTTCTTAAAATTGGAAAGAAATCAATCCTGTTTCGAGAGTGAAATTTTTAATCAAAAAAAAAAAAAAAATGTTGCAACTCTCACAACTGAAATGTCATAAATGTTTCGCACGCTTTCATTATCATCTTTATACTGCCTTAAAGAAATTTTACAAATAGGTATAATTTGATGGCTAATACTCATCACAGTCAAATTAAAAATAAAATAAAACGAGCGTTCAACTTAAATGTCTTTACAAGCATACCTTCTTGTTTATCTCCATCAGTTTCAGGAAATACTTGATGTTTAATGTTTTTCTATAAACACAAAAAGTGATAAAGAAATCCTCTTATCAGATCACGTGGTGCAGCATGTGGGTTATTTGCACAGGTGCAGTTCAGAAAGGCAAATGTCGAAAAATTCTCATCTGTCTGCACATTGTGAAAGAGACGCTATCACGAATATGAGTGACTGAAATCTGAAGTATGCTGTTTACTTTTTAAAGCAGGTAAGATACCACTCCTTCTGAAATTCCTTCAAAAATCTTCTTTGGCTGATTGATGAAATGTTTGAAGGCCAAAAGAAAAATTTTCTGAACTTCATTTGAATGGTATATTTTTAACAAGAAAAAAAAGCAATTTTCAAGAAATTCTCCATTTATGAATGCTAGAGATTCGTTTTTGATAGACGAAAGCTCAAGATATTTTTTATGCATATTTATGTATGTTATGTTCGCTGTGATTAATCAATTATTAGTTGTAAAAACTGCGATTAGCATTAATAAGAACCGATTAATCATATTGACTATAATATATATATATATTGCTAACTGGGCTTTTACCTTATACAAAAAGGAAGTATGAGAATATTTTGTTTCTTTTTTATTGTTTACAAAACATAATTTAAAAGCGACGATTAAATAATTCAGGAGTTTGAAGATTTGAGGTTCAGATTTATACAGCATATATTCTGAGAGAACATTTGCGATAAGCATTTCTAAATTTCTAAAAGCAGGCTTTTGTCTATTTTCTTATAACATAAACCCCATGTTTAAATATAGTTTATTCTCTTAGCATTACTTTAAATTGCTATTAGATAAAAAGATTTCATGATACATTGGCGGGAAAAATTAAAAGGAATCGCTGTGCATTATTTCTTGCATTAATCATTGCACCTTTAAATGCAAGATACCATTTGTTAGGAAATCAAATTCTTTGAAAATTAATTCGGTCAAAATTTTTTGAAGTCGACATATTCTATTATTATTTTTCATATTTTTGATAGCAATGCGCCCTATCTTCAAGAAAATTAAAAATTACATCAGGCTAGATGCTCGAATATTAAATTTCTTCTTTCCTAGTCTATTCATTTCAAAATAAGGAATTACTAAAATTCCGAGTTTCATATATTAAAATAAAATTAAGGACATTTTGAGGATTAACATAGCTAATAGACTGAATGTTTTTGATTTGGTAAATTGAAACGGTCTGCCCATACCTATTGTTTTATATTCATTTTAAAAGTGTGATATAAAAATCAATACTTAAAATGTTTTCATTAAAAACGGCAATAAATTGTTAATAAATTTATGAGAAAAGCAACTTTCTACAAAAAAAATCAGCTCATTTCGTTTAATAGTTATTATATTATTTAATGTAATACATAGCAGTGTAATTAGTGGACCATTCTATACACTTCAAAAAAAGTTCTGAGTTGGCATTCAAAATGAGTATGGAAGAGATATTTAATGTATTAAATGTTACCTTATCTGCTTTTTTTACTATCGTAAATGCGGAAAAATGTTTTCTGTAATTGTTATATAGTAAGATGTCACTGTTTTTGCATTTTTATTTCGGCTGGAAAAAAATAACTTAAAAATAGTGATATTAGCTGTTTTGCACTGCAAAACAATCAGTAAGCAAATAAAATATTTTTAAAAAATAAGCGTGACAAACACATTCTTTAAATTTTGTAAATATTTAATTTTATCATGGATTCAAAATTGAAATAATTATAATAGAAATAAAGAGATAAGTATTTACAAAAATAAACTCAAATAAACTGTCACTTTTAAAAATTTATATCTTGCAAATAGCAAAATTACAAATTTTTATAATTTGATATTAAAAAATTCACAAATAAAATTAACCAATGTGTAATGTTGTTCTCACTGTGCAACGTTTTTATTTCTCCATGAGAATTCTCAAAACGTTATTCTGAAAACTCAAAATTGCACAGTTGTTCTAAAAATAACTGAATTATGTATTTAAAAACAAACGAACCCTCAAGTTCTTCGATTTCAAAAAATAACATAACACGTGTTGGAGAATGATATTCATGGAGTAGTCTATTGATATAATTATTTTGTTATAAACATAATTATTACCATTTATATATTTTTCTACTGAAAATCCTTCGTTTTATTTGTGCTTATTTTAGTTTAGTGAAACTCAACCTTAATCAAAGTATTTATAATACAAAATGATTACAAATTAATGTACCGACTTTACACGTCTGTTAAACGAAAACAAAACAAATTGCAGCCTTATTATTCATCGGAAATCATAAATAACAATTGAAAGTTTAAAATCAACACAATTAAGTGTACAACGTGAACCCCTTCAGAAATGCAAAGGATATCGAAACAGTACGATAAATCATCCCACAATTTTTTATGCGTGCTTAGTGTGAAACTTCAAAAAAATATAGATATGAGTATACGGCAATACTTGATTTTTTTTATTGCGCTACATCGAACAGGTGTTTGTTTCACCTTTACAAACGACATTAACGAACTGTAGGATTTCAAAGCGCACATCAAAGATGCTGAAAAAGTATGCAATAAACTACCGTATCCTCTTGATATCGTTTGTATTTTTGGAGTGGCATACAATGAACACTTAGAACTGTATTGAACTAAACTTTCAACTGTTATTTATAATTTCGACGCGCAACAAGCTTGTGCTTTGTTTTATTTTCTTTCAATAGTTCTGCAAATTTGGGATATTCATTTCATGTACTGTATACTGAAAATGATAAATCTATAAAATTCATTTAAGTAAATCTTCCAATGGGATAATTAATTAGTTTATATTAAAACAGAACTACGATAAAATGCATTAGATTATATTCGGTAAGAAATTATTCTTTAAAGTGCCGTCCTCAACAATAGTGGTTATTCTTCCAAAAAAATATCAAATACTTTGGTTCTCATTCTGATTTTCAAATACTCATTCTCTAATTCAATAAGGACTACCATATTCGCAGATCATTTTTTTTCAGCAAGAAATTTCTATAAAGTCACATTTTAAGAATTTCCCACATTTAACATTTTGTTTTAATGAAACAGTTTTAATGCCATATTTAAAGCAGTTAATCTTTTAGACTGATAATGTTGAATGACCCCACTTAAAATTTTACAGTAATGTGAAAAATATAAACAAATTGACCATGTAATTGACTTGTTATTACAATTTCTTTGAGGCATACGATTTGAATATTTCTCTTTCTAGAAAACGGCATTATTTTTTAATTATAGCTCTTTCATCCTCCCAAATTCATAAAAATTACGACAATTTATACACTCGATATTATATGTGATAAAATTTAACCCTTTGCATGATCATGTAAATTTCCCTCATAACATTTAGTGAACAAAAAATTGTACTCAAAGCAGGTGTACTATAAATTGGTTGTTGCTGGCAACGTTTTTCAAGTCTATTCCGTAATAAAGAACGTAGCTGTCAAAAAAAATTAAATATCATAATCATTATAGAAGATTTGAACTTGTCATTCCGCTGTTTGTTGTGGTTGGAAGAAACACGTGATTTCTTGAATAATTTTTATAACTAATCTGAGATTTTTTTGCTAATAAAAGCGATAATGAGTGGAGAAATTTAGAAGAGAGGAATATTGAAGATTTCGTACTGATCTGAACATGTAAATTTGCATGATGATGGGTATTTTCATCATACACTTTTTTAATTATTTTGTATTTGTAATTATTTATACTAGGATTTTTTAAAAACATTTTCCCTTTAATCTAAAGCATGAATTATATCACTCTGATTTATTTCAAGAAAAGAAAAGAAATCATGAAAAGAGTTAATTCTTTACAGAAATTTTTGTTGCGATTTGCCATTGCCATGTTTCAAGAAATGTTCGAGAAAATAAAATAAAAAAATCGCTATATTTGAGATGTCTTTTAAAGACCCACTTTAAAGATAAGTTCGCAGCCTATTTCAAACAACTCCCTTAACTCAATGCAGAAATATGCCTATTAGCTCAAAATGTTCCAAAATGTAGTTACAACATCTTCTCGGTATCGTCTGGTATTTAGAATATCGAACGAGATTGTGGCGATGTCGTACAGTATCTTGTTTAGTAGCAAATCCAATTTTCTTTGAAAATGTCAAATATATTTAAACAAGTATCTAGGGCATGGAAGTCAATACACTAATAAGGAATTATCCAACTGCAATGAAAATAGGTGGACGTGATGAACAGCTTAATAAGTGATCTACTTTCGGTTGGAGTCTATATTCCGATACTCGATCATCTTCTGCCAATGGTACCAATGATTTGATACTTCTGTGTGGAATGCACGTTGGATAGTTGATATCAAGAAATCGAGTGCAGTTATTACCGATCTCTGCCTTCACGTTCGATTCTGGTTTTAAATTAACCATTGCCACTTTGACGATGAAATCTACCATAGTTTACCCAAGAAATTCAACGAATAATTTTAATTCGTTGAATTAATTAAAAGTATTCATTGAATTCAATGAATATAATCATTACCTTCTTTGTTCTTTATTTCTTTAACTCGAAAAATGAAAAAAAAGTAAACTTTTTTTTTTTAAATTTTGGATGCAAAAACTTTTTATGAACATTTGATAATTATGTGCTCTTAATTTTAATTCATTTATATAGTACTTTTTCACTCTGAACAAACTAACAAATATCAGTTCTTAAAACTAATTTACTGTTAGAAAACCCAGTTGCTCATCTCTCTGAATGTTTTAACTAAAGTAATAATAAATGTAGTGCACTTAGAGCTATATTTTTTGCTAAATAATTCAAAATAGTTAAACTTAGCTTGAATTAATAATAATGTGATATAAACAAATAAAGGCTTGCTCTTATCTTGCGAAAATAATCCAGAATAGTTTAACTAAATTTGAATTGATAATAAATAAATAATAAAACTATTTCAATGCGATATAAAATAAACAGAGGCTGTGTCTATTGAATTTAATTAAACAGAAATTGTTGGATTCTAAAATCCAAAATCTCTCATTACCAGAAAAAAGTAATGCATTCCCAATGACTACTGAAAAACAAATAAGTCAAACAGCAACAAATTAATTCCAAGAAATGTGACCCTTCCATCTGTAAATCAGCTAAATCTCTAGAGAGGCCAAATCAGTTAAGTAAAACACTTGAATTTATTCAATTAAGTTTCTAATTTATTTTATGGAGTATATGCTTAGTGTTTCTGACATTTTATGCTTGATGTTTATTTTGTGTGCGTCTCTTAATCAGAAGCTTACAGAACACCAAATCAGTAGGAAAAATAAAGGAATGAAATTGTTCTGGCATTTTAAAAAGGAAGGCTGTTACATGAAAATACTTCGTATCACTAACCCTCATTTCGGCTTACTCTGCCATTTTGTGGTAAACAATTGAATTATCTCAAACTATAATCACTAGTACTTACATCAATAGAAATCTGCTGTTACTTATGAATGCTGTCGTAAAATTATTTTTGTTATGAAAAGGGTACAATTTTTGCAGAGTTCTATTTATTTATTTACTTACAAATTTCAAGAATCATTTGAGGATTCCCACTATGTTCCTGCTTCTGCAATATAAATGGTAAGTAAGCCTACATGCTGTTTGTAAGTTCAGACATAACCTCTCAATATCATACGTGTTAAAACATTAAATTGTTACCTCTTTCACCTTGTACCACAATAACATCTATAACATGGAATACTGATTCCAAATATATGAGATATCAATGACATAGAATGGAGAAAAACATGAAAATATTGGTCCTGAAGCTATAGAGTAAGCAACTGAATCTGTGTATAGTGAAAGAAAAAAGAAAATTTCTATCGGAGAGCGTGGTAAAATATATATTTTCAATAATTAATTCGGCCTCTGATAATTTTTAAGAAACCAGGAAAAGAGAAATTCAAATATAATGTTCAGTACAACTCTAAAAGAAACCGCCTGAAAAGAACAGCTCTGTTTAGACAAGTATATAAACAAGGTGGATAAGATGAACTATGGATTAATGAAAATGGAAGTTCAAAGTCTTGCATATAAATTAAGGTGGCCAATAATAAAATTCGAACTGTCAAGTGGCGTGAAGAAAAGATCATTTATGACAAGAAGCGCTGCAAAATTATCCAATAGAATGCCGGTAAAGACAAGTTATTCTAGAGCAGCAGCTTTCACCTCTACCAGTGATAAAACATTCTTTAAAAGCCTCGAAGACGTACAGTTGAAATTAGGCTCTTTTCCACATCGACGCATCTGGACTTAGTACAGATAACAATGTCCACATCGACGCATCTGGACTTAGTACAGATAACAATTTGATCCAAGACACTGGACCATCTTGATCCATGGATTACTTTGCATGCAATTATAATTTATTTAACTTTCTTGATCTGACTCTTCATAGATAGTGATAATTAGAGTTAAACAGATGCTACATAAAATAGGACACCTATACCTAAAATAAAGATGTAAATTGTTGGTTTTTATTCTTATAATAAAAAATTATCCAAGTTAAACAAGCTTTCCATTTTATTAGTCTTGCGATTTATTTCAAAAACTTATTTTTGTTTTCAAAGTTATTTGATATGCTCAAATATTCTCATTTTGAAATTTAAAAAAGTTATAGAAAGACCCACAAAGCTAGAACTAACTCGGATACAAATGTCAATACTTAAAAATGGACTCAAGTGGTCTTAATGAAGTTTCAACTGAAAGGTAATTTAAATCAAATAATTTTCTTTTAATCTTTTGGTGTCCCATTTCTGCTCTTAATTTTTCTGATTATCATTATAAGATAAATATAAAGATGTTCTTGAGATAAATACATCTCAACATTCAACTAACATTATTTCTAGGTATTAGAGAGAAAAAGCATGTAATGGAAGGATTTTGCAGTTTGACATTTCTATTTTGTTTATTTTTGTACATTTTTTTTAATAGAAGCGATACTAAATATTATTTTTTTATTCCAGCAGAACAATTTTTGGTGAATTTTGATAGTTTAAATTCCATCTGGATTTATTTTTGAAAAAATTTATTCATTTATTTTTTTTAAAATTTTCTTGAATGATGTTTTGAACAAATCTGTCTATTATAAAATTTTGAATATCGTATTAACATTGTTTGGGCTGTTGTGTTTCGAGCGCAGATTGTGGTGATTTAACAGTTTTTTCGGCTTCATTAAATAATTTCTTTTAATTAATATTTTCTAGCAAAATTTTAATATCTTGATAAAACGGTATTAATAGATATAATAAATCGAATATTTTTTTTATCATTGGGAAATACAGAATTAAGTTTACAATTTTAAAATTTTCCACTATCTTAAATTTTTCAGTGTCATCAAGTTGTTCAAAGAAGTTAAAATAAAGCTTTTTCCCGTCCGATTTTTCTTTTAAAAGTATATTAGTAATATTAAAGACGCTTCTTTTCAACAGAAGGTAATATTAAATAAAAAAAGAGGCATTTTCGTTATCTTTTAATATTTTGTGTAGTAGTTTTTAAGTGTATTTTATACTTTTGTTGTTGCTGTTTTTAAACATTTTTTTAAAAGAATACATTCGTCATTTCTCTAAATTTAATTTTTTATCAGAAAACATTATCTTTCATAATAAAGCAACTTTCAACTTATGTTTAATTTTTCAGATCTTTTAAATACTCTATTTAATGAAATCAAAAACTTTGTTTTTACTTTTATTCGAATACTCATCTTCTTCCTTGCTTAATCAATATATGGAGAAATCAATAATTCTTGAATCTTTAGTTATAAATTTAAATAAACAATTAGCAAAAGTTTAAATATATAAAATCTGTAATATATTTTTGAGAGTCACATTCAATATATTTATTTGCCCCCACGTAATCATAAATTTTTTACTTGATGTTTTCTAGTATATCTTTTTTTTTTCGTTTATTGCCTGCACAATGGATACTTTATTATATATTATTATTAGTGTCTGACTTAAATTAATAGTGTCAACTCCAAATTTTAAATATCTGCTTAAACCATTATTCGATTAATGAATTTTTTGTAAAATAATAATTATAAATCAAATTGTACAAAGTTATATGTTTAGATTATATTTATCTGCAGAAAAAATCATTTTTTGAAAGAAGTGCAAAGAGTGATAAATATATACCCATCTTTAATTTGTGGTTTCATGAATATTTGTTAGATTTTTTTCGTTTAATGTTTTTTTATTCTCTAAAAAAGATGCTTTCATGCTTTTTTCCTTTAAGAACATTCATTGATGAGGGTTTATTTATTTTTTTTATTCTTACAGCCTAAAGAACATGATACATCAAAACTTTTTGTATACAAATACGCGTAAATGGCCTGTTGTACACTACTGATTATATTACTGATAATGGATCACATATATACAGGATGATTCAAAACTTATCGTTCAAATTTCATGGGGAGGTAGGGAATACATCAGGAAACTGATTTCACACAGGAAAGTATGCCCGTAAACGTCATCTGCATATACAAAATAAACAAATAAAGTGAGCACAAGGGAATACAATTACGAAAGGGTAAGCTGTCCCAAAGCGAAAATGACCTCTAAATAATGAGCGTAATCTCATTTTTTTAGAAAAAGGTAATGATTCCTACCAGTTTTGACAATTCATTATGTCGGAAAAATTATGAAGATGTATTTTTATTGATTTCAACCTACAAAAACTGCATTTCCTATATCAATTCCTTAAAAAGAATATGGAAGCAAATTTATATAAAATTTAAATAATGTGTTTGACAATGTTCAAGCTAATGCTTTGAAAATTATAAAATTTGAAGAAAACAAAATAAATTTTTATTGATTTCAAGACGCCCACTGAGAAAATGAATTTTTTTCTTGGGGTCGGGGATCGGTATGAAGCTAGCAGAGAAAGAGCATTAGTGACAGTCGGTTCCGATACTGGTTGTATTAACAGAGCCATTACATTTCTAAAGCAATGTACAGATCAAGACATGATGCATTTTCTATGTCGCGAATCAGTGCTACGAAATGTTTTTGAAAATGAGTTAACTGAAGTGAATCCACACAGTGAAAAAAGAATAATTTGGAAAAAATAAAATTAAATAGACTAACATAAAGACTTGAACGAAGTATGTAATGCGAGCAAAATATTGAGTAATGTGAATTACCCTTTTTAATACACTAAAAATGAAAAAAGGAAGCGCGATTATCGTGAACTCGTTGAATTGTGTTTAATTTTATGAGAAGGAACTCGGACTCGATAATCAAAATCAGGCCACTAGAGGCTTTATATCATGCTTGATAGATGGCAAAGACAATATAATCCTTTAAAATGTTTTTATTTAAACCGAAATTGGTTTTTAAAGTGTCTGAAGTGAAAGATCCGACAAACATCTGCTTGTTTCTTGTAACGGTGCATGTTGAAGCATTATTAGAGAATTCATCTGCAGTCAGTCAGCTTTTAATGATTTATTGCTTTTAAAATGCTTATAGAAATATGGTAATATAAATAAGATCATTTAATCAGTTGCTTTAATTTTTATTTAATATTATCTATTATATTTAAATGAAAAGTCCAATCTGTTATCAATTTTTTATTAAAATGTTTCTAGTGCTTCCAAAAAGCACACCATAGAAAATTGAAACGGTGAAATTTTAGTACTAAAAAAGAATGTATTATTCGGCCAAAGTTTCCCCTTTTCTTAATTACGTTTTTTATACTATTTATTTCATTTAATAAGATGATATTTTCTTTGATTTCAATTAATTCTCATCATTTACGAAATTTTTAACAAGGTTTCGGAATGAACCTTTACAAATTAAATCGTCTTAGCATTCACTTTCGCCGAATTTACATAATCAAATAATAAGTTCTTTTGTTCTAGTTACTTCTTTCAGAAAAATAATAAAAAATTTCATTTCACAGAAAATATTAAATTTATTGAAGAAATTCGATTTCGACATTAGCTCTCTGAACTTCAGTTCAAATTTTTGTCATAGAGAATATTCTTATTTAAAGCTTCAAGAAACATTACTGAATCTCCATGTGGTTAAAGATGTTGTCGAAAGATAAAACTGATGCAAGATTTTAATGAATTCTTAAGACCACATAAAAACTTCCTAGACTCAGACTGCTGGATGGCTTCTTTTAAATGAAAATGTATTTAAATATGTTATTAAAATAAAATTTAATGCTTATTATGCTTTTTTAAAGATGTCTTTTAATATTTTTATAACAAAATTGCACGATTTCTTAATATGAGTATTAAATATACATTTTCAAATGCTTATTTTATTGCTATTTTTTACTACATCTTTATTCAGTCAAGCTATGAGAAACGTATAAAACTTTATATATATGTATATATATATTGAGGAAATATTTAATGTACTGTAAAAGAGGGGGGATGCTTGATTTACTAATTTAAGGAGTGAGCGCAAATAATTGAAGTCTACTCAAAAATTTTCGATTAAATATTTTACCAAAATACTTCAATAAAGATATTTTTTTAGCTTATTCATAAATACTTGACATTCAGTATTTTGAGATTTACTAAGATTATCTGGTATACTGTGTTTTTCCTACATTCTTTCAACATTTATAGATGAAATTTACTTTTTTGGAAGTGAATATTCAAATTGTAGTTACGAACTCTCATACTGGGGAATAAAATTTACAGTTGTCACGACGATAATAACTTCAGGTAATTGTAGGTTAAATACTCGGTTTCTTTAATGAAAAGTTAAGGAATTCTCGTTCTTCTCAAACTGTTTTTAAACACCTGCGTCAATAAAAATGCCAAATGAGCAATATATCCAGACATTTAATTACTCAACAAATAAGAACACTCTATATAAGAAGATGAGGGATGCTTTATGCCGCTTATAAAGAATAAAAACATTTTTATGCTGTTGAAGGAGCAAGATTATTTTTGATGGTTGAATTTCGATAGGAAGATAATACTAAGCAATGAATCTTTATATAAAAACAGGCTCAATAACCAATATGGCATCTAAACGCACTCTGTTGTTAAAATGTGACTTATTGATTGCTTTTATATTCATTAAAAACAACCAATTGTTATATAATGCATATTATAACATTACTGCCAACGATCCTTGCGAGAATATCGTAATCATTTTTTATTTATAGATTCATCATGGATAGCATACTTCTAGTAGGCTGCATTACTCCTTTAATCCTTTTTCTCATCATTGGATGGTTCGTTTGTCACAGAAGACGGAAACCCCAATTTCGTAGTTCCCTTGTGATAGCTGAGTGCCTTGAGCCGCAGGTAATTTGTCGACCTGTGCCATGTCAGCATCCCTACTATAGGGTGATTTCAGAATACTCTGGGCATCAAGAAAAGGCTCCGTTAACGGAAGAAAAGGTATTTGCTAAATGAATACAAATTCAAATATATGTTTCCCTTTTACGAATTTCGGTGAGAGTTCAAATGTTACCTCATAAATCATTTATCTATAAGCCAGTTTAAAGCGTTCTTAACAGTGAAAAATTTCGATTTATTCGCCCGTAATATTATTTACTTCAGCCACAAAATAATGCGTAGTAGGAATTTTTCAAGAAAATAACTTAAGATTAAATCATCTAGAAAGTTCAAAGTTTTTCAATAAAAGTGGATTTCGAGAGGAAAAGACAGTAATCCTTGATATTTCGCTCGATATATTGCATTATGTATGTCATTTTGGGTATTATTTACCCAATTATCCAATGTTTGAATTTTTTGAATTAAATATACGAATTCAACCTTTATCAGTTTTTCAAATTCTGATTCGCAAGTTTTATATCTAAAGAAATTTTACGAAGCAAAAAAGGGTTTCGAGGGCATTCATGATTAGAAGTCAATACTTTCTGCTTTATAATTTTAAATGAAATGTTTACAAAATCATATGCTTGATTCGTAATTTATTTTTCTTGAATTCTTAATTTAAGTCGTCTATTTAAATTATTTAATTTTTGAGCACACCTAACTTAGAAATTTTGTAACAATTAATTCTTAAAATGTAATCACATGTAACAAAATTTATATCAGTTTTCATACTTTAAGCCTATTAGAAGCTGTGGATGCTTCTTTCATTTCATATTTTTAATTTTCTTTTTTCATTAATTTTTGACCGTTTTTAAGGCGGTGAAAAATATCTTACCATGTTCTTTTTTTTATGTTGATTCACCAGAATAACTAAATAATGCATTTGGTAATTTACATTTCATTTGGTTTTTCTACCACTTATGCCATGTGTAATTAATATATTTTAAATTCTGAAATAACTAATAATAAATAGTTTTACAAAAATGCATATTTATTTGTATTTATATTTTTTCTATTGAATAAGTCAGTAAAATGTCATTGCTACTTGTATTGGACGGCGATAAATAGGGTATCACCTCTGTTATAAACAACATTCACAACAACAATTAAAAAAAAATACTTCTTTTTGTCGTAAATGGGTTTCTTTTCTCCAATTATAGCACAAAATGTGAATTTTGAAGGAAAAGAAAACGGTTTGCAGCCGTTAAAGGATTAACCTTATCAAACCATATTATACAAGATACAAACAAAAGTCAAATATATTTGTTGAAACTTTTTCTTTGCAGAAAACAGAGAATAAATGTTAACTCGCTTGTATTTCTTTCTCTCTTTATATTTCAACATATTTTTAACAATAGCAAATTTTTCTATAAATCATTTCTTTACTTTTTATAATATTTTTCCAACACAGTTGTAAAATATTATGATAATTTTCCCTTTAATTCTGCATTTTCCATATAATATCGAATCATGTGGATGGCATTCATATTGGTTTAGTCATTAATTACCTTAAAATATTTCAAACATCTAACTTGAATTTCAGATTTTTCAGATCACTCAGTCAAACTTCAATCAGTCAATAAATTCAGATCAAAATCACTCAATCAATAAATTTCCGAACTTCTGCGATAATATGATAAGGATAATGTGTGTTCATACCATTGCATATAAATAAAATGCAGTCTGCGCTATGAAGTTTCGCGCAGCGACAACAGCGAGGTGTGACAAGTCTTTCTACTGGATGCTCTATATGCTGGCAAACCACAAGAAAACAATGATTTGCTTTTTAGTGAGAAAGAAATTACAAACCCACCCATAATTTTAATTTGCAATGTTGAATTTTTATTCTCTAATGAAAAAAAGTGATATATGAAGTAAAAAATTGATATTGATTGAAATAATTTATGCCGCTGTTAAGAGCTGAATACAATAAAAAACGGGTTTTTACCTGCTTTAGTCGGTTTCTTAAGCTCCTATTATTCCTTTTCCTCCTCATAACAGATCTTAATGAAAAGATTATGAAGGAATAGATAAAAAAAAATGATTTCCCTTCTCTTATAAGAAATTCCGTCTTATTGAATCATGAGTGTGTATGACTAAACTTACTCATTATTAATTTCCAAAATTCTTTCATCATTCTTTTGATTGTATTGATTGTATCCAGAAAGCTCGATAACGAATAGCGACATTCTACAAGAAGACTCGAAGCACCTGTAGTATAATATAACCGAAGCTTTTACAAAACCAGTAGTATTAATGAAATGAACAAAAAGCGGACAGCAAATCTCTAACAAAATAGCACACAGTCTAATAACGCTTGCAGTAAAACAGGAAAATCCATTCTACTATCAACACTCCAAATGATAATTAATCGATTTACTGACCCATGTGGGTGCGCCTCCACTAACATAGCTTCCGTGATAGGGTATAAAGTTTTCAAAAAGATTACATTCTCCAATCCTAATAGAGGTATCGCCAAAATTCTTGTATTTTCGAGAGCACTTTTGTCGCCAGAATCGTCAAATTCCTCGCCAAAAGGGGAAGTCCTTGACCTAGCTAGCTAGCTAGTTAGTTACTTAGTTATATTAATGGCCCATTTTAAAGAACATCAGGGCTATTTTGGTACGGACCTTTTAATTTTGAACCTCTTTCAGATGGCGGTTCTTGACCTAGCATCTGTTAGAAATGTCTAAAATTCTTCTCCTTACCTTGAAACTAATTGCTCAGGGAAGCAATGTTACATTTACGTAAAAATATTCTTTCCTTTCTTTGGCATTATTTTATAGAGATATTTGAGCTATTTTAACTCTATATTTTTTGAGAAATGTTTCTTTTGATTGAATTGACAGGCAGAAAGTCAACCGTCTACTGAGGAGATCACCAATGCCGATTGGTATCGCCGACTAAGCTTAAGCAGCATTCCTCGGAAATCCAGTTTATCTGCTTCCCATACAAGAAGAGCCTCGGATGCATCACGCTTGGTGAAACCCATACCTCTGACACTTGCATAATCGTTTGTACAGATTTTATTTTGCACCTTTATTTTATCTTTTGTTAATAAAGTTAATTTTTTAAAAAATAATTGGCACATTGAATTGTAAGAATGTTGGTGGGTAAAAATTTTCATAATCAGAACAGTGAATAGTAATGTTCTAAAAATGTGATTTCGCCATTTAAGAAAAGAAACTCACTCATACGGCTTTAACTTTTTAAAATCTAGTATTTTATTTTTGAACCACTACTTTATTTACACCTTCTATTCTGCGGTATATTTTTGTACCACCTTTACGTAGAGAAACAAGAACATCTAAGGTATGAAATATATCAAACATACGAAAGAGATGACAGTTAATTTTGATAAGATTATTTTTATCTTATTTATTTCTTGATATATCTACAAATAAAATTTGATTTCATCGTTTTAGGGATATCTGTTCATTTCCGAAGATATTGAATTATTATGCATATGGAATAGTTAGAAATTTATAAAATAAGTGTTTGCACACTGAAAAATAGCTACTGAAAGAGGGTGGCATGTTTTAGATCCTGTTTCTATAATTTGATGCGATTCATAGTATTTTAAAATGTTAAATTTTTTAGTGTAATGCAAGACATTTAATATTAGGGTGTCGCAAAAGTTTCTTTCTTATCGCACTATGAATGGCCTTATCTGGCTCTGCTTGTGCAAACATGCAGGCTTACCTATTAGCTGCCTATATCATCGGTTTCAGTCGTACCAGAGCCCTACTACACCTCAAAAGTTTCTTTTGTCCCTTTGATGGGATTGGAAAGGTGTAATTTTCTACGAGCTCCTTCCTCAAGGTAAACAATAAATTCTACGAAATACTGTCATCAACTGGATCTTGAAAGCTGCCATAGCTAAAAAACGGCCTGAATTAATGAACCGACGAGGTGTTGTTTTTCATCATGACAACGCGAGACCACATATTGAATTAGTCGTAAGAGAGAAGCTCTTACAGTTTGATTGGGATGTTTTACCACATCCTGCATATTCTCCAGATCTCGCTCCATCCGATTATTACTTCTTTCTGTCCTTAAAAAAATTCTTTTCGTGATAAGGGCTTTAAATCCATCAACGACATGAAAGCACCTCAAGGATTATCTCTTGTCCAAAACATAACAATTTCGGGAAGAAGGCATAATGAGGCTTCATGAGAGATGGAAGAAGGTAATATAGCAAAAATGTTCTTATATAACAAAATAAATAATATCTTAAACAGTAAATATTTTGTATTCATTTCATATTTAAAATAGAAACTTATGGGATACCCTAATACTATGTCCTGATCTAAACCTTAAAATATTTTTCAAGATGGTATGAATCATCTAAACGAAATCTATGAAACTCTTCCTCAGAGTGTTTTCAGTGATTTATAATTTTGCACAATAAAAATCTGTCTCAAATGTATTTTAATTGGTAGAGGAGACCGGGGTTTACTTGGTACAATTTTACAAAGATAATTTTAACATTTTAAAGCAAAATTTTCGCTAAATATCATTCTTATGATAAGCCCTATGACGTCAGCTACAGATCAAGAGAGGTTCTGAACATGCTCTACTGTTTCAGTTAATTAATGGGTGGGATATTTCATAAATTTTGATTTTAGATAAGTTTGCTAATTATTTCAAAAATAATTTTTACTTATTTATTTTCCGATGCATCAAATTTTAAAAGCTTTTTCCATTTATTTCCTAATGGCAATATTCTTATTTTTTATTAATCACAAAAAGGACCGAAACTATGGTATGGGACAAATTGAAACATATTACAACTTGTCAGATTTATCTTGAATTGTGTTTAATTTATGTAGTTAAACTTTCTGATATTAACAAGCACCCACAAAAATCAGATTTTTTTTTCCTAAAGGTACCCTTCAGACTGAGTGGATTTCATTTAAAAAAAACTCTGTTCCTAACTGCCCCACCTGAAAAAGAATAAATGGGAAAAGAACATAGAGATGAAATTACTTAGAAATGAAAATAAGAAAAAAGAATTTTAAAAAATGAAAGGGAAAATTCCTAAAGAAAAAATAGACGAAGAAATGGATATTGAACGATATACAGAAAAATGGTTTTGTTCTTGTTTGCAGAGATGTGCGTGTACCAACTCTGATGATAGATTATATTATAGCATATTACATTAACATCCCGTTTTCAAGCAACGTTTGGGACAGATCACGTAATTTTGAGCTGCGTTCGGATAATAAGGATAGCGTTTGAACTGGCATCCCCTCTTTAGACTCCCGCGTCACACTAGAGGGAATACGTTTGGCTCCAACAGTAATACAGTATACCAGACCCGCTTCCGCAGCAGTTTTAAATATTTCTGATGTAAAATCAACAACATTGTTGACAGTTTTTTATACATATTCTAGATGAATAACTTAAGAATTAAAGAAGCAACAATAATCAAGGAATAGCAAATGCATTAAAAAATATATGCATTTTTCAAAAACTATTTACAGCTAATCTCAGATGTCGTCTTCGTCATCTGACCGCGGTTGAAAATTACAAGGTGCGTCCCAAAATAGCCCCAGTGTTGCTTTAAAACGAGACGTTAATATAATTAAACTAAGTAATTCATAGAAAAATTCAAATCTTTAAGTGACCCTTCGAAGGCCTCGCATAGAAACTCAAAAACATCTTTTTTAGGGGCTTTGGGGAACTAAAAGGTTTCCTTTTATTGACGTACAAAAAATATTCTTACGAATAATTTGTTTTTATATTACGATTTAGTTTTCGTTAAGAATGCTTATATTTTCGAATATATTTTTTAAAATTATTATTTCACAGGTAAATCTATTTCTCATTTTTATACCAATTTAAACATCGATTCATTGAACAAATTCACTATGAATGTATTAATACGTTCTTCATAATTAACGATATGTTGCATATTCACAAGTTCATGTTATCTATGTGGGTCAGTTTCTCTTGAAAGAAACTCTTCAATAATTCGTACAACAATTAACAGAGGCAGTAACTCAATTAAATTATTTTCTATTAAGGCTTCTCTACGTATAATTAAGCCGTTATTTCCTGTCTGTTTTAATAGAGGCTTTTAAAGTTTTTTAGGGGCAGAGCTAGACATTCAGGTGGGACGAAAAAATTCAAAATATTTTTTTCATAACGCAATATCGGAGAAAGCTGCAAAGTGGGAGAAATGCAATATGGGAAAATATTCATATATTTTTTTATGTCTTTCACTCCTAAATGGGGCTTAAAAATCATAAAAATAATTACAGAAATCTACTGTTCTTCATTAATTCTTAAGATTTTAAAATTTTCTGCATTTGTTTGTTATAACATTGGCTATTATATACTTCTTAACAAATAAAAATGAATGAGCTCAGTATTATTCGCGATTAGAATATATTAAATGATTATAACCTGAAGCTCCTAGCTTTTCTTTTCATGATTCATTTATTCGCATTTAAAATTTGTCAAACGCTCAGTTCTCTGAAGTGGTTTTTGTTATTCGGCACCACGATTATCATATTTTCAGTGCAGAAAAAAATTGCATTAATTCACTGGGAGTATAATTTGAAGAAAGTTTTCAGAAAAATTACGAGTTGTTTCCACAACCTTAAATACTTTAGATTCTATGAGAATTTTCCTGGCTTTAATATTTAACAGCTGTGGTATAAGTGATTTAATTTTTTTTTCGTTTTTTTATATTCTCAATATAATTTTTGCTTTTGTTAACCACCTAAAATGTATCAATAAGCCAAGATCGCTGTTAGCCAATTCTACAATATAATTTACCATTTTAGGCCAAATGAAATATTGAGAAGGTAATTTTAATTCTGAGGATATTTTTTGGTCAATATTGGTGTTGAGTCTATAATATCAAATTTCCAAGATATCTGTTGAGAAATAATAATAAAATGCATGCAAAAATTCTTAAAAACACATATTTTAATAGATAACGTATTTTTTAATGTCTCTTAAATTTTATCACTTCCAGTACTCATGCTATTCATTTTTTTCTAACAAATGACCTTCAAACTTTGAACCTTGTTTTGCAATGTGCTAACATAAGCAAAAAAAACAAAAAAAATGTTGATGTTTAATGGAGCTGAATCCACGTTTTTGCGGCCTAACTTCATTTTAAAAAAATGGCTCATTTTTTTTACACAATCTTAACGTTTGTTCAGCACAAAAAAAAAATTCAAATCAAGAAATGAATTTCAATATCGTAAACCATTTAAAATTTTTGTCCAGGTCATGTTATTTCAATCAAGGAAATGTCTGTATTTTCTCAAAAATTCAGATTTTTTTTTTTTTTTTTAGAAAATTTCTCAGCTTTCTCTGTAATATCAGGATAGCTAACTAATTGAAGTCTAAATCTTGTATACACTTCATCTGCAATAATTCAACCTTTAGTTTAATTATCTCAAAGGTCTAATTGCTGTAAGTATATGATACGTACGGATTAATATCAATATTTTTTAATGACCATTACCTTTACCCCACATTTATTTTATTCAAGCCAGAAAACTTGTTCGTTGAATATAAAAGATTCTCAATTTGATGATTCAATTTGAATTCTTCAATTAATGCAAGTAAATTTAAAAAGGATTAAAATCTCCAAATATATCGGCTAGTGAATTTAGAAACAGCAGTGATGCGAAAAATAATTTAATTAAGAGAATACAAATCAATTTTTTAAAGATTACTTCGAAATAACCCATAATTTTTAACTAACCCGTAATTAGAGAGATGAATTTCTCACGCGACCAGAGACCTAGTCAAAATGACTCCATTGTTTTTTTTTTTGTCTTTTGTAAAAAGCATTAGAACACATTCAGGAAGTCATGTAGTTACCAAAAATATAAAAAATATTAATATTAAAAATGTTAAATGCTATAATATTAAATAGTGGAACGATGTTACAAGAAAAACCTAAACAATCTTTTGGTGAGTATTTACTTCGTTTAGATATTACGGAATGACACTAATGTTAATAAGTATTAGAATTTAACAAACAAAAATGACAAATACAGTATTTTAAAATATTATTTTAAGAATATTTCTTTATTCCTTTAGCATTATTCAAATTAAAAGCACTTTCAGAGGCATGGAGTTAATGACTCCATAAATAACAACAAAATCTTTGAAAAATAGTAACTCGGTTGTACGCACGTGTTCATACTTACGACTTCTGCCAACGTACTGCTGAAAGAACAACTTGAAGATACTGAGGAGATGATTGTATTTAAAAAACAAAATACCACGTGAAAATCAAAGCTAATGAACAACGTGGAGTCATTTTGACTCCCGTCTCCAGTTACAGTTTAATCGTATTTCAGAAAAGTACCTACCTATACTTTTCTTTGATTAGGAATTTCTAACAAACGAGAACGATTATGTATTAATACAGATGTGATTTTGTCACAAAAAGTAGAATCAAACCAAAAAATTACGAAGGGCAGAAAGCGAAAGGAAAGAAAAAATTAAGAAGGCGAATTTAGTCTTGGATATCCAGGAACAATTGGACGAGTGCCAAACTTGGGCTGCAGAGATCTTTGCCAAACCGCCGCTAAAATTAGAGGTGAGAAAAACAATCTTTAGCTTTTCGACCTGTCACTTAGCAATGAGTAATATGAGAATTGTGACCTTTTGAAGACAAATAGCCTTCCAGCCCATGCTTCAGTATTCCCTAAACAATACACTCCCGAGTATCCTGTTCGCAATTGTACGTACTACTTCCGTACTATCCGGCCTATTTTTCTTCTGTAGCAATTAAATGAGGAAGACAAGGTTTACATTGGCAACATTGTCAAGACATTGGCAGGAGGAGTCTGCTACAATCCTCCTACGTGTCTTATGCAAAATACAAGTTGTGACAGGAAAAGAGAAGCGTTTTGTTCATTGTTTCGTCAGTATGTAACGGACCTCAATTGTTGCCGCTGTTCCTGATTATAACTGTACAGTGTTCCTGATTATAACTGTACAGCAAACACCGGCAACTGCTTCTATGATTCACCGGCGACGTTCACATTCAACGTGGTTTGAGACAAATGGAGGGTTTAGTCCTCGATAAGAAATGAGAAAATACATATTATAACATTGGGTTCGGTATAAATTTTTTTACTTCTGGAATTGGTGGGCAAAGAAATGAGATCATAAAATTCTCGCCTTTCCGGCTTTTGTACGGCTTACCCTTCCGCCACATTAGACCGGATACTCGGAAGTGTACTGTGTATTAATACTTTTGTAATTTTTGCACTTCATCGTATTCATTTCGAAAAAATAAGATTACATAAAAGTACAAGATAAAAACTTACCTTTTCATTTTTAATCTATTTGTTGAATGTTATGTATGTATTAAACCTTTGCACTCTGATGTCCTCTCGAAGACACCATTCAAGGCGGTGCATCATTTTGACATTTTATTATTTTTTTAAATTTTGATTGCTAAAAAATCCCTAGAGAGTGGTAAGAAGACGAAGATTCATTTTTCAGGGAAATTCAACTTAAGACAATTATTTGTATTTATTTTTCCGAGCAATAAATAAATCCTTGTATTAAGTGAATAATTATGCATCAAATTACTTTTCTGAGTGCAAAAGGTTTAAGTGGAGATTGAAATGCAGCAACCCTAATGAGCTAGGCACCACTATGGGTTAGTTCGGTTCAATTTTCGTCTTGGTTTGTCTTCAAGAGCTGTTTTCGTTAACTGGACTTTTAGTTCAGTTAACGAAAACGGTTAGAAACGCTTTTTCGTTGTTAGATTTTAATCTTGTCAGGAGATATTTATGTTAAAAAAAAATATTTATCATCATACAAATAATTATTGCAAGGCTTTAATTTTTAATTATAGCCTTGCAAATTAAATATTTACTTGGATTTGTGTCACACTTAAATTCAAGACAAAAAGGAAAAATTTTCTACAGAAAAATAGTTTTAAACCCTTAAAAATTGCAAACTACATTATTTAATATTAGATGCTAAATATTTATGATAACAAGATATGGCATTTTAGTGATTTCAAAAAATTGCACATTAACGTTTTTATTTTCATTTCATATAATCACTCTTTTTACATTAACATTTAAAACGTACGAAAAGCTAGCTTTAAAAATGAAAGAAATGACTAGAACTATATAATAAAATCCTTTTATTTCTCATATATGACATTCAAAAAAAATTTCATAAGTTACAAAAGGCGAAATTTTCAGTTTAATATAATTTAATGCTACATTTTAAAAATGTATTGAGATGTAAATAAATACTGAGATCCAAACAGTTTATGCATTCAACAAAGTTAAATGAAAACTACTTATATAATGATGAAACTCCCATCTTCAGATGTTTCAAGACTCAATCGGTAATACTTCGTGAACATATTTCATCCGACCCTGGTTGAAGTCAGCCACAGTGTTTCCGGATCCATATAGTACCCATTTCGTAGTAAGTAGTCCTTCCACTCCAACGGGTCCTCTAGCATGAATACGGGCTGTGCTAATACCAACTTCCGCCCCTTCAAAAAAAGATTCATTCAGTATTTTTTAGATAGTCTATTACAAGAATTTTTTCTATAAATATCTATAGTCACAAAGTACAGTTTTAATCTTGTCAAAAAAGCATTTTTACATTTAACCCTACAATGCATGACTTTTTATTTTTTTACAAAAAAGTATGTGTTTTTGAAAAACTGCTTATAATTCAAGAAAATTATTTTTAAAATGTTAAAATATTTTTTCGTCAAATTTTTTAAAATGTTAAAATATTTTTTCGTCAAATTTTTTAAAAAATTAAAATGTGCCAGATTGTTACATTATAAATTAAACAACAAAATCTTATTATAACAATTCTGCAATAAAAATAAGTCCTTTTTTAACAATATATATTTTACGAAGCAAAAAAAGTATTTTGATTATATTTTTAATGGTAGAACTATTCATACTACAACGGTCCTGGTATTTTTTCCAAGTTTCCAGTTTAAATCTAATCCTAATACCGCTATCATAACCTATCTGTCTTTAGTACTTTTTTTTTAGTATTTAAAAAGGGATATCCGGACATTCATTGTTACCTTACCTACCTATTCATTCCTTTTAATCCATCTTGTGAAATTTATAAATGAAAATAAAAACATGTAGCCAAACAGCTACGCGATGCACTGAAGGGTTAAGCTTCTGCTAATCTTTATTCTGTATATGCTTATCTTCTTTCTGTCATCTTAAGCTGTATTCTTGGTAAATTCTTTAAATTTCCATAAAATTTCAATCATAAAAAGGAGCTTCTCACGACTACTACAATTTGTTTTATATTTAGACACAAATTATCTGAATTCTGTAGCTCCGTTTGAAGCATCAGTCATAATGAGAATTTAAAAATCATCAGGATATGTAAATAAATTCTATTATTGGGCTTTCCTTGAATACATTTTTCAATTCCATTAAATATAACCAACAAATTTTTTTTCGTCTGTGTTGATTGTTTAGTATATGAGTTTGTAGCAGACTTTTTCATTTAAAGAAAAAATAGGGGAGAAAGTTATACCTTTGGCCACTTCAGTCTGTGCTGACAACTGATGATAAAATTTCGGAATTTGCTCTTAGAATAAGGATAATCCATCATTGGGCTAGTTAAGCGTGTTGCTGTTCGAAAGAAATGCTTACTGCGGCAAATGAAAATATTTATCCCATCTTACCAATGAACAGTAAGTATCAGAAATATTTGCCTCATTACTTTTTTCGATAAAATAATCACCTTATTTTGTGCATTATAAAGCTTTAACGACACAATGTTGTACCTTTGATGAGGCCGAAAGTACAATAATTCTTATTTAGTAAATATTAGAGATACTTGATCCATGGTGATTTTCTTAAATTTTGAGATAGAGATGGCAAACACGAATTAGCAACTATATGACAATTGATCATATAACAGATCTGTATTTTTTTTTCCATTTCTATTGTCACGATGAGTACGCAAATATATTTAGAAAACCTGAAAAACATGAAAACTGCAATTAAATACTACAGGGAAAGAAAATTGCTAAAGAGACAACTTTAATCTTTTATTTGAACAAAATAAAATAATCGGGTATGTTTGGGGATAGTGGATCCGTCGCTTTCTCGCTAACTCATAAACTACTGTTATAAATGCTCAAGCATTGGTGTGGTGCCACACTGTAACTTTATCTTGATCAATAAGCCAAATCTTATCGACAATCTTGGCAATCAATTAATGTCGGTATGAAAATATTTCATGTCCCGAATAACGAAACGATGCCTCCGTGGGAAAATGCTCATGGCATTCATTTTTGTTCTTTTGAAAGAAACCATTAATTTAATCGTTTTAAAAGAATTTTGCTTCTAAAAATTTATTAAAAGGCAATTTGTCTGTAACTCTGCCATCCAGAAAACAATTACGATTTTTATGTATATAATATTAATACAGTCTAATGAATGCAGGCATAATTTCCAGTTTAACGCAAATTTAATCTTTATATCTTGTTTCAGGTATTTAACAGAACAAAAAAAAAATATACAGAAAGTATTTTAAATAAAAGTTTAAATGTGTATCAATAATAATTGGTTCTTTTCCATGTTTCCTCAAATTTTTTAACCTTACAATTGCCATCCAATGTGTGCTTTATACCTATTAGATGCTCGCCAACTTTTCTTTCCAAAAGTAATGAAGTTCCAGTAAACCTAAAATGTGAGCACAAATGTGACTGAACACATATGCCATACAATCTATGTTGCAATTACAATACTCCTTCTAACTTCTTACAATATTACTCATCTAAACGGAAAAGGTATTTATCGAAAATGAGGAATTTATGTTAGTAATCTATTTAATTACAGCAACGAACATGAGATTTAATTAAACCAAAATATGTTCAAACAATACATGTTCATGAATGTGCCATTGCCAATGCAAAAAAGTGGATCCATCATGGATTGCTCATAAAAAAACAGGGAAATAGTGTCTAAGAGACTTCAGAAAAAGACGCATTGAAAATCTCTAAGACAAAACGTTTAAATAGAGTTACAGCTTTACGTAAAGGAACCACAGCAACAGTTTTTCCAATTTTACAAAAGGATTTTACCACATCAAACACACATACATCCATTCTAGTCTTATGTCACATGTAATTACGATGAAAACAGGAAGTCTACAGTTCAAACCCTAAGTTCTTAAACCGAAAAGGAAAAGGCATATCCGTAGAGTTGACTTCTGGTGAAAGAAAAACATTGATAACAATACTAGTTGTAGTAAGTAATAGCATTCCTCCTACTTCTATATCAAAGGATGAACTGACAACCTTTCATGCTAAATGGAGATCCACCAGGTACAATTGGTACATTAGTTCTTCTGGATGATCAAAAGTAACAATTCCTCTCTAATTTTTTAAGCACTTTATCAATCATTCCTCGCCAAACCCTGAAACACTGGCACAGTTACTCATTAATAACCATGAAACTCAAGTGATTATTCCTGTCATTAAAAAGACCAAACAATTATATGATTATCATGACCTTTCATACCCATACGAGTCGCTGAGTGCAGTTACTTGACAAGGGTGTATTTCACCCATTCAAATCGTAGGCAATGAAAAATTGGGTGTTTATGCCAATTGCCCTAACAATTTTTATCCTAAATGATGTGGTCATATTGGTTGAAACTGCTTTTGTCAAATTGATAACTTCAAATATTTTGAAAGAGATGTTACAAATTCTGTTCTATTTAAAGAGAATAAAAAATCCAGAAATTCTTCGTCAGTAAACAGGCCGTCAGTTCATCTAGATTTCATGAAAGACTTAACTATAACAGGTTCTTCAACATTGAATCAGATATAAAGTCCTCTCGGTCTAAATTACCACTAACGTCTTGAGATATACTCGTAAAAATGTGAGACCTTCACCTGTTCCTTTAATTTGCTGAGTCTCAGGGAGAGAAAAAAACAAAAATTAAATCACAAGTAATCTATGCCATCAAAAAAAAATTCTGAAAAAAAATTATAGATTTTTCCGAACTACAAAGTAAAGACTTGCCTCGTTCATTCAATAATAGTAAAGGAAATAAAACTTTTAAAAAGTCTGGAATCTTGTAAATAATTTGTCCTTATGCGCAAAAATAGTTCCTATGAAACAATAACTACTTCAAACAATGTTTTATATAATTAAAAGTCATTTTCTCATTTATGTGTGTTTTAATAGTAAATCCAGGTCAAAGATATAATTTCGGTCATAAGTACAACAATATGTTGTACCACAAGCCACTGTATACAATTTTTAAAAAAATGTTAATTTTAAATTTTTTAAAAACGAAGTAAAGATCAGTTTTTGCAACAGAATAATGAACTTCCAAATATCGAAAACAAATTTGATCAAAAGGTATAACACTCACCTAAATAATATCTCTGTTTTCATCAAAGAGAAATATTCCTTACTTTCCTCACTATTAAAGAGGAAAGAGAGAGGATATTTTTTTTAATATATAGAGCATATTTTGTGAATTACTCACCTAGACCATAACGATAACCATCAGCAAATCTTGTACTTGAATTGTGGAAAACGCATGCACTGTCAACACCCTGTAGGAACTTTTGAGCATTTTTTTCTAGGAAATAAAATATACAAATATTCAAATAAGAACATTAAATTCGTCAAAAAAAATTTTTTAAATAGTTTTTATTACTTAATATAAAAGTCTAATTTCTAATCAAAATATCCATCTAATCATAATCTTCCAAAAGGTACGTATTTTGGCAATTATAAGTGAATTTAATTAATCCCTGATATATAAAGATCCAAATGTAATTAAAACAAAAATTTAAAAAGAAACATAACTATTAAAATAACTCAAAATTTAAAAAAAAAAACATTGCAACTAGAGCGTTCAGATGCTGAAACATTTAAAAAACAAAAGACTGCACACAACTTATTTCCAGTAGAAAAAGCCTGGTATTGAAAAATAGGAATAAGAATGAAAAAAATCCGACCTGATGTCTTTGTTCGGGGTCACCATCGGGCAGGAATTTAAATTTTTTCACCCTGTAAATGGCCTGACTACATATAAAAAATTCATCAATCCTGAACTGAAACTCCAAAAACAGTGAGGTTTCCGAAAAAAGAAGAAAGATTACACATAATGCAAAAATAGAAAAACCAAGAAATTCAAACACTGTTTCGTGCTTCCTAAATTTTCAAAGAAACGGTGGGATATCAAATTACAGAAAAAAGAGAGAATTCATCAAATAGCTTAAAAAGAATTATCCAACATAAAAATTTTTTATTATAACTTTGAAACAAAAGCGAAGCTATTAAACCATCTGCAAAAGAAAGCGCTTTTAAAAATGCATAGCCCCACAGAATAAAACTGGGAAAATCACGCAGCGCCATCTATTGACTGACAATAAAACAAAATACAAAATGTAAAAGATAAGATTACCCTTCCCTAATTAAACAAGCTATATTGCAATGATTTTTAGGAAAATCGTTAGAATATAAACTTCTAAGAAGATTGTTTGCGCTCCAATATAAGGAGTCGCTATTTTTTAATCCTGTTAAATTGTGAAAAAATTAAATTCTTGGAGATTTTAAAAAATTAAATTTGAATGGAAATTACTCACCTTAATAACTTTGAAATCAAATTCTTCAATTTTATCGTAAATAACGGAAAGAGTTAATTTTTGAATAATTTTTCTGTGATTATTATTCATTAATTAATAATTTTTCAGGCTCCTCACAGGGGAAAAAACCCAAAAGTGACTGAAAATCTTCAGGCCGGATCCATTTTTTTATTTTTATTACTATTATATATATTAATATCTAGTATATATTTATATATTATAATATTCCAGCTTTTTCTAATTGGAGTAAGTTGTGAAAAATTTACTTATATACAGTTTCATCATGGGGTGGAGTGGGAACTGTAACTGAATATTCTTCTCATATGTTTCATATATTCAGAAACAGATTAGGATAGTCATCTAAAAATTGAACACTATTTTTTAATTCCTACTATTAATTAACACTCTTCTTATATATATTTATATATCTTGTTCAAATTTTCAATCGTTAATAAAATACTTTTTATTCATCCACTCAAGTACAAATACATTTTTTAAAACTTGTAGTGGATGACACTTGATGTTAACAGTTTTCAAATATTAATTCATTAATAAAATTTAATTAATTAATTTTAGTTTTATATGGGAGAAAAAAATTTCTCTTATATAAAAGATATTTTTCTTTGTTGACTTAAGTAGGAATTGACTTAATTATATTACTTGTTTAATTGAAAATTTCATTTCATTTAATGTTAATTATATTACTTCTAACATTACTATTTCGAAAATGTTTCAATCATTTTTTTCAAAAATGCTTCTCCAAAAGAAGAAAATTTGACTAAAATACAATATTCTAAAATTGTCCAAAGCTTTCTTAATTTATTACAGCGCAAAAATTTTATATTATATATATATATATATAATATATTCTTCAGCTTCTCAAATATTAATTGAAACATAAAGGATGAGGAAACATTTTATTAAACGAAACTCACCATCTTCTGTCACAATAACATCCGTGTGGCTGCTACCGTAAGTATTGATATGGTTAATTGCAGATTCCACGCTCTCCACTATCTCAATAGCGCATTCCAGAGCCCCATATTCCGTTTTCATCGATTTGGCTGGAGGAGGACCAAATGTTAGGATATTGTGTAATCTAGGACCAGAATAAATGCGCACCTAGAGAGTAGAAAGAAAGCTTTTAATACCATAGGGTAAATAAATAAAAGATTTTAGATTGGTGCCAGTGTTCAGGAAACACTGGGGTAGCGAGTAGGGAGAGGATATAAATGACTAGGGCTCCAGTCTTATAGGGCGCCTTAGTGAAAAACCTTTAGTAGGTTTATTCAATTTTTTAAAGCCAAATATGATAAAGAGGTGAAAAATAACACCATGCCCCTACCGCCATTCATACTTAAACTATTGAT
This sequence comes from Argiope aurantia, assembly GCA_026543865.1. Classification (NCBI taxonomy): domain Eukaryota; kingdom Metazoa; phylum Arthropoda; class Arachnida; order Araneae; family Araneidae; genus Argiope; species Argiope aurantia. The sequence continues at coordinate 460,314 of JAPMOR010038824.1, read as the reverse complement.
GACGATTAAACGCGAAATAATATTATTACAATCCTGGTATTATTTATCTTAGCTACGCCACTCTAATGAACTAAAAAGAAAAGAAAAAGGCATACCCCTTCTTTTTTCAATGAATTGCAGATATCAACAAAGAGGTTATTGTCCAAGTGAGAACGGTGAAGGAGAAGAGTTTCCATCGCATTGCAGGCTGCAGGATAGTCGCATTTGGAATCTTTTACTGAGTGGCAAGGAAAAGAAAAGGAATCGATTAGTTGTTATATAGAAACAGAAATAAATTTGGAGAGTATTTCCGTGGCATTCGCAACAATAGCACAATGAAGTTTTGAATGACTGTGTTAAAAGAATTTCCGATTATATTGAACCCTTTGCACTCGGAGGGCTCTACTCGGGCAGCATTCAAGATGATAAATCGTTTGAAGTTTTATTTATTTTTTTAATTTTGAATATTAAAAACACGTACAGAGTGTTAAAAAGATGTCGAATAATTTTTCGAATAAATTCAACTTAACACACTTGTTTATAATTCCGAAAAATAAATATATGTATGTCCTTGTATTGGGTGAATAATTAGGATCACGGTAGATTGGTGGTAAGGTCTCGACTTCCGAACCGGGGGGTTTCAGGTTCGAGACCCGCTTCCCCCGAAGAACCATCGTGTAAGCGGGTCTGGTGCACTTTAAATCCGTCGGGGCCAAATGTCCTCCCACTCTTGTGGTGTGGAAGTTTATAGAGAGGGTGCCAGCTCAAGTGTCATCTGACAGCGGTTCAAAATTACGAGGTCCATCCCAAAATATCCCTAATATTGCTTTAAAAATGGGACGTTAATATAACTAAACTACGTGAATAATGATGAATCGAATTACTTTTCCCGAATGCAAAGGGTTAAAAAAAGTTCAAGAAGCGTCTTGAATCAAAAATGCAATTCCTTTGAAATCATTTAATGTTTCATAAGAACTGAATGGGAGCATAGGAAAGAATTCTCTCCAAATTCTTAATTTCTTTTTTCTTTCTTTTCCTGTTAATACTTTTAGCCACATTATATTATATTGATTATAGTTTTCAACAATTTTGTAAACAGTGGCTCTATTTCCAAAGAATTCGTTTATTAAATTAATCTTTAAAATATATTGAATACGAATTCATTTTTAAAAAAAGGCAAATAGGGTATTAAACGTTTAAAGTATTTACTTAGACAATCTCAAATTTAACTTTTATTGGCGTCTCAAGAAATTTAAATTAGCTATGTAGACTAAAATTTATTCCCAATAAGAAGCATTACCGCTCTTTGGTGTTTTTATTGTGGTTTGACATCTTTCTGTTTAGATTTAAATCTTAATCTCTTATTTACTTTTTAGACAGCATGCAACGAATTTTTTTCCTTTAATCTGCTTTTTTTAATAAAGAAAGTACATTCAACTTTTTGAATAAATAATTGATAACAGAGATACCGTAAGATGAATGGGAGATTTAGAAGTTCTCTAGTAATATAATTTGTCTTCAGTGAGTAAAATAAAATAAAATTGACGCAACTGATAAAACTCATGGGCTTTTCAGTGATTAATTTGTAGTTGTTTTATAGATGTGGTCGTATTTTAAAACTGAAAATCAGTTTCAAGAAAAATAGTAGTTTCGCACACATTATTATAACTGTCTATTTTTTTACCTATACGGAGAGCCATGGCAGGATCTGCATTCTCATCCACATAGACATGGCAAATACCTTCACTATGTCCTAACACAGGAATTCCTCGACTTTGTTGTTGTATCTCTTTCACTAGTTGAGATGAACCACGTGGTATGACCAAATCAATGTAATCTTCCATTTGTAGCAACTCGCCAACATCTTCACGACTGCTGACCTAATGATACAAAAACATATTTTAATAAATTAACGATTCCATAATTGACTGAGAATCAGAAATATAGACAATTATTTTTCTATACTAATCTATAGAAATACAAAACCTGATCTTTTGGGGATGTCGAACGTCTATCTTTAAAATCCTGCATTGATCCCTCAGAGGGATTACCAAGAGTTTTCTTCCACTTTAATATGTAATCCACTGCAAACGAGCAAACTCACCATGAAGATCATCTTAGACAGCTGGCTCTAGAAATTATTAGTTGCATTCCTAAAGATACAGGACAGGTCTATACTGATGGTAGTCGTACAAAAGATCGTACTAGTAGAGAGATTTATATTAGGACCTCCCACCTGGAGACTACAATAAAGCAACGGAACCCTGACACTTGCTCTGTCTTCAGGATTGAGTTAATTGCGATTAATGTAGGGCTTAATGCTATCATATCTTATGATTGTGATTTGGGGGAACTATGGATTTTATTGGGCAGTCGCAATGCATCTTAGTGGCTGGTACTCTGCAAACGATGAAACCAGAGTGGAAGAGGAAGATCTCTCAGAATTATGAGGTACACCTTCAATGGATCCCTTCACACGTAAACATTAGTGGCAATGAGTTCGTTGATAGATTGGCCAAAGAGGGTAGTGAGAATGAAACGGCCGCTGGTTCTTTGCTTACTTATCAAGAATTATATTCAAATGAAAGATGTAAACTCAATTTAATATGGTGTAGTCCACTTAAGTACCAATGGTACACGGGATCATCCCCTCTTCTAAAAATCAAATATGATCAGGGCTCCCAGCCTGCTCTGGCTAGACTAAAAAGTGGCCACCTTAAATGGCTTTCCTTTGAAAGTGGTAGAAAAATCCATTCCACTAGTAAAAAATGCTGTGACCATCCAGCTTCACCGGATCACATTTTGGGTTGCATCGGACTTTCTAAGAGAGACTTAACATCCGATCCCCTTATTATCATGTGTGAACATGTTGTTTTGGCTTGAGGTTTTTGAAGCGATTTGAAGGCAATAAAATTGTTGAAGCCTCAAAATGCGTAGGCAACAAAACGGCGATTCATTGCTTTTTTTTTTTTTGAGTCGGCTTTCACAGTATAGCTTTTGAAATATTTATTGTCTGCTAATGTAGTTTTATTTTGAAGCCGGCTTCCACAGTATAGTTTTTCCATTATCTATCGTCTGCTAATGTAGTTTTATTTTGGAGTCGGCTTTCTCTGTATAGCTTTTGAATTATCTATCGTCTGCTGTTGTAGTATTTCCCTTGGAAATCACAGTGTTATTGCCTAACTCGCGCAACGTTTTTTTTTTTTTTTTAAATAAACCAAACAAGTTAAAACATTGTTTGTTTAATAGATAAAGATTGTTGATTCAGGGATAATTTTAACTAATTAAAATAAGGTTATTAGAAAATAATGAAAAAGGTTGCCACATTTGGTGATTTATCACCATCTAAAGTTGCAAAGTGAATTCCAAATTATCCATTCTCTGAATTCTTACGAATTGTCTTAATCAATTTAAGTCATTAACCAGTTTAACAATCACGAGATTATCAGATTACGCATGCGTCGATATTTAGAAAAACGATGGGTTTTTTCCCTCTCAAAATCGGTCAGCTCCAAAACTTTGTTTGCCAGCTAGAAAAATTGAAAATGAAAGTTTAAAAATTATATATAGAGAGGGGAGGGGGGAAAGAGATCGATAGAAAAGTCTCGTGATTGTTTCAAACCGGTTTAAACTGGTTAATGACTTATAATAAAGGTTAAAGACAAATAATAACTTAAAAAATAATAATGTTCTCACATGATAACTTGAAATTTGCGATAGTAGATTTCATTTTTATTTATTTTATTTTATTTATTACTTTTTGCATTTTAACGATATTAGATAAATAGTTTTAATATCGGTTTAATCTAAATCGTCTTTGTTTTACATAGATTTAAAAATGTACTAAAAAATGTTTGCTTTTCTTTTTAGGGAACAAAAACGTTTTTAGATAATTAATTTAAAACAGATAAGATAAGAAACATGTTTAAGCGATGCATAATAAGCATGAAGTCGTCAGAATATTAAGTAGATTTCTTTTTAAAACGAAAGCAAATAAAAATCGTTTTAAAAAGTGGAAGCAAAGCAAAAATATTACCACTTGACATCTAAAATCAAATAATCTAAATCCTTCGTTTTCTTGATAAGAATTTAATAATAATTTATAATAGTCGTTGCCATTTATCAAAATGTAAAAATTTAAAAATTCGGATCTTTCTATTAAAATATTATCACGCTTAGACTTCATTCGTCTATCTTAATTTTATTATTATATATTTTTGGCGGTAACAACTTACTGAAGCTGATCTGATATATGCCAGATCTTTTCAGGATAAACAACAACAACATACTAATCTATACAGGTGAAAACTTACAAGTGAGATAGCTTCGCTTGCACCATGTATGGATAAGGCTTCTTCGACCAACTTCATTAGGTAAGTATTTGTGTGATTTGCTTCCTTGCCGCCTTTCAAAAGCAATCCATTTGCAGAACTAATGGCCAAAGCAGCAACCTATTCAAATGAAAATTTCTATGAGAATCTACATATTGTCATTAATGATTATGGAGCTAGCTCACTTAGTGTAAAAAAAAAAAAAATAGAAGGCAGAATTATCAGTAAAGATGCCCTATGTGCAGCAACAATCTTTGGATTCATTTTACGCTTTTTTTTCCCTTAATACCGCTTGAAATATTATTAATAAGAAATTTTTAAGATAAAATCCAATCAGTGCAACTTGAAACCACAGAACTATCGCAAGGTGATATTCGGTGGTATATTATCCACTTTGTTTAAACTGTGACGATCTACCTCATAACTTTAATGAATTTAAAGCAATGTTTTAATTTAAAAATATTTGAAATATCCCCTCCTGCAGTCAGCTGTTGACTGCAGTTTTTAAAAAATAATATTTCTCGAAACTGAATTTAACTTTAAGAAATGGTTTAGTAAAAAAAAGTAAAGGTTCCTCTACAACACTGGATGAGGCAATATATAAATTTTTTTCTTCATTTGTATTTCATAGTCAGATTTCTACGGCAGTTCTTACCCAGAAGTAGGGAGTTTTCATTTCTGACAATTGGAATCAACGAATTTGGAACTTTAACAAATTAGTTTTAATGAGTAAGGAAATCTTAAAGATGGGTGCATTCTACAAACATATTTAAAATCTTTCACGAAATCAAGATCTGCTCATCTTTTTTTATAGAGAAAGTAGGTAAATGTATCCTCTACACTTTTTCATCTCTGCTTTGTGTTGCCTCTGCTAATAAGAAATGTGCAGCTTTTTTTTTTAAAGAACATTATTTTTGTCATTTTAATCTATCTCTAATTTAAATCAAAGTTATTGGCGTAGAAAAAATATTGTCTCTATGACAAAATATGAATTTTTTCCCTTCTTCTCGCTATATACGACCTTGAAATGTAAAATAAAAGAACTAGTGTTTGTGTTGCTGCTCCTTAATACATAAAAGAAATTTTTGAATATTGTTAATAATTCTATAATGCTGTTCTCCTCTGAATTAGTTGAGTTACTTTATACTGCGACTTAATCATTCATTTATAGTGAAATGATTATGATTGGATACATTTTAATAGTGCATTTCATTAGCTTTATGTTTTTATTAATATTTACTTTGTTATTATTAATTATTTTCTTCTTTGTCTTTATTTTATTTATTTACTTGTTTATTTTTACCTTATTATGAATCCTTTTTTAGTTATGAGTAAGAGAATGTTATATTTTCTAAAGTCATTTTTAGAATACCATTTGAATGCTTTACTTGTCAAATTGATTAACTCCATAAAACAAGAAGATGAGAAACATTATAAAATAGTATATATTGTTTTCTAAAATTCTTTTTAAATTATAAATTCAAAAATATGATGTTGACTATATTACTGCAGAGGCTTTTTTTTTATCTAACATCATTTAGAAAGCATAAGATAGTACAGGGATGGTGAACCATTGGCACACGTGCCATTGATGGCACGGGACACAATATTTTGAGCACGCAGCCGATCAATACGGTTTGCATTTCAGTTCAAATTAACAAAATTCACGATGAAGTATTAGAAACAAACGCGAGTGTTTCCATTCCATTTAAAAAAAAGGGCCCAGATATTTGTACAGCTGTTAAAAATTCGCTTGCTGAGAAAGAAATTCATTTGAAAAGAATTCTTTCAGTTATTTATGGTGCTCCAAATATGGTGGGCCAAAAAATGGTTTCATTAGTTTATTTCAAACAGACATAGGACATTCGATTCTTGAACTCCACTGCATTATTCACCAACAAGATTTGTTTTCAAAGAGTGTTTTAACATTTCTTAATAATGTAATGGCGTTAGTCACAAAAATAGTCGACCTAATATCGTAGCAGGCTTTAAATAAGCGAGAGTTTGAGGCTTTGTTGGATGAAGTCAACTCGATGGATAATGGTTTACTAATGTATAATAATGTTCGCTGGTTGAGCAGTGGGAACATACTTCAAAAATTTGTTGACTGCTTGTTAGAAATCAGACTGTTTCTGCAAAATATTGGGGGAATTGAACAGTATCCACAGTTGTGGAGCTCATGCTATTTTAAACATATTTTCATCTACCTATGCCTTTGAGTCATTATTTTCAAGATGAATAACATTAAAGACTCTCTTAGAAACCGTTTGGCAGATGACTCCAATTTAGCATGCATTTTGCCAAAAGTAACATCTTGTAATCCAAATATAAGTTATTTGTCATCTAATCTGCAACAAAAGAAGTCAAACTACTGTTAATTTAATTTGAATTTCCCGTATAACTAAGACCTTTACTAATATACAGTGCAAAATGTATTTTTTCGTAGTAAATAAAGAGTTTTGAGTTGTTAATATTTAGTTTTATTATTTTCCCAAAAATCGCAAGTCAAAATTATTTGACGGCACTTCTATATCTCATTCAACATTTCTTTAGAAAAAATGGCACGTTCATCTATAAAGGTTCGCCACCCTTGAGATAGCATAACTTGGTGTAATTGTTATTATTACTACAATTTTTGCGTGATTAAGGGAGTTATTCGATTTGAGAAGTGAAAGAAAATTACTACTTCAAATTCAGTCTTCGAATTATTATTATTTTATTATGGAAAACTTAATTATAGAAATATACGTTTTATGCAAGATTTCATCAAAAATGCATATTAACTATTCGGTTACTTTTACATATGAATATTATTATTACTTTGTTTAAATTGATTTATCATCAGTATAAAAGATGGCTTCTTCGTTAGCTCGATTTGAGCTCCCATCATGTCGATTTATCTCTAAAGTTTTATAATAATCAGTCTTCATAGAAAGAATGAATTTCAACTAGTCCATCATACCTTTCCTCTTTTCTTTTCTCACATTGGATATAATAAAGGCTGGTCTGCATGTTTCAGATATAGATGCCTACCTGCTACCTACACATTTTTTTATATTAATGGCATTATTATCGGTATCTTCGCTAAAGTCACACTTAAATTGTATGAAGTGGAGTTTCGACTTTTCTAATTTTATCCAGTGCATTTTGAGCCAATTTACTTGTATCCTTCTAACTGTTGCTTTTCTATTAATGGTAGAATTTTCCAAGGTTACTTAAAGAAAAAAAGTCCATGCGTCATCAGAACCATATGAAACGGTGCTGTCTTATTACAGGTTTTATATTATACCAAGCATTCGAGGAAAAAATGTCCTGAATTTTTTTGCTTGAAACTCGATAATAGCAAATTGCGTATTATTATACATTAGTGCATGGAGTTAATCAGATCAGGCCTTTGGAATAAATTATTTATTATTCAATGGCTAAAATATTTTTTTCATTTAGTAGTTTTAATACTTATTATAAGAAAATGTGTTCTGAATATATTCAATATGGAGTTAATCGATTTGGCGAGTGAAAAATTCATTTGACAATAGCGTAAGATAATGAGAAGTTAATAAATGTTTAGCATCAGATTGTTACAGGTGACTTTGGAAAGGTATATTTTTAATTTAATAAGCTAAAATCTAATCTAAATGATTCAAAATCTAAATCTAAATCTGATACTTCTAGTTGTAATAATAGAAATCGAATATACCTGCGGCAAACAATCTGGACGAGCTTCAAAAATCACAAGGAGTACACCAATTGGCACTGTTTGTTGGTGGAGTTCCATTCCATCTGCTATTTTAATTCTTTTCAATAGTCTGCCCACTACTGTGTGAGAGGCATCGGCTATCTGTCCTAAACCATCCGCTAAACTGTTAATTTTATCTGGTGTCAAAGTAAGACGGGACTGAAGTGGAGCTGATAAACCTATTAACATTTATGACGATCATTATTTTTTGTAGATTTAGAAGATGTAAAAAATTTTTAATATTGACCAAATGACGTTAATATTTTTAATTTCACACGTCAATCTGTGTGGAAAAAAAAAGACGACTTTTAAATCACACAAGAAAAGCTGCAGTTCAGTAGTAAGAGTTCTATAGGAAATTTTACAGTTGGAATATACCCAACAAAAGTATGGTTCGACCCCGAAATTTTCGTCCTTTTTTTTTTTTTTTTTTTTTTTTTTTTTTTAGATACACCATGGTATCAAAAGTATTCGGACACTTCGGAATTTATGCATTTTTTTTCTCATTTTTCTCCAGAAAGGCTGAAAGAACTGCCTTTGATCATATAAAAATATATTTAAACTCGCTTTTACCATGAAAATTCTGTCCGGGTAGTTAGGGCACCGATCAGAAATTGACGAAGAAAAGGTTTTGCTTTTCCTCGTGTGCAGAAAGCATATGAAAGTTTCAACAAAAGTTTAAGTTGCTTTCTAGTTTCGTTTGCTTTTATTTACATACAGAAAGCTTTTATTTGCTTTCATTTACATGCAATTTCGTAAAACTATCAAGAAAATATGAAGATTTTTATAAAACTCACATTTTCAGCACATTTTTTGTTTATGAAATGCAGAGATTTCAACTAAATTATACGAAACTTACAGAATATGCGACAAAATATTTTTAAAGCATTCTATTAAAATCAGAAGTGAATTTTTAAATAATCGTGAATATTTTTGTGAATATTTGTGAATATCGTGTGAATATTTTTTATAGATAAATTTTAGGTAATCATGCGCGATTTTTGATATTTTTTTTTTCTTCACAGCTTCAAATCTAAATATACAGAGGAACTTAATAGAATGCATCTGGAAGATTCGTATAATATTCAAAAAGATATCAGTATTCCAGTGAGCTGTATTTAAACTTCATTACGATAGCAACTGAATTACAAAGGGTTTTCCGCAAGTTGATATTCTTTTAATTTCAGTGCTTGAATAGCTATACTAAATTCTATAAAATTGGAAATGTATGTACTCCATGTGAAAATATAATTTTTACATAGGATAGTTTAAAGATAGTTCCCCAGCCTTTCTAAAAAAATTCAGATAAATGCGTAAATCCAAAAGTGTCCGGATATTTTAGACATATAATCTATCTCCTTCGTAGTTATTATGAACTCATTGGAAAGAAATCTCTGAGGAGAAGGAGGATGTTACTTTTTAGTCTGAGATTATGAACAAAATGGCATATGAGTAACTTATTTTGTCTCCAAAAATTGCCTTAAAGAAGTAAAAAATATTTCTTTTTAGTCCGAGATTATGAACAAAATGGCATATGAGTAACTTATTTTGTCTCTGAAAATTACCTTAAAGAAGCAGAAAATATTTCTTTTTAGTCTGAGATTATGAACAAAATGGCATATGAGTAACTTATTTTGTCTCTGAAAATTACCTTAAAGAAATAGAAGTTTTAAAATGTTGATAGTTGAAATATACTAAGCTTATTGACATGAGGAGCAAAATAGGATTTATTGCATTATTAGAATTTTGAATAAAGGTAAAATAACTGAAATATTTGGAATGAAATAAATTTTTCTTACCCGATTCTTCAGCTAGTCGCAAATCTTTAGCATTCGCTTGAAGAATCTGTTCTTTGCGATTCTGAAGGAGCTCTGCCAGGTGATTAATTATTTCTGCTCGTTGATCACCGGATAATTCTTGCAGGCGCCTGCTGCCTTTCCTGGCTGTAAAAAGTGCAGAAAGTGTTTTACAAAAACCACGAACAAAGTTCAAAAGGAAAAATGAATGGAAATAACAGTTGCTTGTGGTCAATATTCAATTCCCGAGGAAGAGAATGCAACATTATCAAAAATTTAATGAAATGTCTCACTTTGAAATTCCATTAAAATTGACAAAGTAATCGCTTCCTCGTAGTTAGACTTTATTTTGATGAAAATTATTTTAGTACTATGAAATGTCAATATTTTCTTATACCAAGGTAAGCATTCTAACTTCCAGTGAAATTGTATCGTACAATATTTTACGAACTCAAGTTATTCACTTTCTGTCATAGAGGAAAAAAAGAATGTTTTTATTTCAATGACGAATTGTTTCTTTTACTGAATTTGTAAAATCGCATTTACGAAATAGAATAAAACAGCCCATACTTTCTAGGCTTAAAGATTTCTTTTAATTTCACAGTTGCTTGTAACTTATTGCAAAATATGTTGCGAATTGACTTCTAATATATTGTTACAAATCTGTAATGTTGCTTCTCAGAACGGTTATTCAATTACAGGAAAGTCCGTTTTACATTCAGCTCTGTTTGAATCTGATAGAGTACCGAGTAAGTGATCTCAGAGCTTGGCAACCAAGTTGGTAACCATTTGGCGACTTCGAGACGAATTTGGCAACAAAATTGTTAATACTGGAATCTCCCAGAATTTTAGCGATTGAGCCAATAGGAACCGAGATATGTCTGATTGTTCCATAACCTTCTCTGCCCGCCACCGGGAGCTATAAAAGGCAAGGCAATCTGTAGCCGAAATCATCGTGAAACGAGGCGTGGAAAGAGACGGCAGAATAGTTGGATCAGTCCAGAGATGCGCAAGCGTTGTGTGGAGCTCAAACGATTGCTGAATTGAGCTGTGTGCCGAGTACTGGTGTTTATTGTAGAAGCGGCATCGAGTTGTGTGAGGAGTAGCCAGTCGTATAGCAGGGAGTCGGCAGTTGGATACAGCTAAAGCGAGGCGACAATGGAGAATTGCAGACGTTTGGAGAGACCGTAGAGTAAAGCTACGTAGATTCCCTCCTGCTGCTGAATTCTGTCTGGCCGCTTTATGTGCTGTGGTCTTTATTACTATCGATTACTTCTTGTGGGCTACTATTTGTTTTAGTTTGCTGATGTGTGTTGTTTGTGTACTTCTCGGCTGTATATTTGTAGTCCTTGTATTAGTGTTTCGTGTTAATAAAAGTCGTCGTTCGTTACTAAAGGACTGTTTATTTCATCGACCAACAAATCGCAAAGAACCTCGAGTTCCGTAACAGTATTAATATACACTTAAAGAGCAACCTAAAGTTCTAAGAATTAATCTATTAATATGACATTTCTATAGAGTACATTTCTCCTCGGAAAAGTCACATTTAAAGACGAATCTGAAATCTTCGATCGAATCCTGAATTTTCTCGATAAAAAATTAGGGATTTGGCACTTCTTGCTGTTCTAAGTTGATTTTTTTTATTAGAAACTTCATTTTTACTTCAACTCGCTCTTAAGAACCAAAGAAAGTGTTATCACAAACTCTTGGTCATTTTCAGAGAATAGCTGCTCAATAAATATTGATTTAAACAATAGAAATTTTCGACAAATCATGGGCACTGTAACTAAATATTCTTTTACATCAAGTGTAATAGAATTCTCGTTTACCTTGTGTTACCGCTTCGTTGGCGCTGTTTGTTATAGTATCTTGCAACCCTACGCTGATTTGGTTTCAGCGATAAACTTTATTGTAACCCTGCTGACATGGGATCAGTTTTCAAAAACAGTTTCGTACTAGTCGTCGCGGCGTCGGTGAACCTCGATGAAATAAAAGTTTGGCTTTCGAATTGTCGTTTGATTTTAAATAAGATACAGTCCACATTAAAAAATTGAAATGAACCAGCTTAAACTTATGGTAAATTCGTACCACCTTGTATTATTTTGAAAGAATTTCAGGTTAGTTGGCATTTTTTTCTACTCACACCAATTTATTCAACTAAGCATAACAAACAAACAAAAATTAGAAACACTTTCATTAGTCTACTAAAAAGGTTTTTTTTTTTTTTTTTTGTTTAAAGTTTGGGGGGGGGGGGGGTATTTTATAATTCAATTTTCAAATTTTATGGAATTCTAAAATCATTTTTTCTCATACTCCCACTATATGGCGCCATTTATATTTAATAAAAACTTAATTAAATTAATCAACTATGTTCTGAAACTATTAATAGAATATACTGTCATCGACAACAGACAAGTGCAAAAACCTCTAGTACGTTAGAAAAAAAAGTTAAAATTTGAGTACAAAATGCCATCCCTACGAACAAGTCAGGTTAACTAAAAGTTTGCAAAAATATATCATGTATGTTGAAATCCAACAAAAGTATTATTCTACCATTAACAGCATGTGTTTCCACTGTAACTGTTAGGCTTTTGTGGTCTGTGAAGAAAGTCCCTATTCTTTTCCCTTGAACAATTCGGCTGACAGCGTGTTCGTCTGTACCATTACAGATGACCACAGCGATTCCACGTTCTAGGGCCCAGCTGGCAGCTCGAACCTAAAAATATATAAGCAGTTACTACATATTTTTCCCAATGTTTACATTGCTTCCAATAGGTTCATTTTTCTCATTTATTTATTTGTTGGGATAATTTGACGCACAGATTAGCGGGAAGAATCTGACACAACTGAACTTAAAGCAAAGAACATTGTTTAAAAAAAAAAGATTGATTAACGATTCAATCGCTTCAAAAGGTTCAATAATTTAAGAAATAAAAATATTGTTTCATCCTTTTAATCACGAAGATAATGCAATGTTCTAACAGCACTGCCAAAAAGTCAAATTTATTGTTTTAGTCAGAGTTTTATTTTCTTGGTGCAACAATATAAATGCATATATCTACAGTGCAAATTAACTGACCAAAACCAACGATTGACCCCAAACATACTTTGAAGGATGATAATGTGAACCTCGGAGCGTTATTAGTTTATTAATGATCAAACAAAATGTTGAGATATTTCTACTTCGGAAATTGTTACACGACAAAAATTATTTTTTATATCATTTCAGTAGGTTATAAATTTACCTATTGCTCAATTTTTTCTAATTAAAAAAATTCATTGTGATTTGAAACTATATGTTTCACTGTTATATAGAAATTTAAAGTGTTTTAAGTTGTTCATAGAAATATTTAGTCTCATGTCTTATCCTGTAATATAATTTAATGTACAAAAATAATGTTGCTATGTTAACATGAAGTTTTTTTTGTAGTTTATTAGATATTTCATTTAACTAGCAAAAAAATATAATAAAATATTGGGTAAATTATGAAGCGTTTTTGGTAATAAGTCAACAATATGTTGAATTATTCTACTTCTACTATTGGCATGCTTTTACTTAAATAGAACGTTATTAGATCATCTGAATTTTCGCCATTATTACTTTTCTCAAATTTTAAATATTTAACAAAGTTTGCAAGAGATACTTTATTAAGAGAACCAAACTTTGCTTTATTAAGAGAACCAAAAAGACAAAGCTCCGCTTAAGAGTTTAATTGTTAAAACCATCAATATTTCAGGTGAACAAGTGCTCATAGAAGACGGAATGTATTTAATGTTGAAGCAACTGTGGTGAAATGTCGAACATACATTGCGACAAAAAATTCTAAAAAAAGGGTGAAAATATGAAATTAAAAGTAGAAATGTGAATGGCAGAAGAAATATCAAAATATAGCTTAAATTATTTTCTAAAATGACTGAAATGTGCAAAAAAATGTGCACTGACATCTTTCTAAACTAAGCAATTTCTGGCTAATTGTACTGTTGTGTAATATACAGGGTGATTCAAAACTTATCATTCAAATTTCATGGGGAGTTAGGGAATACGTCAGGAAACCGATTTCCCATAGGAAAGTATTTCCGCAAATGTACGCATGCGTATGTAGAGGGCACCCAACCAGTGTACAGCTCGTCCGAACACTCCCGCTGTCATGAGTGTACGAGCTGACTTACTAGTGATAAGATGAATCGTTTTACGCATCAAGAGCTAGCGGCATATAGCCAACTGCCAAAAGCGGCCACCGAGCTAGGCAAGCTTACGAAGATCGATACTCCAACAGAAGAATACCGGAGAATCAAATGTTGTGAATCTTGTGCTCGTATAAATGGTCGAAATTCTGAGCAGCTACTGTGAACCTATACTTTATCTTGTTGAAATAAAAGTTACATTCGTAACTACTTATATGTTCTGTTTCCTTGTGTTCACTTTTCTCCATGCAGATGACGTGTGCAGATATAAATTTCCTATGTGAAATCGTTTTTCTGACGTATTCCCTACCTCCTGACGAAATTTGAACGGTAAGTTTTGAATCATCCTGTATACATATTTCTAATATAGAAATATGACAATATTTTCTTCATTAAATGTAGGCACTGTATAACACAGCTTGTTTAATATATCAGTGAGGTATTGGACAACAAAGCCTCACCTTAGATTCCATGCCACCTAGTCCTACTCCAGACTTCTCGCCGAACACAATATTGCCATCCAATGACGGGCAGTAGCTATATAAAAAGCGTGCGCCATCTTGTCCAGGTGGTAATGTGTAGATGCCATCCACATCTGACATAAGGATTAAAAGGTCAGCCTGAACTTCAGCGGCTAAATGTGCAGCAAGACTGTCGTTGTCTTTGATATTCATCACTTGCTGAAAAAAGAAGGATAAAGTAACATTTCGAGAATGAAATGAGAAGATTATGCAAAAAGATAAAGACCGTTTATCTGAATGACATCGATCTTTTGCTTAAAAGTGTCAGTTAATGCAATTACTTCTGTTTTATTTCGCATATCGAACCAAACAAATTTGTTGAATCAGCGCTTTAACTTTTTTTTCAATTATCTAATGAAATGACAACTTCTACTTCAGGAATACGTTCCTCTAAAATTCCATTTGAAATATTCCTGGATTCTACGTATTTTTTGTATTGAATTACACACATATCAATGATTTAATTTCAGCTTAATTGTTTCCATTAGCGATAAGTAAATGCATGCATGTTGCACGGATATGATGGTTAAGGGTTAAAAGTAATGGTTGATATATAACAATTTTCTTTTTCAAAATAACCGCCCCATGGGGTCTCTATACAAAATACTAAGTACATGAATATTTGAGTGCCTAAAACATATACAGCGTGTCTATCTGAGGTTTTTCAATGTTTCTATGTGAAAATAATTCTGCCGATCATTTCGATTTGGACTGAATATTTCGTTAACAAATCCCTGCGTAAACATATCAAACCATAATATTTGTATCAATATAAATAGCTTTATTTTTTTTTTTGTTTCGTTTTCCTAAGTAATTATGTCACGGGTGCTGAAATTTTTTCAAACAGATGGAATAATGAGATATTCCATAGGTAAGAATAAGCAATTTGAAAAAAAAAGGTTTTGGTTAATTTTAAATTGAATCATTTCAAACTATGATTATTAAAATAAATAAATAATATAATAAAGGATAAAAACTACTACTAACTAAATGTAAGCGGAATCTGTACTTAAATTAAACTGGCAGGCGATGATCAATTCAAAACTTACTTCAATGCAATCCTCATCTAATAAATGAAACTTTTATTTTAGTATTGCACCTATTGTAGTTAATTCTTTATATTCATTTAGTCTCTATTTGTTTTGGATTTATAGAAAGCAATTTCTTCAAGTAAAACCAAAAGAAAAATAACTAATAAATTTTTAGTACATTTTTTCTTGTACCCCTCCCCCTCCTGAAAAAAAAATTGCACAAAAAATATTTCTGTAATTGATTCGAATGAAATGAATTTTATTTTTAATAGAAAAGTAAAAGTTCTGTATTGAAAGATATTTTAATTCACAAAATGAGCATAAATTAATTCGTCATGAAATAATTTTTATCACATATGTAGCAATAGCAAAATAATAGACATATACACATGAAATTTCTTAAAAAATTGAAATATTTGCAGAAAACTATAGAAGACTGCATTCTACATTAAATGAAGGGGGAAAACATTCAAAAGATTTTTAATACTGAAAATAACAGAAAATAAGTATTTATAATTCAGAAGAGCATTATTTAATTTTTATTTTATATTATTATTTATTATGTATTCAAGAATCAGATAGTTAGGTAAAAATATTTACAAATCAAATTAATATCATAAACAAAAGTATCAATTCTTAAATTAAAATATCAATTCTTAAATTACAATAATTTATCAATAATCTAGAGTTCGAAACAAAAGTCATAAATCTGTGAGGCGTAGATGAAAAGCTTTAAGTAAATTAGATTCGTATTCTTATTTATAAAGTATTTCATTTTTCATAACATGAAAGATTAGAATTTTTGGTTTATTATATTTCCTTGTGGCTTTATAGCTTTCTTCTGTTTTCTGTGCCTCACGCTTTTGTGATTTTTGTTTTAATATCCATATTTTGTATAAAACAAATTAATTTCTCTAATTCGCAGATAAACGCGTTTCTTTTTTTTAATTTTTTCTATTTATAATTTCCTAGTTTTTAGTCTTTCTTTCATAGGATTTTAGTCTTTTATAGAATTTATTTCATTGCAGCTTAAAGAAAGACATAAAGCAACTAAAATCTATACAGAAAATGAACACTATCAACGCTGACGTTGCAATGCATACACAAACCCTTTAATAGCCGATCTTAAGCTTATATTCATATTCTAAGATTCGTTTGAAATTTTATTGTGAAAAAATCGCCTTCTAAGAATAAATATTCCGATTTTTATATAATCTTTAAGTTCAATATTTCCCCAGAACAGTATATATTCTAGTACGCATTTGTAATATTCCAAATCTAATAATAAATTTGGAATTCTTAATTTCTTACTACAATTTATTTTATCAAAAATATTGATGCGAACACAACCATAAAAGCGTGAAATTCTCATCGAATTACTCTGAGTGAATAATAATTTTAATCACATTTATGATAGTTTTTTCAACGGATACGTAAATTTATCTTTTATATTATTACATTTTGTCTTTATAATACTTCTTGATTTCCGATAAGAAAAAACATTACTTTCTACCCTTTATTGCACTGGTAAGACGAAGTTTAAAATCTTTTTATTTTTATTATTTTCGACTCTTTAGTCTTCTTCATATTTCATAATTCAAGGTTACAAGTATAATGGAACATAAAAATTAACATTTCTCAAATTTCAAGATAACCTCTGAGGAATCAATTTTTGACTGAATTATTATATTAATCGATAATTAAGGGCTCTAAAATTATTAAGATGTTCTATTGTAACCGAGAACCCATGACAGTACAAGATTACAAAACTGTAGTATTACATGAGAAAGTTGATGAAAAATCACATAATTCCATTCTTAAAAATATGTAATATATGAAGGTAAATAAAAATATAAGATAAAGTGAGATAATTTCATATCAATAGTTACCCCTGTTTCATTGTATTTAGCTCCACCAGCTGTATAATCCACCTCAGGAGGTACTACAGTGTCATTGGTGTTTACTATAGGAATGATGTTCAAACTCAGCAATTCAAGAACTGTGCTTTTCAAATTGTATCTGCTGTCTGGATTGTAAAAGTCAGGCTTTGTTACCAGCACCTAAAATAAATAATAAATCGAATTCAAATCTATAAAATAGGGCTCAGTTCTGATATAAATTAATGTTAGTTAAATAAATCATTATTTGAACTTAGCCTTGTTTAAAGAATTATGGAGAAGACAATTAATTTGCAGAAAAAGATTTATTTACCCTTGATATAAAATAGAGGCTGTTTCATGTTAAATCTTTGTTCACTTTAGGGTTTAACATCCCTTTTGCAATTCACTCACAGCAGTTATCTTTTTAATGTATTTTTTTAAGATTATCTCCATTCTATCTCCTTATTAACGCCTACAGATCATTTGAAAGAGTCATCCTAACTAGAAAGGGTCCTTTACAAGACCACCCAGCAATACCTAAAAATTTGAAACACGAGAGGCGCAGTTTAGTAAATAATTAGAGGATTGAATATCCTTGTGATCAGATGAATTAACAATTTAAAATTCGCCTTTTTTTTCTTTGTCTTACAACAAGTTTCGAAAGCCTTTGACCTTTTTGGATCTGTTCCCAAATTATCAAATTCTTAAGAATCTATTGAGTGGTTTTTCTTTGAAAAAGAAACTAAGACCTACATCTCTGCGTAGCAAGTCTGCCTTTATTCTGTAAACTGCTCGGAGTTAAGAAACAAATAATTCATTTACACAGTGCACTCCCGAGTATCCGTTTCGCGACTATCCGGCTCCCATACTATCTGGCCTAGTTTTCTTTTATCGTAATTGAATGAGGAATGAAGGTAAGGCCACTATTAAAGATGTCTTTTAAGACATCCATTAATTACTATTCCAAAACCTCAAAACTGTAAATTTTGACTGTTATCTTAGGGTTACCTTTCCATATCTGTGTAATCATTTATTAATGAAAAATAAAACCAGTTTGAGCCAATTTTCTTAAGAATTAGGTCTACGATTTACGTTAATGCTTTGTTTATATTTCCTGCATTTAAATTAGACATTACAGAATTTAAGTTAAAATGTGAACAGTTTACATCCTTTAACTTACTTTTTCTCTAATAAATTCATGCAGTGCAGTATATAAACATATATAAACTACCAGTACAGAGCCTTCTATTTTAACTAGGCACGTTACCGGCAACTGCTTTTATGTTTCACCGGACCGCGGCCGAGTTCACATTCTACGTGGCTTGAGATGAATAGAAGGCTTAGTCCTCAATAAGAAATGAGAAAGTACGTATTTTAATAATGAGTTTTGCTATAAAAACTTTGCCTTCTGGTATTGGTGGGCAAAGAAATGAATTCATAGGTCTATTCGACTTTTTTGTTATCAGGCTAGTCCTTCCGCCACATTAAGCCGGTTACTCGGGAGTGTACTGTAACATGCATAGTTTTTAAAGTTTGAGATAGTTTAAAATACAAGTCCAGATTTTCCAAGAATTCTTTTAGCTTGCTTGTTCCAGCTTTCATAAAGGCTTACATTTCACAATATGAAACATAATTTGATATGAATACTTGTATACTGCGAAATTATTCGACTTGCGATATTGGAAAATAAGCACGCTATTCGGAAAAAAAAACTCAAATATTTATTTAATTCAATATTTATAGTATAAATAGGATTTCTAAATTACCTGAGCTATGTTCACTCCATACTGTGAAAACATAACATCGTACAACGCCATGAGACCACTTTGACCAACTGCTGCTGCAGCTCGTGGTTCAGGCCGCACAATACCCTAAAGAAATAACGAATAAATCCAAAATCTTAAATGGCTGAAAAGAAATTATGTGCATCAATAATAACAGAGGTCATAAATTAATTATTTCAAATTTTAATAAAGAAAAAATAATGCATTGCGTCACGTTCTGATTTCATTTTATTTGTATTATTAGAAAATATTTAGTTCTTTTTATAACATATTTAATAAGAGTAATTGTAGCACAGAAATAGTTCTTGAATTTCTATTTTTTTTTTACTTTGAGATATATTAAATATGTTATTTCCATAATTTGAGATACAAAAATAAATAATCTTCCAGAAAAAGAATTCCCAAAACCGAAGAGATGATCAAAGTAATTTCCATCGTTCACTTAATTAAAATAGCTTTCTAATAAAGTTATCTTTCTATTCTTATTTCATCACTGCTTTGCTATTCCTTATATAAAAGTACGATAAATAAAAAAGAAATAATATTAAAAGATATTTCTTTTTTATTTATCAAATTTTCCAATTTTTGGATCTTGAAAAATGAAAAGAATAGACTTATTTATTAGCTGAAAACTGGCTTAAGATCTTTTAATTATTAAACGTAGAGTAATTAAGAAATAAAACTATAGTATCCAAAGAAATTTTGATTATTAAAAAAAGTTTCAATCGAATTTATCATTTTTATTATTTATGAGCATAAATAGAAATAAAATTAAAACTATCAATTCTAAAATTTTTACATAAATCCCATTCCGACTGGAAATTACTATTTTTTACGTGACTTGCGGACTGTTTGTAATAAAACTAGCTGCAATATTCTCCTCTCTACTTTCTTACAATGTAACACAATTGAGACGAAATATGTTATTGAGACGAATATTGAGACGAAAATTGAGTATGATTTTTTTTTACATCTTTCTTTCTACCTATTGGATCCAAAGATTGATACATAGTGCAATAATGACGACAAGACATATATTAAATTTCATTTGCTTAAGTAATTGTATTTTCACATATTCGTAATAGTACAGACCGACAGATAGTCAACATTTTGATGGATTGTGTCCAAAATTTGATGCTAATTATAAATCAATATTCGTTATTTTTATCCATTTTGGTATTTGCAGTTTTCGGCTATTTTGCTGTCATGGATATGGATGAAAGAACAGGCAGACTTACTATATATCAACTTCATCCAAAATTTGACAAAAATCTGCAAAGGCCACCTAGCTTTATGCCTGTAGCTTGTTGACTCAAGGCTGACTGAATGAGAGCTTGGCTCAAATCGCCATGATCTCATTCTACAGAAATGAAGCTCAGAAAGGAAAATGATTAAGAGACGATTGCTGCTTGTTTAACATGTGAATAAGATTCATTCTGGTACCGGTTTCTCTGTTTTTTCTCGATTGTATATTGTATTGATTAGAACGATACTACTAAACTGCTGCGTGATGTTATTAGCAGACTTTAATAATTTTACAGAAATTCAAAAAAAAAAAAAACTTAAAATGTTCAAGGAATACATTTTTTTTTAAATTCAATATTTTTACATTTAATGCAAAAAGTTCTTTCTAGATAAGGTAATGGTAATATTTTTTCCATCTTTTACTTACTTTTTTAACCAACATTTTTTTTTCTGCGTAGTACCTGAGATAATTTCATATACCCCTAGGGTACCCATACCGCAGATTGAGAAAAGGGCACAGATTATCAAAATCGTAGGCTTAAACATGGCAACAAACATGTTAATAATGTGAACACATTACGATGTGCGATTTAAAGAGAAACTTCTGATTATGTTAACCAGCGACAATGAGTTTCTTTCGGATAATGAATGTGAGCTACTTTTTGCACAGTGAAGGGGAGCGAGCATATTTTGAGTGGATTTTCTTTGATCGATCCTAATCTACAATCATTATGTTAACACCACCTACCAGTTGGATTCACACATTTATAGGGTTCACGCTTACTGGGACAAACTGATGGGCTTCTTTGTGACGGATTTTGTCTAAAATTTGAGAAATCAATAATTTTGGTGTCAAGACTAAGTACCGAATTTCATTCTCCTAACTCATTGAATTTAGTTATCGGGTTGACGGGCAGACAGTTAGGCCAACAACGTTTTTTTTTTTTTTCGCACTCTTGGAACATGGCGGTCGAATAATTTGAAGATTTCAATACTTTCCATGTATATAAATTCCCATACAAGAAAGTAAAAACAGTGTGAACATGTAACGCTGACAACAAATTTCAAAACTTGCAACAAGCAGCTTCTTTAATAAAAATCGATTTATTTGAAATCAGTATTTTGCATTGTTCGTCTGCTTGCTTCATACTTATAAATAATTTTTCACTCTTTCCTTGATGGGATAAAATTTCAAATTTTGCACACTTATATATTCTGATTGAAAATACCGTAATTTAATATTTTAAGGCTTAAATGTTAATTAACCGATTAATATAATTAAATTTTGATTATATAGTAATTTTCATCATATGTGTATCATTCCAACGCCATTTGTAGTTTTTCAATGCGTTGCTCAATCTGCGCAAAGAAAAAGTGGGTATTGCCATTCGAAAATTTCGAAATTATTTCATTGTAATATTAACCGTGAGCTCTGCATTGTTTAGAATCGTCACAATTACGAGCGCGTACGTTCAAACAACCATGTTTGAAATTTTGGTTTGATTGGTTCAGCGGATAGTTCACTAGAAATTCATTCATAGGGAAAGCTGTCATGGACCACCCTGTATATATTATAAATTAAAAGCTAAAAAGCAGAAAATAATTGAAATGAATTTATACTTCTCAATAATCTAATGACAATGTATTTTTCGAATATTTAATAAGGTCTTTTCTTATGAAACGCATCTTCCCTGCATTCATCCTGAATATTTCAGCTGATGGTATGTATATGAATCAGAAATAAAGACGAAAAAAGCTAAGTGCATAGTTCTAAATTTGGAAATTTTTTAATATCTTATTTGATACAAAAGATGCTTCTTTTCGTTCTATAAAAGATTCAATTACTTAGAGTGAGTATCAGCTGGCGACTCATCTGAAATAAAAAAAACCCCTCAAAATGCATTGTGTAATTATGTGTAATACTCAGGAAAATGACAATGCATTAGACCTTGAAAAAATAAATCAGAACAAACAAATAATGAGAAAAAAAATTGTTTACTTAGCTTGTGTTTCGGATCTAAAGTATAAAACTGTAGATAATTTAAAGATAAAAGAGATCAAAAGACAGTTTGATCCGCTGTATAGAATCTTCAGAAAGAAAAATGATTTTGAAAAAAACAAAGAAAAGAAATATGGCTATTATAACTCCAGATGGCATTTACATTCTTCAAGAGAGGGGAAAACTCTAAATTGAAATAAAAAAATATCTTGTTAACATGCATTGTTTTTGATGGTATCATTTAATTCACCACATTTTAGTAAAATAAATGTACAAACCAAAGATATTTAATTCCTCCTAATTCGGATTATATTTTATTGTATCATCTACATTTTCTGAAAGACTGCTATGTGCATGAATTACTAAAAACCATTTTTTGAAACTTGGTTTATTTCACACATATAAATGAGAGAATAAAATATCTATTTTTTGTAAGTTTCTGAAGAATATCCAAAATGAAAAGCATTCAAAGACTCGTTCAAATTTTGAAAGTAAAGTAAAATTCCCGACGAACGAAGACTTTTATATTTTTCCAGAGTAAATTGCTTTTATTTAGCATCATATCGTATATTTGAACAGTATCGATTTCTCAGTGGTAAAACCTTTTCCTTCAAGAGTTTTTATCGGAAATCCTCTTTTAGAAACTGGCTATCTTATTTAGGTATCATAAAGAAGGAAATAGAAAAAAAAATGTTTTTAAATTACTAACATTGCATAGTAAAAAGTTGTGTTATGGTCTTTTTGTAATAAAAATCTTATAAAACCTGAAAAAAATTCAGAAATCTGATTGTATTCCACTGAAAAATATATGGCACGAACAACAAGTTTCACATATGGGTATTTTAGATGCCTTAAAAATAACGAATTTCATAATTTGACAAGTATGGGTTACCCTTTCTTGAGAGGCACGAAAACAAATGTCGACCAGAGAATGTTATACAAAAAAGGATCTCGCATTTGCTGATAAAATCATCATTTCAGGGAATTACAGAATAATTTATAAATAAAAATAATTTTCAAAACAACTTATAAATTAGAGCAACTTTTTGTAGATAAGAGTGAAAAATATCAACATTTTTAAAGGATTTGAAAATCATTATCATGTTAAGATTTATTATAACACGCGTCTGTTCATCTCATTCCACTTGAATTGCTTAACACATTGCATAAAGCACTCTGCGAGCTCAACGTGCTCCCAGGGCCCGCACATTTTTGAACACTCTAGAAGCATACTTGGCAAGCAATATATGCATATTTTTAATTTTCAATTGGTATTATATTTACATAAAGTATTCTTAAATATTACTATATATTTTCTATATATTTTACTATATATTTTATTAAGTATAAATTACTATATATTATAAGAAGGTGTAAGGCTTCGTAACTCTGTTAACGTAACAGAAATATTTGCCTCTGTTTGATTATGCATCGATTCAGCTGAAAAAACATGAAAACGAAATACCTCGTGACCCGGCCACAACGTTCGGATGCTAAAAACGAGAAATCTCGTGACTCGTACGCAATGTGTTAACATCACTGAAGAATTAGCCTTTAAAATAAATCTCACTTATTGTATTAAACTCGACTTTGGAGCAGGAATATTTTACATGGTCTGGATATCTAAAAGAATGGAAGATTTTCCTTTTTTTTATTCTCATTGTTTGATGTGTTTTAATTGTTCCACTTAACTATCTTAAGAATTTCATTGAGTAATAATGAAGCGGATGGCTCTTTGTATCCCTTCTTTTTTAGGGTGATTCATGGCGCCATTTTTATTCGAAAATTTCTGTTATTCTCAAAAATTTAAAGACAAATAAATTTAGAGAAATGTTCTTTGGACACATATGAAATCACAGCAATCACAATCTCATAAATATCGAATTCACTAATTAAAACTTACGTAAAGGTGTATGTAACTTACCAATGAACTTACTACATTTGCATAACAAACTACTATGATGTACTATTTATTACATTTTAATTATAATATTTTGATCACTGGTTTTGGATATCCCTCAACTTCTTTAAAATATTGATTTATATTAATTAAGTAAAGTAATATTTTACTTGAAGATTACTGCATATTTAACTCGTCGAAACTGAAGGATAATCTAGAAAATTATGCACTCAAATTTAAATTTTCAATTAATGGTGCAATTATTTTTGCTAATCAGTCACAACTGAACACAACATTAGACATATGCGTATAAGTTAGCACATGAAATATAAAAATAAGTAGGCAGCATATTAATCAATTGGCGTATAGTTTAGTCAAATTCATCATTT
Source organism: Argiope aurantia (assembly GCA_026543865.1). Taxonomy (NCBI): domain Eukaryota; kingdom Metazoa; phylum Arthropoda; class Arachnida; order Araneae; family Araneidae; genus Argiope; species Argiope aurantia. Next base: position 435,538 of record JAPMOR010038824.1, on the reverse strand, counting down.
AAAGAAAGAACAGAAGTGGCGCTTGATTCAAGGGGGCAAATATCAAAGGAAATTACCAAAGATCTAACTATTCCTAATAATGACACATCAAAAAACTGTAATCGGATTTTAACTTTTAATTAGCAGTTAGTACACCTATCAAGGCTGCCAAAAGACATTCAACTGAAGGCCGTTTTCTTCCATTGTTACCTCGAAGAACTTCGATTCATGAAGCGACTACAAAGATTTGGTTTGAGCCTTTAAACTGCCAATGAAGCTTAAATTAGGTTTCTTCTGCTACACGAAAGTTGATGAGGTTAGGCTATGATTGAGAAAAGAAATGGCTGTTCTCGTGCTTACCATAGGGGCCCGTTTACAGTGATATCTTCGTCATCTTCAATGGTATCAAATAGATTGAGAGCGTGCACTCTTAAATAAAGAGTGCATATATAGCTGAAATTTGATTCTAGATATGTTTTGATCTGAAGATATTAAAGAACATAAAATTATTCTACTCTTGATAACCAAAGAATTCATTTCCACAGAAACGGTTTCATGGATTGAGATAAAATCATTAAAAATGATCGCACAGAAATGCATATTTTTGATGGAAGTTTTGTAACCAGTCACAAATATAGGGGTGGAATTTTTGGGATCCCCTGTAAATCTCTTCAAAGGTGCGATTAGCCATACTCCCACTGGAACAAAAAACATTTCCTGAAGAGATTCACTAGATATATCAGATGCCACTGCTGCCCGAATTTCAGCGGCCAGCTGCTTTCTCAGAATCTCCAGAAGAGTGCATTGTCAGAAAACATAGTTCCCATTTATGTTTCTTCTTCTCTCGGTTCTAATAATTAAACATCTTTTACCCTTTATTTAAAGAGTGCTCTGTCAGAAAGCCCATTTCCCATGATTCTAACAATTAACCATCGCTTTTACCTTTTAAGTGCACTGTCAGAAAGCACATTTCCCATTTGTATTTACTTTCCCTCTCGATTCTAACAATTAACCATCACTTTTACCCTTAATTTAAAGGATGTCTTTATATCATAAGTTATGAAAACTGTTCACTCTCAGAAAAGACATTAACTTTAGTAAATTAAGCACTCTTGAATTCAAACATTACTCCATTGTATTATCAGTCATCTAATTTGCATATTTCTTGTGCTAAGTTATGCGCAAAAGTCCAATTTCGCGTTTATTTGTAACTATTTAATGCAAATACAGTACACTCCCGAGTATCCCGCCTAACGTGACTGAAGGTCAGGCTGCATAACAAAAAAGCCGGATAGAGCGGATTTCTATGAACTCATTTCATTGTCAACCGACACCAGAAGACAACGTTTTTACACCAAAACTCACTATTATAATACGTATTTTCTCACTTCTTAAGCCTTCCACTTATCTCAAGCTACTTAAAATATGAACAGGGCCGTGGCCCGTTGAATCATAGGATTTGCCGGTAACGTGTCGAGTTAAAATAGGAGACTCTGTACTGGTAGTTTATATAATGCATTGCATGTTTCAAGAATTTATTAGAGAAAAAATAGGTTAAAGGATTTAAACTGTTCACATTTTATCATAAATTCTGTAATCTTCACTGTGTTACAATTTTAAAAAAACATTAAGCATACTCCAAGAACAACTGGCGAATACTGTATGTACTGTGCATTAATAATAAGGAACAGAGGCAACAATTAAGGTCCGTTACACACTGACGAAAAACAACGTGCAGAAAGCTGCTCTTTTCCTGTCACAACTTGTGTTTTGTACACGACACGTAAGAGGATCATAGCAGATGCCAGCTTCCAATACCTTGGCAATGTTGACGATGCAACGCCTTGCCTTTCTCATTTAATTATGATAAATGAAAACTAGGTCGGAGAGTACGGAAGCCGTATAATCGAGAACTAGATATTTGGAAGGGTGCAGTAATTCTATCATTATACATTTGTTGAAAACATTTAACAGAAAAAATTTTCAGACTATTATATAACCAGAACATTTTTCAGACAAATTTTAACATACATAAATGTAAAAAATATATGTGCAAAATTAGTATTGAGATTATTAGGGAATTTTTTTCCTTAAAAATAGGTTGCAAAACAAAAATTCAGAAAGAATCTAACAAAACTATTCCTCAAATTAGTAAGTTGTTCTCGTTTTTTTTTTAAATGTATGTTTTATAACCATTATAAAGTTGTTACAAATAGTTGCAATCATATCCGTATGTGAATTCTGTGATTCACATGCAAATTTTATTATTTAATTTCAAAGAAGCTAAATAAAACTTTGAAAAGAAATCAATAAGAATTCCGCACACATACTGTTCATTGATATCATTTTGTATTAAGAATTCTTTGCAGTAAATAAACTCCCTGCATCAAAGAAACATGAATTTTTTTTATTTGTTAATTTCAGAAGAAAAAATGGAGAATTAAATTTGATTTTAATGATTGAGGTTTCAAAGATTGCATGTAATTTATTCGATGACTCTTTATTAATAAATCAATGAGCATAACACTCATCTGAAAATTATATATAAAAGATTTAATTATGTAGTTATAATCTAAACCTTTACGGATAGTTGTTGGAAGAACGTCTAAATTCAGTTATCTTTGCAATCTTGAAATAATATCTCGTAAGGCTGCAAAATTGCAAAGTGTGCGAAAAAGTATTTAAATATAACCTACAAACAGTCCTATTCAGAATGGAATTTATTAAAGGACAAAATACCCTACAACACGAAATATCTGGATACGCAATTCTGAGCAATGTTTACTGTTTCGACACGTCAAGCACGCATCCCGGATGCCGCATTTAGAAGCCTGAGTAGAGCTTATTTGTTCTCATGCATCAGATTATTCAGTGGTCAGGAAAATAAGTTGTTTCATCTAATATGATTTATTTGCTGCTGGATAAAAAATATTTAAGAAGCATGCTTTTATTAGTAAAAGGTTTTCTTCTATTTCAATTATTTTGTGATTTAATTTATAAATGACCATTAAAAGTACACGTCTTCAAAATAAAAAGAGTTTTCATTTTGATCTGCCATCTCTAGATTTTAATGAAATTAGTTATGGACATAGATTAATTGAATACAAAAAGTAACACGATACAACATTCATCCAACACATGATCAAGAAAGTGTACGACAGACGATACAAATGGATTTAAAGAATTTCCTGAATGCAAACCGAATGGCGAAGACAGATTTCTTTTTATCTTAGTATGTTGCTCATATACACGACGGTCTTCCTCGAGCCCACATCCTTCCGGTCTCGAAACCGAGATCCTACCACGAAACCACCACACCATCAAAGAAATAAGAAAAACAAAACTTACACATTTATTGCGATGTTTTAATCTAAGAGTCGGATTATCAACTTTACCTTCTAAGGAATGGTTAATATTAAACTTTTGTATTAAAAGTTGTTTAGCACATTGAGACAATTATTTGAATCGATCTTCTGTCGTCAAGGTGTTATAGGGAAATGAGAATTTCTCCACCTCCGCCACTGTTTCTTCACCCTTTGAATGGATGACGAATCTACGAATTCGTCTGAGATTTTTACCCTTTCCCTGAAATATATCCCTCGCAGATGAAATTGAACAAAAAATATTGTGTTTGTCATATTCAAAAACGTGGTCAAAACGTTATACGCTGATAATTGTATATAAGCTTTTGAATGAGGTTTTCACTTTTTTTTTTAGTTTAGGAACTATGATGGAAGAAGATATGTAGAAATGGTCCAATAGTCGCGTAATTAAAACTTCAGAACACTCCCGAGTATCCGGATCGCTATCCGGCCAAGTTTTCTTGCATCGTAATTAAACCAGGAAAGCAAAACGTCTATTAAGTCATCTATTAAAGACTTTTTCAAAACTTAAAAACTTAGTTTTGTCTCTTATATTAGGGTTATCTTTTCATATCTGTGTAATCATTTATCAGTGAAAAATAAAATCTGTTAGAGCCAGTTTTCTTAAGAACTATGCCTACGACTAAAATTAATGTCTTGCTTATGCTTCCCGCTTTTAAGTTGGGCATTATAGAATTTATGTTAAAATGTGAACAGTTTATATCCTTTAACTTACTTTTTCTCTAATAAGTTCTTGAAATGTGCAATGCAGTATATAAATTTATATAAGCTACCAGTACAGAACCTATTTTAACTCGACACGTTACCGACAACTGCTTCTATAATTCACCGGGCCACGGCTGCGTTCATATTGAGATAAGTGTAGAGCTTAGTACTCAATAAGATGCGAGAAAATACATATTATAACAGTGAATCTTGGATCAAAACTTTGTCTTCATGTATTGGTGGGCAAAGAAAGGAATTCATAGAACTCTGGCCTATCCAGCTTTTTTGTTATCCGACTAGTCCTTCCACCACATTAGGCCGGCTACTCGGGAGTGTATTGTATTTGGTACAAGTGATTTCCTAAAAGGAATTGACCTAAAAGGGCTATTAGGAGATATATATTCTCACAATTGCATAAATTTCATGAAGAGAATTCATATTGGAAAACAGACAATTTATGAATTAATATTATATATTATCACTGAAATAAACAAGATGACATAGCTTGAAAGTTCTCAAACGTCAGGAAATGAGTGAAAATCGATTACAAAATTTAAGTAACAGTTAAATAAGTGAAAACTCATGAGTGGTAAAACATTTACTCGTGATTTGATTTTAGCATCTGAACAAAAACACTGATCATTTATTTATTTCTGATAGCAAATATGATAAGATTACAAAAAGAAAGGTATCTTTAAAAACCACGAATAATTTTGTCAACTATGATGTTATTCTGTAAAATCCATTTAACCAACTGCGTAATTAGAGTCCTCTGAAAAAAAAAGGAAATATGGGAAACATATTTGCATTCATTTTCATTGTTGAGTATTTTAACACGTTGACTGCTGCGTGATTCGCCTTTGGTTCGCCCCTTCTCTCCAATTATATTAAAGCTTCTATCTAATAAGGTTACCCCTTAGATTATTACTATAGTTAAAAGACAGCAAAGAAGGTGGTGAATATCAGGCGTGCGTCGTAGCAGCGGAAGTGTTACAGCAAGAATTTGTCAAATAAAGATCAAATGCATAGATATACAGCCATTCCACAATCAGAGTCAAAACTTGGATGCAGTGACCATTAAAGAACGAATCCATTTCAAATGCATTGAACAGCAAACAGCTGTTATGCTTTTTTCAATATTCCTGTTCGTAGTAATTGGAACTCATATTTTGTTAGATATGTAAATCCCCTCTATAAAACAATTAACAAGAAAAGACATTTTGGCTACTCATATGCATTGATCCGTTTTGAAGTTCTAATAGAAATGGTTTTCGTCAGTTTTAGTTTTTAGAATTTGTTGTGTTTTCCAGCAGAAATAAATCCCACGGGGGAGGGGGCACCTCGTTATTGAGGATGAGAAGCTTCTGGAATGGTGTTTGGTTCTTGCCACCGCGGTGGGTACTCGAATAGCTGGGAATCTGGCTCCTCTCATCCATGACGAGCTATAATTCCTTAGGGAAGTGTTGCACCGTGGCCTGTGATGGCCCTTAGAACTCAAACACAGTTCCCGCCAGTGCTGATGTCATAGCGGTCCGGTCATTCAAGTGTTTCCGGTTTCCGTGTGTCTTCCGGCGGGACGGAGTAGTCACTTTATGATTCCCACAGAAATAAAATTGTTGAATTTAACACCCCCCTTCAACTTCAAAAGTTTATTTTTAAAACCAAATATGCTAATTAGATACAGTGATATAGCATTGAAAATGAACACTAACATTTAATATCTTCCAAATCAAATCTTTTTTTTTTCTCATTTTGTTCTGTGAATTCCGTAGTTACTTGGAATCTTCCCTTTTCGATATAATAATCTAATTGGAATGTTTTTAAACGATTTTGCTATTTTTGATGCTAAAAATTAATATCGATTCCCAAGAAAGCAAACAAAAGATCATTCAACGACACAAAATTTCCAATGAATGAGATGAATGCAGTATCAGTAGCATATATTTAATTTTGAATGGTTGTTTTTAATACTTACATGATATCCAATTTCTTTTGGGGACAGAGTTTCTCTCATAGACATAGACATTCGCATTTCAGCATTCAACTTTTGTTTTCCAAAGGCAACAGCCCCGCTGGTCACCATCAACATCTCTTTGCCTTCATTCTGGAGTTGAGACAGCTGTTTAAAGAAATACAAATATGCCCTACATTCAGAATGAATTGTATAAATAAAAGTAAAATGCTATCGTCACAACTTATATTAAATATCAAATAAATGATATGAATAATTTTTTGTAGTATTAAAAATAATATTTACTTTAGTAAATCTAATTTTTTGTAAATCGATATCTGATTATTTAGTAAGTAATTGTTTAATCTGATAAACTATTCATTTGTGAAATTTTGTATACATATCCATTAAAATATATCCTTATGATCAAACGTCCTTAAAATTCCTTTAAACTAATGTAATAAAAATGTAATTAAAAGATTTTAATTTTTCAAAACTTCATGCATCTTAAGATTTTTCAATCTAAGAATAATACCAACTAAATATGCTAAAAATCAATCATATCACTTCAGAAATAGTAATTTTAAATATTATAAAATGAAGACTGCAATTCAATTTATCTTTTATTATCGTTTTGCTCATTGTTTAATATTCAAGAATCTTAGCTGTAACTGTCAATGTCAAAAATTTAACTATTCCATTGACAGATTATGCACTATATCTAAATGTTTTATTTCAGTGTAAATAATTCAAATGAGATTAAAGTATACCATAGTTTATTTATGATGAATATGATAATGAAATGCGGAGAAAAGTTCCGATCAGCAATACAACGAAAATTGTGATATTCATCACCCGGAAACAATGAAAGCTGCTGGAAAATAATGAATAATCATTTACACGATAATCCAATTAGAGCTTATTCAGATAAAAGAAGTGTATAAAAAAGTGATTTACACCTTAGTTCAAAATCCTCATTTTTGTTTCTCAAGAATATTAGAAACTACGTTAAATCATATATCTTTTTTTTTTTTTTTTGCCTCGATACAAGATTTTGAAGGGATTGATTATCTTTAATCTAAAGAAACATTTACAATATTAGATAACCTTTACAGAATAAACATTTGGAAACCAGTCTTCAAGCAGAAATATTGCTTTAAAAAGTGGTTATCTTTGTTTTTATTTTATTTTTTAAATATATCAGGCAATAATATTGCATAAAAAATGTATATTAGTTTATAAAACCAGAAAGAACCAACCAATTATTATAACAAAATATAGTTTTCATCTAAGAAGTATTTCCATTTTAAATTAATTTTCGTTTATGTTGTGCCAGATTTCTTCATAACCTCATGCATAATTATAAAAAATTATCCCGCAGTAAAGGTAAAATCTGTGTTGTTTGTAAATCAAATCTCATTATAAAGCTTCTCATGAAGCGGCCCATTTCTCCTGATTTCATACGATCGCTGACTTCCTATACTCATATTTAAGGTGCTTAAAATGGGGTGAAAATGAAATAAGCAGAAGGAAGCCGCACATTTTAAAAATTCGCTTTTCACTAGCTAATTTCATTGAATCTACAACATCGTTTTAAAGTATTTTATGAACAGAAAAAAATGCAAACTATATCCACATAAATCCGAGATAGAAGTTTTCACAACAGATGTTGTCTTTAACTATTTTCATCGATTTAGTTCCAAAACGAATAATCCTGATTTGTTTTGAGTCTTGTCTTGAAAGTTTATCTTTGATTCCCACCATAATTATCTCTAATTCTTCAAAAAAGATTTTTTACTCATAAATGAACTTATTGAATTCATTTTACAATTTGTGAATGGCAGAAAATAATTATAAATGGATTTTTTTAAAAGAAAGATATTAGATAAGAGTTTTGATGAAACTGTAATGACGAGTAGAAAAAAAAATTATACAACTCAAACTGTCACAAAAAATGTTTTAATGATGAATATTTTACATAATAATTTTTTTCTGTACATACTCTAATTTTAAAAACAATGTTTCACTGCATTTTTATTTTTAGAAATAAAACTATTTCCTAATTCAAGCGCATAAAATAATTAATAAAATTACTGGTTATTTTCAAGGCAATATTAATTTTCTTCTCATCTCAAATAATGGTTATTCATAAGGTAGGCATAAAATAAGTATTATTCAAGATTGAAGAAATTTTTCAGTCAATAATTATTCCATAGTTCTCAATCTATATTTTGACTCAAACAATTTTATATATATTTTTACAGATGATATGAATCTTTCCGTGGAGTTGTTTTTGATGTATATCGCAAAATAATAAATTAATATTTAATAAGTATCATGATCTTTCATCTAGTGTTTCATATGTTTTTATTTGAAAAAAAATTATTGAAAAATCTGTTTTCTATATTTTTCAATTATTCGATAATAGATCAAAATACTTTTAATATCAGGCACTTAATATTTGACATTTACCACTGTCAAAAAATAATTTCATATTCTTAATTTTTGCAATATTTCTTAAACCTAGCAATTTCTTTCAATTCAATTAAACATTCATATACTGTCTTAAATTCTTCAGTCGACTATTTGAAACAATATTTTTACTGTCCTCGATTCCATATTCGATCCCATTTATCCGATCCAAACTTTTCAGGTATGAATTTACTAGAAATCAAGAGTTAATGAAAACCATATAGAAAACATCTTTTTCGTTAGTGGTAGTCATTCTTGGTTATAAAATTAGTTTTCATTACTGATACAATCAAAAAGGAAATGAATTTGAGATCATTAGGAAAATTACTGAGTCGATTGTTTAAAATTCGCTGAAAAAAAGAAAAATATTTTTAACTTTATAATAACGTGGTATGAAAAAATAACTTCCTATAGTTTCCGCAAAGTTATAAACAGAACTTTTTATTTGTCGGAGCTTTCAAAACGGATATATTTCATGACAAACAGCAAAATCTTTGCTCTGAAATTTTCATCACTTAAAAATTACGTTTTCACTGGAATGATACTTGTATTATTCTCTCGAATATTGTTTAAGGGGACAGTGAACTCTATTAGACACTTTAGGGGATTATTCAGTCAAAGGTAGGAAATTTTTTTACGCATATGTATTAAAATATAAATACAACAAATTCCTTTTAAAAAGACATTTTAAAACGAAATATATTATTTTTTTTAATTTAAAAGATGTATAATTTTTTCTATTATTTTTTCTTATTACCCAATGTAAATTTATTTGGAACAAAATTACACATGATTTTGTAATTCCAATTAATTGCTAATTTTTTAGAAATATTTTTATGCACACTTACTGAATTTTCATAAGAATTTTATGTTTTTCTGTACTGAAATTGACTTTTAACGAGCTAAAAAAAAACTGGAAACACAAAATGCATACCCCATTTTCTTTTAATATTTGATCGAAATCTTTATTATCAATTTCATTTAATTTCTTCAAAAATTAAGACACCTGGAACATTTAAAAGATATACAATATTTCGTTTGTGTATCTATAAAATTGTTTGTTACGAAATCACGACTAGACACCTTATTCGATCGCCTATGGATTTTGCATAAATGTCAGTTGAAATTTTTTAAAACTTTATATCAAAATAGTCTTTTAATAGTTTCATTGTGTGGCGAGTCTGACATCATTAAAACAGTGTGCCATTTTTATAAATGCTATTTCATTGTAATTTGTTAATATAATTAAAAGTAGGCATTTAATTATTATTTTGTTATTATTGTTTAATTATTATTGTTATTATTGATTATTATTGTGCAATTTTATTAATGCATATAAAAACCCTATTTTATGAATACTGCAGTCATCTTTTCAAAGTACATTAAAATGTACTTTGAAAAGATAAAAATAAAATTGAAATAAACAAAAATGGACGAAAACGAGCAAAGTCCCTTTAAAAATAACTTTTAACTATGAAAGTGACTCACCTGTTCAACAATTGACGCCAATCTTCCAAGAGCTACACCGGACTGATCTTCTCGGGTCACCACAGCTGATCCCAGCTTGACCACAATTCTCCGGGCATCTCGAAGTTGATTTCGATAAACGAATGCTTTCTTGGAGCTTCCGGAATTATCTAACTGTCTACTTATACTGCTACGAAGAGCAGCTAGACCCCTTCGATTATGATGCACAAATCGAGTGCAGAGACGAAAGGTTTGATGGGTGCGACGAAAAACTGTGTTTTCCAACATAGCGTTCACCTAAAATAAAACCACCGTTTCAATGATTAGAAGTTATCTTGAAAGCCTCTCTAGAAAGCAAACGAAGCCGACTGTTGTAAACAGCTGCCGTACACACCATATACCTTACTCGCCACCCGCATAACCGTTCGCGTGTCTTTATAGAGCAGTTTCCGGGTATAGAAATGATTTTCATTTATCTGTTTTCATCATGGAAAAAATTATTACGATATTACTACAACTCCATATTTTTTACTATACCTAAACAATATTTAATACTCTGTCTCTACACAGCATAAAATTCTTTGATATTATTCTTTTAAAGTTCACGTGATAAAATGACAAGCTGACTCGCGATTTGTTCAAAATAATTTACTTTGATTCATGAGCTATGAGTCAAAGTAAATTATTTTGCATTGCTGAGCTGATGCTTTAAAATAACTTCAGACATTTTTTTCATAATACTTTCTTAAAAAAGCACGATGAAATAACTTAACATACACTTTTTTTAACTTTTTGGGGGTTTTTTTTATAAAATCTACTGTTTTAACTGAATGATATTCAAAAAAAGCTCATAAGAGAATGTTACTATTAATTACTTGCACTTTCTCATAAACAAAGAGGTATCATAGGAGTCAAAAAAGATTCTGAGATATTCTAATGAATTTATGCGTTTTAGATCTGCGTTTAAGTTCGAAAACCAGCTTTTTAATTGTGTCAGTCTATCTGTGTATATGATAACTTCAAAAAAAAACTACGAATTACCATCATTAAATTTGATAGTTGACTTTATTTTAGAATGCTATCAAATTTTGTATGAAATCCGTCTTCTTAAATTTTGGTTGGCAGTGTGTCAGTTATCAGATAATTCAAAAACATAAAGAACTATACAGATGAAATTTAAAATTATTAGATCACTATAGTTTCAGATCTGTATTAAATTTTGGAAACATTCTATTAAAGGTCTGTCTGTCTGTAAGGCGGTATATTTATGAACATTTGAACTCGAAAATCGAAAAACGTATTAACGTAGATAAATGAAACTCGATATGCCATCTCTTCTCCAAAATTGTAAAGCTATGTCAAATTTCGGAGCCAATCAGTCAAAAGGAAGGCATTCAAAAGGCTCTTGACTTTTTTCACTACATTACGAAGCATAAAATGTTTTTTGTATTAGTAATACAAAAAAGTCGAAAATAGAACATTCCCAAGCCTAAAATTACTTATTTTGAATAACCGAAGTCCTGTCTGTTAAGTGCCTTGCGTTAAATAAAATACCCTAGCAGCTATTAAATGATATTAAAGTTAATATGTACTTTCAGAAATATTTATTTGAAGAAATACTAATCGGAAAGATCACTGCTTTCAAGAACATCGTTGTTCGTGCCATTTCAATGAAGGCAACATAATAAAGCATACTGTTTGTTAAATTTACTTGAAACTTTTGGGGCGATTTTGGAATTTTAAATAAAATCCAGATAATGCAGTGATGAACACTCCAATTTTAAAACGTTTAATGAGCTTCATTTGTCAGTTATGTCATTTTATTTACTTGTATTAGGTGCTTTCGTGTATTTTGATCATTTTTTTCACTTTAAAAATGCATTTATTGAGAAAAATTGGTACAATATATATCAATGAAAATAATTTCCATCATTTTCTATAACTATTTTCCATTTTCGTCCAAAATGTCTTGGAATGAATTATCTGCGAATTTTTTTTTAATCCTCCAGGCCGTTCTTTGTCATTAATATCGAAATCACCACTCTTGGATAGTTGAAATCAAAACCAATTGGGATAAGACGGAGCAGCATCACCATAAGTTTCCAAAGGTGTCTGATGGCCTTCGGCAGCAAATTTCTTCAAATCAAACAAAAAAAAATGCAAGGAATGTCGAAAATGCAATTTGGAGCGTTCCATAATTGGGGTCTCTATACACTGAATAACTCAATAATATTAAATGGAAAACTTTCAAAATGATAACAAGTAACAGTAAATTGGTAAAAACCAAAACCATTGTCGTTTATATAGAAACTTCGCATGTTTACCGATGAATTTTGATGATTAAAATACATGCTAGCATCAAATATTACAATTTAAAATACTCATATACCTGGAGGATAGAGCATATAGGAAAATTCTACACTTTTCATTGGAAAATATTAATGTAAAAAATAGAAATCTTTTTCCGTACATCAAAATTGTAGCTTTTTTTTGTTTGTTTATTCTATAGAAAGATTGTTAATTTTATTGTCTTTATTTGAGTTCATTGATATGTATTCAGACACCCCCCTCAAGAATTAAATTTTATTTTTCAATCTGATTTTTACTAAATTTGAAACACTTTCGTTGAAATAATAAATTTTTCTTATTTCAAATTTATTTCTATTCCAGATGAAAATCTAGCTTCTTCAAGGGAAAGGAAAATCATGCATATCAATTAATGCATTCCATCTTTTTAACTGATTCGAGAAAATAAGTGATGAATAAAAATAGCAAATGAATCATCATCATTTGACTTATAGATATTTGATCACCTCTGCACACAATTAAAAATTGTAACTGCTGAGATTTTGTGACTTGAAGACAGGCAATGGTTTTCAGAAATTAAACTTATGTAAAATCAAATATATAGACAGAGTGAATACAAAATTATACTATCTCACTGAATATTGATCCCTTTTAACCCTTTCGCGGCGGAGCGCTCAGAAATTAATTAAGCTCTGGACAGCCGGCGTGATGGTCCTGCTCATGAAAATCAACAACTTTTGGAGCCAATTTTTGTGCGCTCCAAAGAAATTGCTATAGATCTATGTCTAGCAATCCCTCAAAGTTTTCAGAAGCAGATTCCGAGCTACTTGGCAGTAGGTGTCTCTTATTGTATGTATTTTGAATTTTACCTCTGTCTCCAATTTTTCCAAACATTTTAGACAGGTTAGAATCTGATGACAATTCCATACCATCGCAGCTGATATTCGTTGTCCATTTCTCCATGATGGGGGCAAAAATTATGGATAATTATATTTCCTTATGTAAAAATCTGCACAAGAAACGTGTGCTGCTAGCGCTTCGAAAACAAACGAATTAATGGACATTATTGGGCAGTTACTGATAACAAATTCTGGTATCCTCAGAAATTTATGGTGGTAATTTATCATTGTTTTGGTCTATTTCTTTTTGTTTTTTCATTTAATTATTTGTTTATTTTAATTTACAAAAACTATAAATAAAACAAATGATAATTACCCCATAAAAATAAATCTAAAACAGGTGAATCGACACTGCAACACACAAAAACGAAATAAAACAATTACCTATAAAAACATTTTAGAAACTTGGTGCCGTTCGTTCAGAGAAAGCAACTCTGTCTGAGAACCTATAGGTGTGCTGTTCGCTCAGAGTAAGAGTATAACTGAGCGCCTAAAGGTGCTGTTCGCTGCGAAAGGGTGAAATCTAAATACGAAAGCGGGTGCTTATATCTGTGAATAAAAATCAATTGAAAGCTTTAAAATTACATTATTTAAAAGATGTTATTAATAAGCGTCAATTAATTTTCCAGTTCTTAAGTTGTGCTGTATATCAAAAGTATAATTCAAATGTGTGGGAGAAAAGTCTAGTGTTTTCCACAATAGGTTTCGTCATTAAAATTTGCAGTGTATTGTATTTATTTGAACCCAAATGTAAACAAAGATATAGTCAGAATTAACTCTCTTATCGAATAGAATGCTTTAAGTCAAGGACCTGTGAAAATCTCGACATTACAAATATTTCGAAATCTTTCGACAATCTCAATGAATTTGAAACCCGGAAATGTTATGAAATTCTGATGATATTGAAACAATGGTTTTTTTGATCGATTGTCATCAGTTCATTCATCACTTTGGTGAAGGAAAACATTGAAGTAATCTTTGAGCATAAAACACGATAAGATGATAATTTATAACGAAGCTCTAAAATCTAAATGTCAATTTTTGCATTTTAATTCTCCCTTTGTCATTATCTTAAACTAAAGAATACTGAAACTGAGATGTAGAAGTATAAAGTAGTTATGTTTTATGGTATAGGATACACTTCGGTAAACAATTGGTAAAAATCAATTTCAAGTCATTTAGAAGGAAAAAAAATGCAATGATATGCCCGAATACACTGGACTCCAAAAGTTAATGTATGACTTTTTTTTATTTGCGAATAATCATAAAGAATGAAAATTATAACAATTGTATATCAATTAGTTATTTACAAAATTTTATTTAATTTTAGCATTCATCATTATTTACAATTGAGTTGTTACATTTTTGTACAGAAATTCATTGTTGGTAAAAAATAATAAATGAAAGACATTAATAAATAAATTATAAAGCAATCCATTGAAAGCATCAATTTTTTTAGACTTTAAATTAAGTTATTGAATACCGAAATGGAAAACAATATCCATTCATGGAGCAAACCTATTTGAGCGCCCTCAAAAGACTACTTATGAAGCCACCTGTCCTGCATTAACCAGACCATTCACTTCAAACCTTGATCCTCAAAATATTCTTCGACAATCCTAGTTCTGTGAGGTCAAAAATTATCATTCATAAGGATAAATTCCTCATTAAAAAAGGGAACACCAGAATATAATCTAACATGTGGATCGAGGATCAAGCCTTCCTTGGTAGAATATATAGAAGCCACTGTTACCATTTAGGTAGATGCCAGACGAAATCCTGATTCCACTTCCTCTATAGAAGCATCTTTCAACGATGTTATCTGATGCTTTATTTTCGACATATCAGCAGAGCAAATCTCTCCAGAGCAAATTTGGACTCATTTGTTAAGAATGTTCATTCCCATTCCAGTATGGTTCAGATAACTTGCTTTTTTTTTTCGACGTAAACAAACGCATCTCTGTCGTTTATTAAGAAAGACGTACACAAGCAGTCTTATTATAATCCTTGACAGTAAGGATATTTTCAGAAAATACTAGCCGATAATCTTAGACATTGCAGTGAAATTATCTCAAGCGAACTGAGGCATAGTGATAGCATTCAAGCCTAATGGTCTTTGAGTCTAAAGGCCAAGAAAACTACCTTCTGCAAAGATTGTAGCACGTGGTTTACCTGAAACAGGCTTTCTAAGAATGTTAATTTTTGGACAAACTGATCGACAGCAGGACAGATTATAAGACACACAAAGCCTTCTAGCAAGAATATCTTGTATCAAGCCCATTTTCCACTCTCAACCGCCTTAACGAATCAGATAAATGACTTCTCTGAGATATAGCAAACAATATTTTCCTAGATAAAATTGAAAACTAGCAGTCATAAAAACTGTTCACAAATTACGAAAGTAAAATATTTATATTTTCCTTTGACTATAAAAAACAATTTCTTTAAGAAAATAAGTGATACACGGTGTAAAAAAAGTAAGACAGTCGTTTTTCGTAAATTATGTTTCATTTTTTATCATCTTGATTATCAGATTCTTAAGCAGATCTTATTTAACAGCTTTTTCTTTAATTTTATTTTAAAATAAAATGTCTACCACTAATGCTAATTTTTAAAATAAACCTAATATATATGATTTTCATTGTATACAAAAAGTAGAAGAACTTCTAAAATTTATTTGGTTGGTTTTACACAAGTAAAAAAAATAACTACAGGTCTTTTTCTAATAGATTCTGTCAAGAAAAGCTTATTTGGTTAAAAATTGCTTCATTCTTTATCTTTTCACAATGCCTAGAAATATCCTTAGATGATTTTCAAAAAGACCAAATTTCTTCTACATAAAAGGGATGGTAAGTGTGTTAGACTGCTCGTATACTGCACATCAACCCCAATACAGTTTCTAGCTTCATCAGAATTCCATATAGAAATGGCAAAAGAAAGAAGACGAGTAGACCTAAAAAATTATCACCTCGCGATGAAAGAAAACTTGCTCATCAACTTAAAAACATCGATGGAAGGATTAGCATTACTCAAAATCAAGCTAAACTTAGCTATGTGTCAAGGCAAACAGTTTAAAACTGCATAAAAAGATTCAAAAATGGAAACATCATCCAAAATGGAATCAAACACATATTGATAACCATTTATCTTGGGCGAAGGAACGCATGTCATGGACCATAGAATGGACTTCTGTATTATTTCCATATGATAAGAAATTCAATTTAGACAGTCCGGATGATTATTAGTAGTATTAGCTTTCTCTGAAGGATAAAGAATAATTTTATTCAACTTTAAAAATGGGAGGAGGAAGTTAATGATCTGGTTAATAGTTTGATTTGGAGGAAGAACAAATATGGTGTATCTCAATGGTAGACAAAAGAATACAGTTTGCTATACAAGTTCTAAATTCTGAGCATCGTCCTTTTGGCCCCGAATTAGGAGAAGAGTGGGTGTTTCAATAAGACGTGGCCTCCATTCACCCAGCCAATGGAATTAAAAACTGGTTAGTTGCAATTAATGTACACGGACAACTAAAAACACCGATCTTAACAAAGTGGAAGGCATTGTTTGTTCTTCGAACGACGAATAAACATTGATATGTTGGTGGAAACAGTTTAAATTCATTAATGAGCTTCGAAAAGAGTTGGGAAACTCATGGAGAAATTTTTGTCCAAGAGAAATCCAATCTTTGGGGGATTCACTACCAAACAGAATATTCGAAGTAAAAGCTAATGGGAAGTGTATTCCTTACTAATGTCCCTTGTATTTCATTCATTGCATTATTATCCTATTTTTTTTTTTTATAATTTCAAACGGCAAAAACTATTTATGTTGTCATTAATAGTTTATCGATTTTATATCGATATTTTCTTGAAATATTATCTGTAAGGAGTTTCTCATAAAAATGATTTCATTAAAAATAAAAAAAATCCTAACTTTTCTATAGAAATCTAGTGTCTCATTTTTGTACGTAGTGTAGACATAATTCATTAATTAAAGTCATTCAACATAAATTTAGTACATCATTTTTTAATCTCTATCCGCATTTATTTCACAGCGAACAAAAAAAAACAAGTTGCATTTTGGAGCAAAGGGTAAATGAAACAAAGTGTTAAACAAAGATATGAAACAATATAGAATTTACAATTTAGTGTAATGCTGTTAGAAGGCAAAATTAAAAAAAAAAAAAAAAACAATATTACATTGTTTATAGCAAGTTTGATAACTAATTTAAATTAATAAGTTTAAAAGTCAAGAAAAATTAACTACATAATGAATTAATTCTCTCCCACTCGAAGTTGTCATTTGGCATCATTGGAATAACCTGCTTTCGATTTTGACAAGAGTAATTTACAACATATGTCAACACGTTAATTTATACTGCATATCATGTTCCTTGATGATATTATGATCCAAATACAAAGGAATAAATAAAGAATAATTTTTATTAATTAATATAGAGGAAATTGATTAATCAAGGTAAACGTAGTTTTAAACAAAGTGTTTCTAATTTTTCTTCAATATTTATTTTTCTTTTTACTAACAGCTAATAATTTAGATTGGAGAGAGTTGAAGTAAAATTCTGAATAAGTAATACATTCATTATTTTCACTTTTGTTCATCAGATATCACTGTAGAATAGAAAGTTGCTTTTTATTTTATTTATTTTAAATCCGATTTCGTTGCCTTTCCCAGAAAGTTTTGTTTTGGCCATTTTTTTCCAAGATGCAGAAATATTTTAAAAGGAAATAACATAATTTTGAAGTAAAAAATGAGCGGTTTTAAATTTAATAAAGTAGCTCTTTCCAAAAGAATTTCATATTTTTTATAGTTATAGATATCAATCAATGTATCAATTTTTCATACATAATCAAAAACATGCACGAAAAGCTTTAATTTAAGAGCAAAAGTCAAAGCAAAAACACAAACTATCTAAACTGACCTTCAAGTTGTGTTCTTAGAATTTACAACTGTATAAAAAGTTAGCAATATTCAATTTTTTTAAAAATCCACTCCATTTCAGAAATCTAAAACACTACATATTTCTATAAAATCTGATATCAAGAAAATACTAAAATTTTGAAATTTGTTTTTGAAGGAATAAGGAGACATAATCGACTACGAAGTCGGTTTTAGACTTCGATAATGATCCTAATTTTTTATTGGATTATTTATAATATAAGATAAATATTTCTTGTTGCTAGTTTAGTTTAACAAATGCAAATGAAAACGGATAGAATTAAGGCAGAAATTTAAAAAAAAAAGTTTTGGTTGTATTTAATCCATTAAAATGCATTAACGGATTTAGTCAGCAACTATAGGTAGTGTATATTGTCAGATACATGAAATACACTATATGTTTAATTAACTGGTCAAATGAATTTCACATTTCACTGCATTTTTTAATTATTCGGCATAATTTATTTTAGATTAATTTTTTTATTATTATTGCTTGAAAGTATTTGTTTTTATTCCTTTATTGTGACTCATGACTATGCGGCCACCATGTTTGTAGCAATATTATTAAAAAAATATCTCGGTGTTTATTCAATACTGTAATAGCTAAGCGCATATATTGAAATACATAGCAATCTGACCAGTCATACTTGACAGTGTTATCTTAAGAATTTATAATTCATAGAACTTCTAATTTTTACAAATGAATTTATTTGGCAATGAGGTTATAACTCTTTAATCTATCTCAGCTAAACGACCCTCAGTAACTACTTAGTCGGAAATCCATTACTCAAAACCACAAAATTTTCACAAATATATCGAACAATATTTGGAAATGAAGTAGCCAGAATTGCTATTTTCTGATCAACTGGTCTTAAAAAATAGGAAAAGAAAGATTTGATAGTCTCTTGTAGGGTACTTATCAGTATATAAAGCGATATACGTCGTATTAATAGTGCCTTTAATTTTTATTTCCAGTAGTATATGACATAAAAATTAAAAAAAAACTTTTTACGACAAACATGCTTTGTTTTCCTTTCATTCCAAAAACACAGAAATCACATATAACACTATTCTTATAGTTGTTTCTATTAAAAATTATAGAAAAAATTCAATCACTCTAAATAATAAAAAGAGCTGCCAAATAAAATTGCTCTTTTACAATGCCCATTAAATATTGTGTTTGGCTTTCTAACGAGTTTCGACAAATAGGGAACATTGTTTTTGTCTTCAATTTGATGTCCTTTGTGTGTATTAAATGGAAATTTTAAAACCTGTTTTATGATGTTTAGTCTCGAGTCATCAGTTTTATACATTTTCTTGCAAAATTAAGTTTTCAAATATCAAATTTACTATACAGTTGTTTCGCAGAGAATCAAGGAAATGAGTAAAAGATAATTATAAAGAAAACAAAATGTCTCCATGTCAATCTCTAAAAATACTGATGGATGGTTAGGGATATAGTTATTTAAAACCCTTTTATAAACTTTATTAAAGAACTTTCAATAAATAAATATTTATATATATTCGCAGCATACGTAATATTATTATTTAAGAGGATACTTAAACGTGTTATAAATTATTAGCATAGATCTCAGTTGAATGATAAATTTCAATCTAAATCCAGCTTAATTAAACACAAACTGGAGGAAATTAATCAATATTTTTCTGAGTTGGAAAAATTAAACATGGATTTGGAAGAAAAAAAATTGGGTTCGCATTGACACATCCATTATTAAAAAAATATATTGGGTAAATTAAATGTTTCTTTATTATTTAAGAGAATACTTAAACGTATTATAAACTATTAGGATAAATCTCAATTGAACGATAGATTTCAACCTCAATCAAGCTAAATTAAACATAAACTGGAAGAAATCAACATTTTTCTGAGCTGGGAAAAACTAAATATGGATTTGGAAGAAAAAAACTGGGCTCGCATTGACACATCCATTATTTAAAAGAAAACATATCGGGTAAATGAAATGTTTCTCATTGTTTCTTTATTATTTAAGAGAAACATATTATAAACTATTAGGATAGATCTCAGTTGAATGATAGATTTCAAACTCAATCACGCTTAATTAAATACAAACTGAAAGAAATTAATCAATATTTTTCTGAGCTGGAAAAATTAAAAATGGCCTTGGAAAATAAAATAGGGATTGCAATGACACATCCATTATTTAAAAAGAAAACATATTGGGTAAATAAAATGCTTCTCAATTTTTTTCGTTGCCGTTTCTGTTCAAATACGAATTGTTATTGTTTCAGTCAACAATTGCGCAAGTGAATCAATGATGCGTGATTCTGACGTTTGTTCGCGTATGAACAAAAATAATTTTGAGTCTTGCATCATCTTTAAGAAAGAATTGTAAAAAGAATCGTGTTTTCTGCAACTATCTGTTACTAACAAAATAATTAAAAATTAAATTCTGCACTGCGACTTTGACTCAAACTAATTAAAATATGAAGGCAAATGTAAATAAAAAGTCAACGGCGTCTAATAAAACATCGAATTAGTTATTTCTAAAATATTCTCATTCCGTATAAAATACGATAAAATATCAATAGTGAGCATTTAAAAGAAACGGTTTTTATTCTTATTTATCTTGAAATAATATCTTCGGTTGAAATAACAATCTCTAGTATTAAGGGCAATATTTGAGTAAATTATAAAAAAAATCCAAGAACCGAATCTAGAAGACGAAATTTTAAAAAATTGCATTGAATAAAAATTAATTTTCATGAAATTTTTATATTTCTTGGGTCTCCTTTTTAAATATGGGCAATTTTGTCTTGTAGACATTTCTATGTTAAGTCAAACACTTTCAAAAATAGAATCTAACCCGAAGCAAAAATTTCAAAAAAAAAAAATAATAATAAACACCAGTGATTTCAAGAGATAAAAATTCATTCTATATTTATAAAGAAATTCTTTTGAACACTTAATGCACATTGTTTTAATTAACTAAAATAGATTTTTTTTTGTTTTACAAAAGATTAACTGAAAATAACATACAACCAACTTTGTACTTTTCATTTCATTTTTTATTCATTATTAACAAGCAGAAAGTACTTTAGTAAGGAAGTCAAAATACTAAAAGGTAAGCATTTCAGCATCTAAACACGGTTTAGAAATTCTTGTGTGATTTACAAAATTTAAATCTTCAAAAGAATTTTACAAGCAAGGAAGAAACAGGAATAATTACATGTCCGAGCAGTGTAAAAGATTTAAATAATTTTTTATAACTTAATTTCTTCTTATTCTTTATAAACACGAAAATATCAAAAATAAAAAAAGTATAATAATTTTGCCTTAAACTCTCTTAATCCTTTGTTTAACATTTTCATGGAGTCGGATTTTATATACCAATGCAATTTCAATCAATGAATGTGCGAAACTGAAATTTCAAAATAAATTCCTATCAAAGGAAACCTGAAGAAAGTGAAAATAGTTTCTTGAACAACTTTTAAGAATATACTCTTATTACTGTACTAGAAAAATTTTGAGTTCAACCATTTTCTACTTTTTCGTCTTTATTATTCATTTTTATAAATATTATGGAATTTTGAAATTAAGCTTTTTGGAATTTACTACTAGGTGGCGCACTCATATGACATTAATATGTAATTAAATTAATCTATTATCTAATACTAATTTTAAAAAATATTATTATAGAGTTGTCAACCTGAATTCATGAGTGCACCTAATTCCAAATTTCTAACACAGAAGGCATTGAGTGAAAAATCGATTCTGAACATGAATTAAATGAGGCTGAATAAAAGAGAGGGAAAACTCAAAAATTTGAAATTGAAAACATTGATGAAAAAAAGCTTACTCACATATAGACATAGTTTCGTGTGTCGATGCATTTTAACTAAACAACTAATACATCCGGTTCTCTAAAATATACCCTCTGCGTGAACTACTGTCCACGTGATATAACTGAGGTAGATAAAGTTTCTCAAAGTTGAGCGTAAAACGATAAAAGCGGATAAATCTGGAACTCCATTTGCTCCCATTTCCTCTAAACAAAACTACACTATCTCCATATAGTTAAAAACAAAGAAGGTTCGAATTCCATTGAAATCAGACCTCTATTTAAGATTATTCGCAGCTTTCGCTTCACTTCATACTGTGTACCAAGGGCAAGAGTCAATAACGTTAGGCGCGATGTCTTTGTGTGTTATTTTGCAATTTCTGAAAACAATGATTGCGCATTTTAGTGCAATTTCTCCTCTCCAGCCAGCGACATGAACATGGGCCTCCTGGAAAATTCTTTGCCTGAGTTCCTTAGAAACTTAAACTCACCATTAATCCTACTATAAAATACTCCATTTTTTTAAAGATGTTTGATCCCATTTTATAAAATATTTGGCGATTTAAAAAATCTTATGATTTAAAAAAAAGCAAGGAATAATTCTGTAATTATTCACATTTTTATTAGAAAACAATTTTTTACTATTTTATAAATCAATAATGATTTACAGTTATTTTTAAAATGTTTTTTTTCCCTCGAACTTCTATTTGAGCAAAAGTATCTATTACTACAAAATCCAATGTATGGGCCAAAGAACATAAAATAGATAATATATTACCTATTACTTTACGCACCATTTCTTATTTAAAATAAATTACTTTAATCTTCCTGAATCTCATAGAACAATGGAATTCCTTTACTAGGACTTCATTCATTTAGATTTAAAAAATGAAAACTCGACATTAAAACGGTTCAGAATAACATTAAAACAATATGCAAATTCGGCAAGCTCGATAACATATTTTTCATAATATTTAATAAAACATAATATTTTTCAATAAATCCGTTTCTAATCTAATAGATCAAGATTTTTCTATTCTGTTTCTAAAATTTGATTTCAAAAGCAAAACTCCCTTTTATAAATCGGATATATATATATTTACACAAATCTGAATATCGTTTTTTCCAAAAGTTTTGCATTTTTTAAATTTTGCATTGAAATTCGGTGCATTCATTCTCTTTTCTCTAGTATTTCATACTCGCCTACATCTTCTGCTTTTTGATAATTCTTTCCCCTAGAAGCAAGAAAGGGAATTCTCTTAGAAAAACTGTTTCCTCTGTTTGATTCGTGTTTTTCATGGGCCGCCAAAAATCCCACTTTTTGGCTGCATGCAACAACAAGGGTTTCTTGCCCGGAAACGCGGGGACCCGACTTCCTGGGTATTTTGTAATACTTTGTACTATCGGAAATTATATTTGGTTCTGGAGAATTTTCGGAAACAAAGATTGCATGCCTATTATAATAAAATTATAAAAAAAATAAGGAGTATTGTAACTTTATTTGGAAAATCGACTCTCAAGAATATTTTACAAAATTATGTTATAGCAGGGTTGACTTCGAAAAGATGTTTGTTTAAACATAAAAACACGCTGGAATAATTTGTTGGTAATGCTTAATAAAATTTTAGAGATAAAATTAGCATTTTCAAGACCATTAATTGAAATTAAAAAACAAAAAATTCGATTTATGTACACTTTGAAACTGACTGAAAGTGTAGCAGACTTGTAAGAACTATCTTAGAAAAACAATGCTGTCAAAACTTGATTTTGCTAACTACTTAGGATATATTTACTTTAAAAATTGGATAGTTTAAGCAAGAATATTTAAAATTTGCTAAGAATATGAAATCTGGTCCCAAGTACCAGTGAGAGGGAAGATATTATTTATTTGGATTAAATTTAGAAATAAAGTATGATGCTTTTGCAGTTATTCTTGATATTTCATGCATATCAAAGAAAATTTCTTTGATAAACAAGCTCAAATAATTAAGAACAAGACTTTTTTTTGATATAAAAACCAGAAACCCTAACGACTACCCATTAAACGGGTGGTGTATTGTAGTTTCTTCTGTATTAGTTCTGCTGGTAGTTATCCACTTAAATAGTTAGGAAGCAAAAGAAGGAATAAGTTTCTTGAAACTTGAAGTTAAGAAAGTAATTATCACCAGAAGCGATTCTAAACGTATAGATTCTGGTAAGCATTATGATAAAAGCCACTGGGATCACCCATGGCCATGTCGGTCATCCATTGTTCACTCAGAAGAAAGCACAGAAACTTTGGAAGACAGACCTTCAATGTTTGGTGAAAAATTAGACAAAATGATCCATTCAAAGACAAAGGCCCTGCGTTTTTCAATTAGCTAAAGCCAGCAAAGGCAAATCAGGAAGATAGTGAAACAAGAATTGCTGTTATAAAAATCCAATTATCAAATGTTATTAAACGGAATGAGTCTTTGAAAATAATTGCTAGGACATCAACTGAAGCTAAAAGGATATTTTCTGCTGCCAGGTTATTCATAACAAATCTAAGAACTAGGCAGAGTGATAAAAACAGATACCTTATATTTTCTTAAATCATATTTTTAAAATGAATTAATTCATCTTATTGTATTTTGTTGCTTAATATATAAAGGAATGTAAATATTGGAATTGCTGAATATCTTTATTTTGCGTTGTTATTATTATTAATAATTTTTTTAAAAAAAGAATTTTTAGATGCTTTCAAATTTTGTTGTATTCCAGAGGATTCTGGAAATGACTGTTAGATTCCGGGATTTCCGAGAATCCTCGGGAAAGGAGAAAGGGTGTGAAATTATAAACCAAGGCATTAGCCCATTAGATGATTTCTATTGTATCAATTCGGTTGATAGCTAGTCACTTGAATAGTTTAGCCTAATAGAGATCAAGCGAATAAATCGTTTCCTAAGACGTGATGTTGAAAGGGATGCTGTTCTCAGTGGTGAATCCCAGTGCATAAATTCTGGCAAGCCTTATAGTACGAGCCAAGGTTAAATCTCTAGTTGGTCTCAATGATGGGTGAAACCGTCGCACTTAAATCTCTACTAATTTGGTATAGACGGAAGAAAACCTTCCTTCTATCGGAAACCAGAACTATAAAACTCCTCAACTTCAAATTTTCCAGCCATTACTGGGATCAAAAGAAATTCAACTATAAGTGAAACATTTCATTTGGTATCTCCTTTTTCAATTTAGAAAGAATTATTAGTATCATCGGTGAGGTGAAAAGCATTAAAAAGCTTCTATCTGGCGACTTGCCTTGTCGATGTCCAGACGCAGAAATGGTCACAACAAAAAGCAAAGCCTTTTCAAATATTCCAATCATTATCTCTCTACGTGCATCTTTGAATTACTCGAACTTGAATTATTGAATGATTCTATAAAAGAATTTATAAAGAGTTTTAATAATAGGAAATAAGCTATATGTGAAGTATTTATAGCATTTCTAATAGCCATTTCTAAACGCTGGCATTTGATTCTAACTTTTAGTTCTACTAATTACCACAATTCATTAAAACGAGGTACATGCAACTTTCTGGAAGATTTTTCAAACCTTTTGTGATGTTTTGAGTTCGAATGCCTCGGGCATTCAAAACCTTCTTGCCGCGGGACACCAATTTGCGTCCGCTTTGCAAAAGTTAGCCATGACAGTGTTCATTGTAATTATTCAGAGAAATGCGTGAATTGTGAATTGAAAAAGGTACGCACTTCTTACCCTCGCCTTCTATAGCGTGGCAACTAGATAAAGAAATAAACAGTGTGAAAAAATAGAACATACTAATCCCGAAAAGCAGAAACTTATCAAATCACAAACCTCAGCAAATACTAACTACGCTTTCAAAATCCAGACTAATAATAGGCAGATGATACCTAAAACTGTACGAGAAATTTAATTGTGAATTGAATCTGAGTATGAACGAGATTTAGCGAGACTTCAGTTCACTGTGTTCCGAAATGTTGGAATGCATTCATGCCTGCTGGTAATGGTATTGCCTCTATTTATTAACTTATAAATGTTTTGTGACGTCCACATGTAACTCATTGTCCAAGTAAAAAGTGTACGAACTTAAATGGGTCTAATATTTCGAGACTCAACCCACTTCCAACACATCAAAAGACAAATTTGCAATGAAGCTACTTTTTTTTTTTTTTTTAAAGAGAATTGGCACAGTTTCGTTTTTGTATAATTGAGAAAGGCAATTTTGGTTTCAAGTTCAGTATATAGTTATGTCCGAAGATGTAAAAAGTCTTAATTTACATTTTGATTCAAGAATATTATGCCAGAATAGATAGAAGGATAACTGAAACGGAATCAAGAATTAATTTATGATTTGCGATAAAAATGGACAATTCTACTCAAAATGTGATTGTTCAGTTTGATAAAACTGAAGAAAACGAAAACCTTTTCGCTCTTTTTGAACAATTTCAAACGCAATTACATGCTAAAAACAACAAATAGTGGTGCTGAAGGTGTTTTTACTTCTTTCGTAGGAGTTTACTGCTAGGAGGTTTTACTTCTTTCCTTTCCTATATCATCTGTTAATGAAAAAATTTGCTGTTTCCTGACATTCCCTCCAATTAAACTTAGAATAGATTGAAAGAGAATCCTTGAGCCAAATTTGACTCATTAACCGTTAATCGCACATTTCCGCCATATGTTCTTAAAACGAAAGCAGAACAAAGATGAAAGTATAAACATTTATACTGCGGAACTCGGAGCACTTGCATAAACTGCGATTATGATAACATTTTGAACATTTTGTTACGCGATGTTTTTCTAAGTGGGTTACGTGATAAAACGATATTCAGCCAGTTATTTGAGGATGATAACATTGATCTTGAAGAAACTTTACAGATAGCATCGGCTATGGAAAATCCTTTCAAAAGGGAAATGATGTTATGGGACAAAAAATAAAGGCGGTGCATGCATTAAAAAATGAACAAAAAAGATCAAATTGTGGAGCAAAGGAAAACTTTGTTTTGTTCATAGTGCTGTGAAGCAGATCATGATGAAGAGTAATATAGATTTATGTCTAGAAAATGTACTTTTCTTCAAAAATCTGGCACATCCAAAGGGCATATTTTGTAACTCAAAAAGCAAAAGCAGATAAGCCTAAGGGTACAAACGATATTCTATGATCTGGGTTAAATTCTAAAAATTCCAACAAAATGCCCTCCAGTAATAATTAATTTGAAAAGTGAGGGAAAAAAAGGTTCTGTGGAATTAAATGCAGGGGGGGGGAGGCGGTGCGTGCAAAGAATGTAAGGAGCTTCAAGTAAATTTTCACTCTTTGTACCCATGAGGTATATTTCCGTAAAGGCTAAAAATAAGAATTTTTTAATTTTAACTGTTCATTATTAAGGAAGACATGGGCAAAAATCTAAGACAAGAAAGACTTTATAAAATCGATTTAGAATGGCCCGCTATTCAGGCAGTTACAGCTATAACTAAAAGAATTTAAATGAACATTTGAAGGAATACAAATATTTTTGATAACTATGAAATTGAACTCCGAGGTTAAATCTGTATTTTTGTAGGGTTGCTTTAAAATATAGAATTAAAAACGAAATTAGCAGCCTAAAAAAAGTTGTTCTCATAGAAATGAGACGAAAGCACTGAATGGGTAATATAACACAACTCTATGCCCCTGCATTTATAGCCTTTTAGATTATTTAAGGCAGCCGTGTCGCTTAATAATCTAAAAGACTATGGAAGTGGAAAGAAATGACCCCCTGAAAGTAATTACATCTCTTGGTCCACGTCAGTTTACCAATGTCGAAATGCAATTTTATTAAAGAAGGTTGACCAATAACGAGTTGATTAAACTGAATTGTTTACTTTAATAGAAGCATGTCGGGAACAAGAATTATGAAAACCCATAATTGTACAAATGCATTCGATAAAAACAAGCAAAAATTAAAAACAGGTAACAATCAAAGGTAGAAGAAATGCTATTAACAAAAGAAAATATTATGAAAAGTGAAAAAAAAGAAAAGAAATAACGAAAAAAAAAAAGGAAAAGTATATACAGAGCAATTATATCTTTAATCTTTTAATTGGCAGAGTGATCAGTATTATCTAACTATCAAAATAAATATTGATTTGGTTCAGGATTTAATTTGATTACTGATTTATTCGTTATAAAGTGAAATAAAAAGGAAGTTCTCGGGACTTAGTTATAAAGAATTCTAACAATAAAAAAAGAGTCAATAATGATTAAAAATCAGAAGAGAATCTTTAAAAAAGCTAAAAGGAATAAAAAATAAAAATGTAATATAATTAATAAAGAAAAAGTAAGTAATCATAACATCTGACTACTCCTAACCGTCAGAAGGCACACGGGAAAATTTGAATGACCGAATACTGCGACAAGACAGGAGGGAACAATGGTTGAATCCTAAGGGGCATCAATGGCTACGGTACAACCCCTCCCATCATCTGTAGAGAATAGTCACCTCACACCATTTTTGCACCCATCGGGGGGGGGGGGGCAAGAGCCACCCACCATACCAAAAGCTTATCTTCCCCATTTCTGAGGTTTCCCCCAAGAGTATTAGAAAAAATGTGTAAAGAAAGAATGAAGGTATTTAAACTTATGTAAGTATGTTAAAAAAAATTATAAAAAATAACAATAAAACTAAAAATTCCTTAGTGGTAGAAAGCCATGAGCGAAAGAATCCGTGGAGAATAAACATGTATAACTAGGCTAATTCAAGAGTTCAAAATCAAGTGGTAAAGACATGGTTTACAGAGAAGTCAAAGCGGGCGGTTTTGAAAAAGATTCAGTATGGGAAAAAAGCTCCATTTGATTAAGATGAAATACTTTCATCTTGAAATATAGTCATGTAAGGAAGAGAAGCAAAGTAACTTTTAATAACTGCCATCTTATTGTCCTTCTGACGATGGATTGACAAAGAGATTAAGGTGAAAAATGAGCTCTTGATACTAGACTGATTTTAATTTCTCCCATAGTAAGAGGAAAAGGATGGTGAAAGATGGACCACTAATACTGTATATTGTAAAGCTGGCTGAAATTTTGGGACTGGATCGCAAGCACTCCACTACACTCTACTCTACTGGATGAGATATTAGGCAAATGTAGATAGAAGTTGAAAATAAATGGAATCTGAACGAAAAACACGTTTCATTTTGGAGTAGGTTAAGCATTTCGTAGATCTCCTTTCTTGTATTATTGACTATCTTGTGGAATTAAACTGGTTTATGTTGTTCGCTGGGTGGTGCTGCATGATGTGATCCTGTGCGAAGACACTCCTTGTTACAGCGGGTCTTGCTGCCTATATTCCCACAAGAACAATGTGGGATTTCAACAAGGTTGAAACTATGAAGATACAAAGGAAAAACGTGCATATCCTGTGAAAAACAAAACTTCATTTCGTGTCCACTTGATTGATCACATACTTACTTTAGGAATGAGGTTTTGAAGAAGCCTCCCAGTATCTTCATCATTTCAAGCTAATTGACAGATAGCTATCATTTTCCAACGCATGATTGTTTTGACGAGTGATCTTGGCAATTTCTTCAGGCAAGTGCTTCAGTTAAATCATTTTCTGCTGCCTCCTTAGTCAGTCCGTCTGCTTCTTCATTTCCAGTGTAGCCTACATGGGATTTGATTCACGACAATCTGATGTGAGGGAAGAGAGAGTAGTTTAAAGATTTTCTCTGCAATAGCATTCTGATTTTGAGGTCGAATGCTTTGGTTGTATTCTAAAATAGGTAGTTGTGTTGGGAAAATTAAGGTATGCTCCACTGCTTTGTGAAGTGCGAGAATTTCAGCTTAGATGACTGTGTTCCTAAAAGAGTGCCTGGTAGATCATGTGTAAGTAATGCTGGTATCAGCTAAATCACAGACGGATGTTCCTTCTACCTTCGATCCATTGGTGTAAATTCGAAGTCCATTGCTGAATTCGCCTGTCACATAGCCCGATTGTATTATACGACTACGTGGAGTTATTCAGTAACCTTAAATCTCAATATAAACGCATCACATCTCTTACCAAGACTGAAGAAAATATATTTTAGTGTAATTAGAGAGAATTCTCAAAATTAGTCCTTAAAAATGCATATTTGAAAGGAAAATCTACCCCGAAAGTCAGAAACTTCTGATAATAAGTACGCATTGGGGGCTATCAGTTTGTAAAAGACTTATTATGGATTGAACAGAGTACCTGCGGAGAAGCGTTACTTAGATTATTATTTCAGGGTATAGATGGAGTTAAAGTATTTATGTATCTGGAAGAATCACAATAACAGCAAGTAACAAGATGTCTCATTTGAAAGACTTAAAAGAATTTTTTTTAAGCTAAGTAAAAAGTATAGAGTAAAGTAAAGTAAAAAGTCAGTTTTTCCGAAGTAAAGTAAACGTCCTAGGACATGAAATGGATGCAAATGATGTATATGAAATTCATGATAAAATTTCAGCTCTGACAAACGCTCCTGAACCTAAAAATGTTCAGAAAATAAACTTATTTTCTTCGTATACGAAGTATAAAGAAAATGTTGTAACCGTCAAAAGATTCGAACTGGAGATTTTGACAAACTCCACACTTTAGATCTTCGAGTTCGAAAAACGCATTTTTGGCATTATGTTGTCTCTCCGTCTGTCTGATAAAAATAAATCAAAAACGCTTTGAGCCAACGGGATGAAATTTAGTACACGACACGACCATTACATCGATTACGTATAGTATACGATCTTTGTAGATTTCTATCAAATTATGAGCAAAGTCTATTCGGATGAAATCGGTCAGTCCAGCAGTTCGAATATAAGTAAACAAGATAACTACAAAACGAAGAAGTTTAGTTTAGTTTAGTTATATTAACGACCCGTTTGAAGCAACACTAGGGCTATTTTGGGACGGACCTCGTAATTTTGAACCACGGTCAGATGACGAGGACGACACCTGAGCTGGCACCCCCCTCTCCACACCACACCACACCAGCGTGAGGACGTTTGGTCAGGACGGATTTAACGTGCAACAGACCCCCTTACACGACGGTTCTTCGGTGGAATAGGGTCTCGAACCTGAAACCCTCCGGTTCCGAAGCCGAGACCTTACCACCAGGCCACCGCGGCCCTACAAAACGAAGAAAGCTAGGTGGAAAGCTAGATCAATTAACACATTTACAATCTACATTTTAGATATCAAATTTATTTTTTTTTGGGGGGGGGAGAGGTCTATCGGTCTAAATCTATTAGGGGTTCACAGTCTGTCGGTCTCTATTTTCAGAAACATAAGCTCGATAACTCGTAATGGCTTAAATATATAAAATTTGGTAAGTTATTTTGTGACTTCAGTTATAGTTCTGTTCCAAATTTTTATTTCAATTCGATGAGGAAAATGCATCTACAACTCAAATTTGATCTTCGGATACTATTAACCGCATACCATGGATAAATCGATAAAAACACGCCAAGGGTTGCACGGTAAATTCAGTAAAAATGCTAAATTCGCGCTAAAGTATATTTCGTAACTGTTGCACGCTAATCCCTTGCAAGTTTTTTTTTGGGGGGGGGGTTGCCATACCCAAGGTTTGTCTTACCTACAGATGGGGGATAACACCTTTATTGGTAAGTATGCGAGAAAGTTTTGGGGTGACCTTTTGGGGTTTAGAACTTTGGGGTTTAAACTTTGGGGTTTAGAATTAGTAAATTTCTGTAGCAATTTTTTGCAAAATTTGGCCACTATTATAAATATTCTTAATAATTATGTCAGGCCTTCTTAGGGCAAACTAAAAAGAAAAAGTGTTGATGAATAGTTTAAACATATTATGATCCGGATCCTTAAACTAGCAAGTGACGCATCGCTAGTTGGTATTGTATAACTCAAAGATCTGAAAGAACAAATAGCAACTTCGCATCCAAAACTTTAACAAGAACTGAACTAAAATATTCCAAAATTGATAATTTGGAAATAGAGTGAATGGTAAAATGTTCTTTTAGACGCCCTTTCTGGATTAGAACGAGAATTACTAGTATTAACAGCTACTAGACTTACATTATGCATTAATTTTATAATCATTCCAATTTAAAATCGTATTGCATAAAACCACTGATCATGGAAACACAAATTTTCTTTTCCTCGATTGCCAAAAATTTTAGAACTAGAAGTCAGACTATATCACAATATTCTAGATGGCTTAAATTGAAACTTCGCCTGTCACTTCAAACGAATTACGACAGAAGATGGGGGAAAGTAAAGATTTGGGCCCACTCTTAAAAGGCCTAAAGAAAAGGTCGAAATTTACAAGAAAGGGAAGTCGAATATACCATTAAAGCCGCGTTCCGTAGACCTGTGACCTTACGGATTTGATCATAAATCTACCAGCTGATCTATTGTTGGATCACCCCCGCCTGTGGACGTCGATCAGGAGCTTTCCTCAAAATGTCGGTAAAATTAACAGACATCAAACAACCCCTGGAAACCACAAGAGTGGGGAAAAAGGGCAAAATGTGCCATACTCAAGGCGGGCACATGTCGTCGGAATGAGACTTAAGGATGAATTTGTTATGAAAGAACCAAGAGTCTACATGCCAAAAAAATATCAAAAGTACTCTGGATGAACTGCATAGTGGGTATGGAACATGGTAAAAAAGAAGGTAATATATTCTCTTCGCAATTTTTCATACTAGAAAATGAAACGAATTGTGTTAAAATTTTATTTAAAATTAATCTTGAAAAAAAATTTCAAGTAAAAGAAAAATGGATCTAACATAAAATATGCTTCATTAAAAAGTTACTTTTTAAAAAATTTTAAAAAGTTGTAAGCAGAGTATTTATGGGACACCAAATGCAAAGTTACGTTAAAATTTCGGTTAATTTTTAATTAATTAAAAATATAAAAAAATTTGAAGAAATCCTTTCTTAATTTACCGATTTCAGTGGGCCTCGTGATTAGTCAATGGCATTTGAAACTTCCATATTCAAAACTGCTTCTAGAATTAGCTACTATAGAAGTTAAAATAACACCCTATCAGAAAGCATAATTTTATTTTTCAATATTTAGTTATCATTTGACAGACAGTTCTAACAGAAATTCTAACCACTGTTTAAAAATCAAACTATATAATTTTCAAGGGCTTATGTAAAAGATAAAACTGGTATTTCTGTAATCTTATTTACATGCAGTATTTCTATTTGAAACGTAAAACAAAAGAATTCATTTTACATAAAGTCAATGTAGATATTAATTAAAACTACTTTTAATTTAAATTACAAACAGCAACAGACTGCATCACAATTTTTATTCTAATAATTCACAAGCGACTATTGTCAAACAACTTATTTAATTTAACACTTTTTGTCTAGTTCTTGTCTTCATTTTAATATTTTATCCTCTTTCCTATAGACCGTATTGTTTCGTTTTCCATAAATAATAATAAAACTGTTTTCCTTTTAGATTTTTTGCCTTATAAAATATTAAAAATAGAAATCAAAATCAAACGTTAAATCAATATTAAAGAAAAAAATCAATAAAATATCTGTAAATTAAAGCATTTGTAAGATAATCTGGTTTATTAGTTACCATTCCACTGTCTGGGAAATGGTTTAAAAAATAAGCTATTCAAAAGCATGACTATTTAAAAATTAAAAGCAACAGTTTTATATCATGCTAGCTTTTAGTTTTACGTCATAGTATTAAAATATCAATCGATTCCAGAATTATTTTAAAAAATTGATATAATAGACGGAAAAGAGCATATCAACTACAGCTTAAGTATCGAATTTATGGGTTTGAACAGTACTAAAATAGCTACTGTCATATGGATGTCGTTTGAATATCCTCCTTGTTATTGTATGTAACTAGATAGTTTTCGATAAAACACAAACCGGGAAAAACCACTTTGCTTTCCTATTTTATTTCGCTATAAAATAAACACACAAGAAAGAATAAAATCTTGGAAAACATATAACTGTCATCAGTTTCGATAACATATTTACATAACAGTACGAAGAACAAAATAATCCGTTTTTATTTTAGAAGTTGTAAAACATTTATTAAAAACTTAGTTAAATTTTAAGCATTTAAATAAGAAGAATGCGAATGAAAAATCTTAACTTTGATGCTAAACAAAAAAAAACATTCATTCTTATTTAGATAGAGTAACGTATTATTCTATAGATAAAGTAATCCGAGTCTGTAAAATGGACTAACAGCAAATTTCAAATGATCCAATCTTTTAAATACGAAATATTTCGCATACAACAACCAGAAGTTTTAAAGAAAAAGAATTATCTAACAAAAATGCATTTTTTTTAATTCATTGGTTTCCAAATTCCCATGTTTTTTACGGTTCAACCGTCAAACTAAACTCCTCTTCGTTTAACCAAGTTCTAATCAGACTAAATGGATGCCTCAACCATTGCGAAAACACCCAAATTTTTTGTTTTTATTTTCAAAATGTTTTGATTAACAAAAGCACATTTTTACTTTTACTCGATGCGTCAATTCTTCCAAATGACCCAATAACATGCCATTAATATTGCCCTATATATTGTTATAGAGGGTGTCAGAGAAATCATGGATAGATTAGAAAAATAGGCCTTTACTTACCTTAGAACTCTTAAAGTTAAGAAATCTCAGTGTGAGAATATAGTTAATAAATCTTATTGTGCGTAAGGATACTCGATTTCACTCTGTGCATCTGCAAGCGCTTAGAGAACTATAGACTGAATAGTAGTGATGTACTGTTTTAAACCTCCAAATTATTGCAAGGGATCTGTTATACACAATCTTTCCAAAATCTTATATAAAAATATTAAAAGGATCTTAATTTTGATAATCGCATGAGACGACCACTAAGTGAAATTTTCTCATTAAATCATCATCAAGCCATCCATAGCGCCATCTATTGGATTTCGAACATAATAATAACAATGTTGCAAAATAAAATTGTATGTCCTAGTAATTCTTTCACATAATTTTGTCCAAGAATTTTTGGATGCATTATACTATTTCTCATATTTCAAATAAGGCTAACTTTGAACAAGATGCCATATCGTTTTTCGCGGCCTCTATTTTCTAAATGGCAACGATTATTAGCAACGTTATTTCTGTATATCTGAAAAGACCTCCAATAATAATTCCTCACTTTCATCCTCTGAAAGTGAGGAATCTCGCATTCCAAAAATTATACCTTAGGAAATCAGGATCCTTAGGATCCTTAGGAAATAACCTGAATATTGATTCATTTTCAAAGCCGCTTTATATATTCATAAAAATTGAAACTTGTATGATTTTTAACACTAAACATATCGTAACCGATCTAGTGACTGATTATGAAAGTGTGCATATCATCTTATCACTTTTGCACAATTGACTTCATGTCTTTTCCTAAGAATTATATTCAGTTAATATTCTGTTATTTTTTTATTTGTGTTTTGTTTATTTTGAGTAATACTTGTCGTATACCGTTATCTACCACAACCGGTCATTTGACCGGGAGAAGAATTTATTGCTTTAAAAGATTATCGGACCAGAAATTATGATGTAATGCGTACTCAAATTTTTGTATTTAGTTAGTTGCACATTCTTGATTTAGCAAGTGTAGATGCCTGGATTTTATACAAGTAAACAACAGACGAAAATATCTCGAGACAAAATTTTTACTCCAGTTAGCAGTAGAACTTGCCGCCGATTTTCGAGAACCCCTTGAACACTCAAAAGAAAGAACAAATACAAAATGATCGTTCGTTAGTTAGCTAGCTATATTAACGTCCCGTTTAAAGCAACACTAGGGCTATTTTGGGACGGACCTCGTAATTTTGAACCTCGGTCAGATGACGAGGACGACACCTGAGCTGGCACCTCCCTCTCCACACCACACCAACGGGAGGACGTTTGGCCCTGCCGGATTTATCGTGCAACAGACCCCCTTACACATCGGTTCTTCGGTGGAATGGAGTCTCGAACCTGAAACCCTACGGCTCACAAGCCGAGACCTTACCACCAGGCCACCACGGCCCACAAAACGATCGATGCCTATATCTATTACAGATTCTTATCAACGTAAGACATGCCAAATAGGATATTGTAATGAAAATAAAACCATCAAAATTTGTTCTAAATGTGAAAAATATGTTTGCGGAAAATGTACAATGGAAACACCCTGTATATGTAAAAAAAATGCGATAAGCAATGGATTCAAAATTATTATTATTATTTATGTTTTGTATATGTATGTTTGTAATACATAGAAATTGACAATATACAATTTTGTTTAATTATAATGAAGTTAATTTGTTTATTTCCTTTCTAACATTCATATTTCATACATTCAATCAGGAAACATAAAAACAGGTCATTTGACCGGCTATAGTAGAAATAAGAATGTATTAAGAGTTGGTATGTTTAGTGTTAAATATGATACCGGATTAAAAATTATATTTCATACTTCTGTGTGTAATGCAGGAAGTTGATCATAATAATAGATATTATTACACATTGATGTCTTCCGACTGGAAAATATTTCTCCTGAAAAGGTCTACAAAATATACAAGAACAGAACAAGGAAAAAAATTATCTTATTAAAAATTTTAATACAATTTCTATACTAATACTATTTTAATACTAAATTATTTGAAGTTAGAAAGCAGAATAATGATGTCATCAGAATTATCAATAACTCATCAAATAATACAACAGAATTCAAAATTTCTCTTGGAATTTTAGAAACAAATGAAATACATTGCTTTCAAGAGGTTAGAAAACAAATTAAAGAAAATAATGGCCTGCCAAAAGTTATGAAACAGACTACACATGTAGTTCTTCACTTTTTGTACCATATTCTTAATTAGGAGACAAAGTGCTGAAAAAACATTTCTTCTGGAAGTTCGTGCCAGAAAACGCAATGAAATATAGAAAATATTAATGAACTCATTTCAACTAATTATAGATCAATTAAAAAATAATTTCGATTTTTTTTAATACACTAATAAAGATGCGTTTTGAAAACAAATTGTTTATTAAATTTATCTTATTATCGATATGTTTGTTCCTTAGCTAACAACCACTTCAAGTAAACACTTTTTTTTTTCCTTTTTTTCCTTCACGTAAACACTTTTTTTCCTTCATATCATCTAGGAATATCTATTAGAAATGCAATCTGAAATAAGGTCGGATGACACGTATTGGGTAAACAAATGAAACTTGATAAGAGATTCGAAGCAAGATTTGAATATTGAAACAAAGACCTCTTTTTTGGAGCAGCTAAAACAGAAGACTTCAAATTGACCCGATCCACATTTTCATTATAAAAAATAATAATTTTTTTAAACGTTTTCACAAAAATTTTAATTTATTGTATTCAGATTTCATTCAAATTTTTACAATAAACGTAAACAGAAATCCTACTTTTATTTGTTTGAAAGATTCGATTTGATCTTATCTTTTCCACTATGTTTCATTGGTACTTTTTTTATTCTTCATTCTTTGAAATACAAAAACTATTTTTCAGTTATGACATGCTTTTTCACTTTGAAATATAGAATTTTAGAAAAAAAATTATTTTTTATTTCCTAGAACATACGCACATTTAAAATAATTAGCAAAACCAAAGAACCCAGCATCTGGTTCTTTTATAAAGAGTCATCTCATTATCTCAAACCTTACTTCATTGTACATTTTTTTATGGGGATAAACGTTGGCAGATTTCCTGAGTCGCAATCGCAATACTGATTCCTCCAGTTTTTATTGTTAATGAAATCTTATAATTTCTAGATATACCATCAATGCTCGTTTACCCTCAATGCTTTCCAACTTTGAGAGATATCGCAAAATAAAACTTTCTCCGAGTTCCCAGCCTCAACAATTGGATCGATTTCACCCATTTCGTTCGTCACTTTACAAAGCATAGTTAATCAGTCATAGCATAGCATCTCTCTAGTCCGTACTCTACAAACATAGCCTTAAAAATCATTTTAACAATGTCAGACGTGATTGATGATTAATTTCCTTTAGTCAAATTATATTCTCTAGTTTTATATTTTATTAGTTATATTAACATACCAGTTTAAAGCAACACTATGGCTATTTTAGGATGGACCACATAATTTTGAACCGTAGTCAGATGACGAGGACGTCTCCTGAGTTAGCACTTCCCACTTGAATCTTCTGAAACATACCGGGTGCCATTGAGTCCGAAACGAAGTGGAATACAAATCGTACCTCTTGAGAGAAAAACTGGTCTTGGTCCTCAGTAGAATCTTCATCTTTCTATGTATTTGTTCAAGGTAAGATATTTAAAAAGAGAACAAAACTGTTAAAGAATTTGAACAATAATGAGTCTATTAAGCAGTGCTGCTTTTGTATCTTACATTACTAAGCTTTTTGGCTAAATAGTAGCATGTTAGTTAATAAGAACTGTAAGGATACACAAAATAATACAATTGCACATGACTAGACCAATCACAATAGGTACAGAAACTGAAAGACGAGAAAAAATGCTATTTACAAACCGAAATGTTATGAACAGTGAAAAAAAAAAAGAAAACTTATGTTTGAATGTTCGGAGGTTTAAACCTTACATATAAGTACCAGTAAATTGCGATGTGGTTCAAGATTTCTCTTGACTGAGTAGCGCTTTATTCACTGTTAAGTGATAAAAAATGATGAAGAATGCAATAGTCTTCTGAGGAATTCGCTACTAATACTGATAACGGTAAAATAGAAAATAATTGTTAAATTTCTTTTAAAAAATTATTAAAAACAAAAAGTAATCTACAGGGAAAAAAATAATTAAAAGTATAAATAAAAAAAATGTGAAAGAATGTAATTAAAGAAATCAATTGAAAAATAAAACATTTTGACGCATACATACACATAAAAATAACAATGAATAAAGCAAAAAGTCCAATAATTGTAAATAACTATGTATAAAAAAACGTAAAAAAATGACAACTTATTGAAAATTTAAGGTAAAACCAATTTAATTGAGAAGAATTCAAAAATCAAAACCAGATGAAAAAATATATGGAACACAGAATTAAAAAAAGATTTTAAGGGAAAAGTCCTATGATGGAAAAAGCTATTTGAAGAAAGTAAGTTGCGTTTCATCTTGAAATACAACACAGTAAGTGAAGTGAAGTGAAGATACAATTAATTTCTGCCATCTCGAGAGGGAAAAGATGATGGATTGACGAAGATGCAAGCTCTTGATGTTTGTTTGGTTTTAATTTCACCTTTTGATGGAAGAAGAGGAAGATAATGAGAGAAGATCAATTAGCTGTATGCGAAAAAACTGGACGAAAATTTGGGACAAAGTCTCGAGCACTGTACTTTCCTGTACAAACAAAAAAATGATAATTTCAAAGGGAGAAGATGAAAGAATTACTTGGAATCTAGATAGAAAAGGCAGGTTTCGTTTAGAGGTAATCAGCCCGAATGCTTTATATTTATTGTGCAAAATATGAAAGACGTATTCAAAGTTAGTTGACATTAATGTTATTAATATCGGGAGAAGAAAAGTGACATAGTATTTTATTAAAAGAATTGATTTCATTACAAAAACGTTATTAACAAAATTCTTCCATGCTATTTTGCACTCGTATACTTTATTTAATTTGAAAAGGTTAATATTTCAAGCTCATAAAGATCTTCCGATTTATTTTTAACATGCAGAAAAGAATCAAGACTTCATTTTTTTTTAATGAAGAGCTAAAATGTTAATCGACATTTACTTATATAAAATTGCAAATATGTTCTGATTTATATGAATGACAATTTATACTAAGACACAATTCAGCGTTCTGACATAATAATAAAGCTAGCGTACCAAAGTATTTCAATATGTTGCTAACTATTCAGGGCTCTGTGTGAATCTCAATGAGCATTATACGAGAGACAATGCTCTTGAACGACTTAATTTCTTAAATTTTTATCAAATTCAATTTAAAAATAAATGCAAAATTAAGCAAATTAAAATTTTAAATGCCATCTATAGAAAGCATCAATACTACTAAATAAAGCAATATGAATAATTTTGTGCAATACACTAATATCTATAAATTAAAAATAATGTAAGTTTGTACAATTAAAACTTTAAAAGTGCAACAAAAATTATATAAATATAAAGCATGTTTATTTAAGAAAAGTGTTTGCATGCAAAGTAGACCGCAAAATATGAAAGGTATGTTGCCTGGAGTAATTAAAGAAAACTTATTCCTTTCAAAAAAGTAACAGCATGTGGTTTATGTGAATGTAATAGGCTGTATGTTTGCCATG
Source organism: Argiope aurantia (assembly GCA_026543865.1). Lineage (NCBI taxonomy): Eukaryota > Metazoa > Arthropoda > Arachnida > Araneae > Araneidae > Argiope > Argiope aurantia. Next base: position 395,336 of record JAPMOR010038824.1, on the reverse strand, counting down.
TACTACAATACAGTCATCATAATGTCTGGGCATGCTCAACATCGAATTATCCAACTGATCTTGGGGAAGGATATACCACTCCTAAATCAATGCTTCGAGTTTCCCAAGAGGCTAGGAGGTGTGTTGCAGGCTTCAACTTTTCATCTGAACATGCCTCCACATGTTCAATGGATTCAAGTCGAGAGAGAACGCCTGACATTCCAAACGTGTGATATCTTTTTTTTTCCCTTTACTTGGCATTTATTCACTTTGTTAGCAAGATGTGTATAGGCGTTGTTATCCATAAAGAGAAAATTTACGTCCATTCTTCTCTAAACAGAAGCACGTACTGTTGCAGAATGATTTTCCGATAAATATCACATACCATGGTACCTCATTGCATATGGAGATCTGTTCGAGAATCCATGATAATGCCCACCCGAAAAAGAAATCCAATACCACCGTAATTGTGATGTTCAGTGATATTCTCTTGCTTTTAATGGGTCTCCGTATAAGAATATAATGTGAATCCATATTCATTGCATACCTAGATTCATCAAAAAATGCATACAACTCCAACTTCAAAGGTGTTCAGCTCACATGTTCTCTACACCTGGACAATTGACACGACAGTAGGTTTTGTAGTCTTGCGGGCATGTAGGTTAAATTGATCTAAACGTCTGTACACAGTTTTTCCCGAAACTGTGACACCCGTAGCTGCTGACAGCTGTCATAACAACTCTGATATCTTCCTTCGCCCGCATCTTCTCTCAGTTGTAGCTTATTACCAGTCGTATGTTGCCGCTGTAATTCAGTTGCTGTACTGAAATGCCTACAAACCTTTATATATTTTTGGAAGCACTTTCAATGTCTAGATACGACACTTTGCAGGAATTCGAGTTCCTTTGGTACTTCCATCTGCATACATCTACATTATAAACTTTCGATAATTCTGTCACATGATGTATCTTCTCAGTCATAGCTATTCGGTTATGCCCATATTCGACTTATGCACAAGTTGTGGACTATATAATCTCATCAAAACTGTTTCTTTTTAACACTTCTGCGATTGATTTGTTCCATTTTATGCCTTGCCAGCATCATCTGCTAGCTTATTTCATTTGTAACATAAGTGTTTTGTTCCGGAAGATACGTGCGACTGCCTTCTAGAATACATTTTTGCTGCAGAGTACAATATCTGCGCGATTCTAAAATATCCTTAATTTATGGATATGAGTAACTCAATCGTGGTATAAAATTTTTAGTTCATCATTTTGTATACTTTCACAAGCAGAATTTTTCAAAAATCTCTTAAATCTCCTTGAAATTTCAAATAAGCCTCCATTTGAACATCTCATCACCATAAAATCTGACAGTAACCATTATCTGAAATATAGCATTAGAATGATATTAAATTTTAGTAAAATTATGGCCAGAATAATTTTTTTCTGTTCTTATTCATGAAGCATTTTTTTTGTTGTGAAAATGCTTCATGAATAAGATTCGATATTTCATAATAGATACCAATCAAGATAAGCAATTATCTTCTTTTATAAAAATTAGTAAGCTAAAGATTGCATGAATTTTTCACAAGTGTTGAATTTTGTAGCAAATCGTATAAGGGTATGTTCTAAAATACTTCCGATGCCATTTTTGAACGAGTTTCCACAATATTGGATTAAAATTATTTTCATCGGTTTTTCTGAAACTCATTCCACTCATCATGATCGGATTATAAAATGATTTTACAACTTGCATTAATACCCGACATAAAATCTCTTAAAATATTTCCTCACTCTCTTCCAAACATCCCTGTTTTCAAGTATTTCTTCGAATGTCAAAAATAATAATAGAGCATTTGCAATAAGAAAACTTCAAACAAATTGAATTAAAAAAAACTTCCAGCAAAATAAAATTTTGCTGGAAAATAAAATATACATTTATTAAACAAAATAAAATAATATATTTTACTTTGATTATAATAAAATGCAATTGCTATATTTTGAAATATCTTACGTCAGCGTTTTTCAAAAAAAATTCTATAATTATATTTTGTACACTTTTTAAACATTTTTACTGAACTTCAAATATCTCACTTTAAGAAAATATTATTTCTAAAGGAATTTTGTTATAATCGCTTGTTCTGTCTCGTGCTGCTGTATAAAATTTCGGAAATTATGCACAGTTATTTGTTGCCAATGAAAATATAATATTTTAATAACTTTAGAATTCATAATAATTATTACTCAATTAATATATTAATTAAAAATTTATTCTAGCCATAGCCATCTAGTGATCTGTTATAGACATTAAATATTAGGTCCATTTTTTTTTATTACGAATCATGAAATATATTAAAAACCAAAAAGTAGAAAGTAATAACAAAAAATATTTAACTCCGTTTTTATTAATGTTGTAAAAGTAGGAACTAGTATTTTATAAGAAATCAAGCAGAATTATATAGACACTGAAAAAGGCATGCCAAGATATTCGTTAAAAGTTAAAACATATTATAAATGTGATAAAAATTCAAATTTAAAAGTGGTAGTTTCTTGTAGAATACATATAGTTTTATTTAGACATTCACGTTTTTTATTTAAAAAATTAAGAATTTCAAAATATTATAGGAAAAAATATATATATTCTTTAGAATAACAATATTACGAATTACGAATTAGAATATTTAACAATCGACTAGAATATCAAGTTTACAAATAATACTTGTATAAATACTTAATTACTTATTTAATAAATAATATTATACTTACTTATTATACTTATTAGTATATTACTTAAGTATTATTTATTTAAGTTTATTAAAAAAAAGAAGCTTTATATTTTTGCACCGGAGAATTTTTTTTAGCTATTTTATGAAAATTTCATTTATTGTAAGCAAATATGAAGTTCCTTTTTAGCTTTTCACTTTATACAAGATACATTAGTAGCATCATTTACGTTAAAAAATATTCAATTAATAAATTAGGATGCATGAATTAAAAAAAGATTTTCAATAACAGATTCTGCGATTAAAGCACGACATTTCTACTGCAAATTTAAAACACCTTAATCAGAAATGAGAAGAATGAATTAGTTCAATAAGGAAACTGTCAACCAAAAAAGCAATCTTTAGAGGAAAAAAATTAAAAGTAGATATTTCCTGAATCAAAACTAATAAAAGATACATTGTATTTAGAGAGCGCTAATGCTGCTAAATCTAAAGCACAAATGAATTTAACCAAAGAGAAATAAATATTAAATTTAAATGCAAAAATGAAACCAAATAAATAAGAAATGAGGAATCCGGCCAGAAGACTTTTTCAAGGATCACCCTCAGGCAGGGATTCAAAGCAGGGATTTTTTCTATGAGGGGTCTGACTTCCCCCCAAATATTGACCCTTTGTGATCCGAAAATCCCAAGAAATTGAGGTTTTTGAAGATAAGAATTAATATCAAAAATCAAAGATAATAAATTACACAATAATAATAATAATCAAAATATTATTATAAGATACAAATTAAGCAAAACTACAGCAAAATTGAATCAAACCAAAGTGCAATAAAATCATTAAAGCATAAAAGCAAAGAACATAAAAAGAGCCAAAATGAATCAAAACAAGCTACAATAAAACCAGTAAAACATAAAGTTAAAAGAACCTACCAGTTGAAATCAAAACCTCCAAGAACTTTTGTGAAGAAAATAAACCTATAAGTGGAGACCATAATAAGTTAAATTGGAGAATAATGGAGAAGAAAGATTTTACTGCACCGACTGCTGGCATTTATAAACTTTCCTAATTTGCATAACTATTTCTCTACATTACATGAAAAAAGTAGTTAAAATTTAGTGGTATCTAGCAACTAGTTGTCAACCTTTCAACTATTATTTCTTGCAATTTTCTTTCCCCGTGGCCCATATAATGTATAAACCACGTTTCAATAAAACAGTGACCTAAACAAACTTTACATAGGTTTAAGTAAGGTCATTTTAATTATAACCACTATGTATGAACATGACATTTGAGCTGGTATTAATGTCCTATCTTTTATGTCGTTGTTTAGTAATATGTTCAAGATTTTCAGGGAAATAGTCTAAATGGCTCTGTAAGTATGATTATTTAAGCTTAAATTATAACCAAATCTCTGAATCTGATAGTTAAATCAACTTTTAAGTTGCTCAAGAAGTTCTTGACAAAAAGATCAAATGAGATGCACACTTTCCCCCTGTCTCATTCAATGAATCCACGAAGTGAAGATCATGTACGTGCCGTTTAAATTTGAGGACCCTCAAAAATTTCAGCCTTAAGTTTTTCTCTACTCACTTCAGGCATTTTTTGTTCTATGTGTATAAAGGTTAACCTAATCGAAAGTTTTTATCGACTGTTTCATTAATTTTATATGAAAAGGAAGCAGGATGATTTTGTCTCAACTATCTATGGATAACGAATAGCATTTCATTCTCCAAAATCCATCTTGTTTCTAGAATAGATCACAATTTTCTAATCCATTCGTAACCCCATTGACAAAAGAAGTACGGATAATTCGTGTGATCACTTTATTGACCAAGACGAGCATTTTTAAGTCCACCCAAATTATCCATTGAAGTTCGTGACATTTAAACTTCATGATCAAAACTATAATGCAGTATTCTTTTACCGTTGATCAAAGTATTTCCTCTGTAACAGCAGGTGCAAATATTTTTTTTTCATTCATTAATGTTATACATCTGTCTGAAAAATAATTTATTCTTTACAGTTTTAAATATCTCATTATTTAGCTACACTGATTCTCCAAAAATAACATTGATGGATTAGGTGAAACTAGCACACCAAATACAAGATGTCTCAGAAAAATAGAACAAGTATTTACTTCTAAATATCGCACCTGAGCGTATGCCTCTAAATATAACACTTCATTAAATTATTAGGTGATGAATTATTCTAAATCTAGAGCATTTGTTAATAATTATTGCAATTCTCGACAAATGCTCCAAGACGTACTTGCAACTAGAATCTATAAATCCTCAACTGCTATCACAAAAACAAGCTTTTTGTTGTCTTTAAGAAAATGTGCTTCATATTTCTAGAATAAAAAAAATAAGCTCTGAAAATATTAAGCTTTACATTTCAGGAAAGAAAACAAAATTTTAAAAATAGTACTCCTTTCTTTCACTTCGACAGTCTGAATTTCAAAAATAAATAAAAAATAATCATGGACTTTATTATTTTGAAATATGCGGACAAAATTAAGCTCATTAGTCTTATACTGAATATTATCAATGAATAAATATACCAGTGGTTCTTATATCCTTGATACTCGAAGAAATATCTAAATCAAGATGAAAGTAATGAATATTCCCGTAAGTTTATTGTGTCGTTTATTCATACATTTCTATATGTTTACAGAGTATCTCGAACCGACAGCCCAAAGCATCACAGTATGATAATGTTTTAGGCTCCTATCTTCCTTTGTCTATCTTGATTACATTAACCGTTGAAATCTGTGTTCAGAAATTTTACATCACTCAATTTACAAAAAACAGCTTAAAAACATCATGTTAATAAATTCAAAAGTGAAAATATTGTTTTGGAATTACTCTTTAAAGAAAGCATTATTATTATTATTATTATTATTATTAACTTTAACATTGTCCAAAGCACACGAGTGAACGATTCGATGCAGCAAAAAATTCGAATTTCATTATAAAAATAAAATGTACTGTTACAAATAGTTATTAGTTTCACCAAATTTTTCCTATCTTTAAAGAAAATTTCAAAGAAACAAAATTGGTGCAGTTGAAGAATATTCTTTTAATTTTAAAATGGCTTCAAAATTATTTTTGTTTGATAATATACTTCGAAATTATTGAAGAAAACGTCAAAATTTCAATTAATTTTAATTAATTAAAAATTCTGGAAACAATTTCTTATTAAACACCTACTATTCAAGAAGTAACTAAGTACAAAATTTCGTAGTTCTGGATCCACAGGAGTTCTCGATCCCGTGGAGTATTGCATACTACGTATAAAGCGCATGCTTTTTGCATTACGCAATTTACAGAAAGTATTCTAGCATAAAATTATTACCATGTTAAAACTCATTTTACGTAATTTTATCTGATAAACAGACTTATCATATCAAAGCAAAATCGGTGTCTGATGATAAATGAAAAAAATATACACATGTGTGTCACAGTTAATCGGGACTTGCGGAGCATAATTTCCAAAGTGTGTTGTAATAAGTTGTAGCTTTAGATATGACTTGCGGATTGTCTTTTTTCTCGGAATCGTAATATACCTTAAAAAGTTAGAAAAAAAAGAAAGAAAATTCGCCACGCGACTTGCGTACAGTCCCAAAAAAGGATTCAAGTATCTTCCTTCCAGCAATGAAGATACTTTTGAGAGTAATTTATAAATAAAGTAGGTCAATATTATTCTTTCAGGATCTTGAGACACACTTTTCGACGATAATACTTCACTAAATGGTGGTACGGAGATAGATAAATAGTTATTGCTACTTTTAACCCCTTAACCTACAACTACGGGTATAACCTGTAGCACGATGATCGGACTACAAATAAATGTTATTGATTTACGTCATAATTTAGAGATTGGTAATAATTATTTTGTATATCTACCACAATTATTATATCAGGTTGTAATTACCTATCAAATATTCCACAAAAGTAAAGCAGTTGTGACTTATGCACAAAATTTACATTCCGTAAGTCTTGCGCGTACAACTTAGGACCGATTTGCCGAACCGTGGAATGGCTCGAAGTCAGCGCGACCTTGTTTACGTTTTCGGCCCAAACTTTTGGAACGTAAATCGTAGATTAAGGAGTTCATTCCACGAATAATCCGAGTTCCCTTTATTGCTAAATGTAAACACCCAGTCCTTTCATCTTTCCTCTCGCCTCTTTTTGACGAAATTAATGCAAAAGTGCGGAGGGTTTTAACAAGAATGAATAGTATTTTGAAAGAATCAAGCCTAATCGAAAATATACTCTTAGCAATTGATGATTTATTTAAAACGTGTAGTTTCTTGCTTAGATTATATACGTATATTGATCAATAAGACAGTGTATAATCTTATTGTCTCCTATATATATATTTCCCTCGTCGAAGTGCATTTCGGAAAGCTTTCAAAGGCAAGATATGGATTTTAAAAATAGTATAGTTTTTTTTTTTTTGGGGGGGGGGGAGAGGGCATCTTTTTAATTTCAGATTATTTATATTTCATTCTTTTACACTATCATTGCAACTGGTAAATATTTCGTAGAACAAAATGTATAGATTATGAAGGAAAAAAATTTGTAAATAAAAATTGATAGAATTCTTTACTTAATCTTTAAAATAAAAATTATTGAATTTTACCATAAATGTTTAATCTGAATGAATTGGAAACCGATCTCAATCTGCAATACTTCTTTCATTATGTATTGCAAATAAATGAGGAGGAATTTTCCTCAGGTTTGGAAAATTTACTTGTTAGACTATATACGTATATTGATCAAAAAGATAACGTATAAGCTTATTGTTTTGTTTCCTATATATATTTATGGAAAATTTACTTACCTAAAGATTATCACGTCGGCTAGCTCTTTGCAAAATTTATTATATTCCAAAAGCCATTATTCTGCAACGATTTCAAGGGCTCCCATGTTTTCAAAGCCGTAAATCTTGTTTCCTGCATTTCTTCACAGTTTATGCATGCACTCAAATCAAGTTTCGTAAAACATCTTCGGATTCTTAGTTTTAAAAAAAAAACACAGTCAGAATGAAAATGAATATCTTGGTTTCAAAACTTTACTGTTATTGTATTCAAAGCTTTACTGTTAAATATTTGAAAAATAAATAAAAAATAAATATATTTAGTTTTAGAATGTTAACATAGTAGGTATGCAATTCGTGCTCATTTTGTTACAAGGCTATATCAATTTTGTAATGCAGTTTTTGCAAAGCCGTTAGTTCATCTCTACAGATTCTGGCAATAACAGTTGTAGTATTGGCTTTCAAATCAGTGCTAATTGTTGAACACGGAGGGACTGCAGCAACAATGTATAATCATTTCGTTTGATTGGTCTCTCAACTAACAGAATGGAAAACTGCTGCTTTGGCTAACACGGTAACCAAATCGCAATAAGTGAAAAAAAAATATTTTTATTTGAGTAGATGACCGAATGAGCACCTTCTCCCTGTACAATATACCTCTGAATGGTTTCTTGAATCAAAAGATAAAATTGGGCTTCTATACAAAGAAAAAAAAATAGTGCTATACAAAAATGCAGCTTACACGTCTTATAAAACTCAGTGAAATACAGAAGTTTCCAAGATTTCTGTTAAAGAAACTAAGCCAAAACATGGTATTATTGCAATTCTTCAGTTGGAACCCGTTTTTGATAGTTGATAGCTATGGAATCAATTCTTCAAGATCAATGATGCATATATGTTTTTATTTTTAATCATTTTAAGTCATTCGGCTAGAAAAGAATTAGGTTTGTAGGATAAAAATCCTGCAAAATGAGTTCAATTTCATCAGTTATATCAATGAATCGCTTTCAATACATTACGGTCAAAACTTAAAAAAGTGAATTTTTCTCTCTAAAAAAATTAATTTAAGATGTTAAATAGATTTTCGAGCAAATATCTGAATGGATACCTGGTCTAGTCTTCATCACATTAATATAATTTTATTTCATAGAATTCACCTTCAGATAATGTCTAAAAAAAGCGCAACCATAAGCAGTTTTTGATGTACAAGCCCAAGTCAAAAAGATTTTTTTTATTTCATAACCGTAAAATGTTACTTTGAATCAATTTCAGTTTTGTATGACATAACTTTTATGGCCATTTCGATATGGCTAGTTTCCTTCCTTCCCCAGATAAAATTTTTCGAACAAAATCTCATAGGTAGAGTCAATTCCCAATATTTTGACTTCCATTTAAAGGTACAAGTGGAGCCTGCCTTTCTTAGAGGTAATGTTAAAATCTAAAATATTGCTATATTGAACAGTTCTGAAGTATATACAGAATTTCGGACAACGGATCACTAGACAAACTATAATAATGAAGTGACGATCATTATGAAAGATAGAACCCTCCTTCAATTAAGAAAGCCCGATCATTAGAGGTAATTTTATTAATCATCAGTGGCATTATGGCCTTTTTCTCTCTTCTCAAAGCACTGTGGACATCTGGAGGGATTCAGAAAATCGAAGAGCAGTCCACTGCATTTGTCAACCATTTGTGAAACCCCACTTCGCTTTCTCGTTCATCGCGAATTAAAAATTATTAACATAATTGCGTCATTTCACGAAACTAAGTAAAAAATTAACATTATCATCACAATGCATACTAAAAAATGATGATTCAACCCTCCTACCAAGATATTGTATAAATCGCGTTTCAGTTTTTTTATTCAATTTAGTAAGCTGCTTTGTTATAAGCAATACACTAAGCCATAAAATCCGGGTTTTTTTTTTTTGCTGAATTATTTTCTTGAAATAATTAAACTTGACAACACTTTTTTTCAAAAGCCAATCGAAAAAAATTAAATTATAACTTTGGGAGACTCGTACTCACACGGAAATTGCAAACTCATAACTGTAATTCTCGCACACATTTTAATGATAATGATTCGCACTCGAATCATTTGATTTGAGTGCGCAGCTGAGTACGTGAATCGTAAACATTATTCCGATGCTTTTGGACCGAACTACGAGAACGAAATTTTATAAACTTTTGAATAAAATTTTATGTTTTTGAACGAATATGCAATTGAAAAAGAAAACAGAAAAACAGTAGTAATCTAAATGAGTGAAACACTCAAAACAATTGTAAATGAGGTTTCAAAAATCTGCATATGGTGTAAAAGGATTAATAATATTAAAGCGATATTCGATGAAAGAACTTCACACGTTTGAAATGATACATTATGGTCACAAAACAATTTAATGCTACAAACTTTAGTTAAACAATCTTAACTGAAAAGGAATTTGGGAAAATGTAGGGTGGGCAAAAAGTTTGTAAAAACTTTAAAAAGTCATAAGAACTGGGAAAGTAATAGAAATACGAAAGGGTTTGCAGCGTTAGTTGAATCTAAGTGATAGAAATTTTTTTTAAGACACGGAAAAAATAATTAAAAATACAACCGATAGGTGGCGCCTAACATACTCAAGTCAAAAGATATGAGGTAAACAGATGCATCCAAATTGCTTATCATATTAATATGTTTTCCAAATTATCACTACCACATGTTTCTGTGAGGAAAGGTCGTACCATATTTATATGAAAAAGATGCTCTTTCTACCGTCATATTCATACAAGATGGAGCAACCATTCACACTGCTACACCAGTCAAGGCACTCCTGATACAGACGTTTGGGGGTTAAAAATTATTAGCAGGCATTGCAAGTTCCCATAGCCTCCAGACTTGACGCCGGCAGTCTTTTGATTATGAGAATTTGAAATTCTTGGTGTACCCATCCGATCCATCCAATCTGTCAGAATTGAAAAATGCGATCTTTCGAGAAGTATCATGTATACATTCGGACCTGATGAATTCTACCGTTGCTGGATTTGTAACTCGCTTGCAATATATTATCCCCTAAGGTGGTGATCATGTGGAATACATACTAATATAATAAACAATTTGAAGCCTTGCTGTTCGTTATTTACTTACCTTTTCTTTGACTTGCGTATGTCAGCATCAACAAGCGGCTGTTTCTTGAGAGGGGAGACGTATTAAAAAGATTTCCGTGACTTAGAGATGTAAACGTTTCAAAACATTTCAGTAATTTTTCCTGTTTTTACGAATTTTTTTCCTACCTTGTATACAAAAGTATATCAAGTTAACTAAGTCCTTATGACTCAAATTAAATCTTAAAAGCATAAATCATAAATGGAATATTTATTAAAAAATGAACAAGCGAGAACGGCTCCGGAATTCGTGTAACAGAGAAGAACTTGATGAAGCGATTTTTTAACCTCTTCTTGGACGATTAGCATATGTTAACTACACATAAACACCAAAATCATTTCTTCCAGTAACCTTTCTTTAGGAAAGGAAAAATTAAAAAAAAATTTGATGAAGAATAGTATCGCTGCGAAAATAATAAATATTCAATAATAGTATTTTTTTTTTAAGAAAGCATTGCAGTCAACAATGAAAAAGAATTTGGCATGCAGAAACTGTACTGAATCCATAATTTATGTCCAGTTTCGAAACAATACGAGGGCTATTTTGTGATTAACATCGTTATTTTGAAACATGGTTGGATGATACTTGTTCCACTATCACTCACCCCAAACTTTCTCCCCACACCAACAGAAAAGAAGTTCTCTTCGGCGAATTTAACGAGAATGAGACTCATTTATTCGGTGGTTCTTTGGTAAAATGAAGGTTCGAACTTGCCGTAGTCGCGTTTTTTCCTCCGAAAACACTTCGAAACAACAAAAGTAATCTCCCTTTAAAGCTTTCAACTCGATAGAATAAACTTCTTGTTGTTTAGACTTCGTTTGCATTCCTCTAAACAGGGAGGGAATTATGTTTTCATATCTGTGTGGAACCAATTATAATTGCGCAGTTAACCTTTCTCTAGCATAGAATACTTGACTGGCCGAGTCTAAAAGAATTCTTGCGCGCTTTTCTCGACCTTGACCTCGTTTTATTGTACAGAGCGTTTGTAAATACACCGTTCGTTAGAAAGAGAAATAGTAGAAGCAGAATTTTTAACACTTAAAGAATTATCAGGTTTTTTACAATACATAATTTCATAATGAAATAAAGAGCAGAATCGACACTTTAGTTTATATCTTAAGTCACATTGCCCACTGATATAATTTGATTTAGTTAAACAAATATAACAGGCTCCTTTTATAGACAATATTTTTAACTTTTCATCTAAAGGCATTTTTTTGCAGGAAAACATTTATGGCTGGAATGCGGTTTATCACAAAAAATACAAAACACTCTATTACCTGTGGAATTTAAGCTTACCAGTGCTGCCGCAGTCGCCTGATCTCCATTAAGGGAAGAACATTAGAAGGCTGGGGGCATATTCTTTTTGAAGGATAGTTTGATTCTCTGAAAATCGTTCTTGTTAACACAATTATCTCTTCACCCTGCACTTCTTGACGGAGAAAAGTCACTAGACTCTCCAAGGAGAGCGTGTTCTTTTCGTCGGTGTTGTTGCCTTATTCGTGGCAATTTCTGTTGCGTTTCCACGTCATAAGGACTTTTTCGGGTAGGCAGCTCTCACCAGGGGGATAGGAAGTCGACGAACTTTTCCTGCGTGCGTCCTAGACTATGAGAGGCTCTCAGCTTTCCCTCCAACTCGCCATAGAGTCTTGCATCGTCTGTTTTGGCTTTACCATACACAGCATTCTTCATAACCATTGTCAGAAAGATCCCGAACATAAATCTGGACAAGCAGATCTTCCCTTCCGAACAGCTCTTTCCGCTGGGCCACTGCTATGGGATAATTAGATGCGGTAGCTGGAAAATTAAGAACGAGCCTCTCAGCTTTTGATTTCGGTTCGACTGAAGCCATTTCATCTTATCTTCATTTGAGTTACTCCGATCGTCGTTAATTTTCTGAAACTGGCTCCAAAACGAAAGGAACTCCTTCGCATATCCGTTGAATTTTTTCAGTTCTAGTTTTGGTAGCTTGAACTTTCTTGGTGTGCCTGGCTCTTCTAAATGACGGTCTTTTTCAACTTTTTATTGATGAGTGTTGTATTTTAAATATCTTTCACGGTAGCATTCTGCACGAGTTAAATCAGTCTCGAATTCCTCTCCGTCATCTTCTTGCTGTAGCAATGCTCCAGATATTGCTTCTTGGGCAGCTTCTAATCTCAAATATTTATCTTTCAATTGCACTTGTAGCAATGAAATGTTCTTTAAATCTACTACATCTTTCATAAGCTCATTCTCTATCTTATTTGTGCTTAAGATAAATGCAGTCCTAAGTACTCGTTTGTGCGCCTTTTGTGCTTTAAGATCCATGTATAAAATCTAACTATTTCCAATAACACAGTCCTATCGCGGACGCCACTAAAATGTTACAACTGTAACTTACAGGTTCTGTTAATTTCTTATGCTCCGGCTATTGGAATAAAATATATTCATTTCTTACGAATAACAATCACTTCATTAACACAAAGCACAGAGACATTTGCTAACACATAAAAGGGACAAAAAAAAACTACGCCGTAGCGTTTTTAACCTCAGATCATGCTATCCTAAAACTCTGACATCATACAGTGATGTAATGAAAGACAAATCCGAGATCGCACTCATTACATCCCTTCAAATTCTCTCTTACCTAAGGGTTGTGATGTCACACGTGCGATCAAGGACAAATTCGTGAATAAGAAATAATTCAATGGCGCCGCAACATACAGCAAAATTAAAAGAATTTCTTTACGGTATTAACATTTGGTAATAATTTTATGGTATTTGGTTTCAGTTAAAATCAGCTGTGACGACAAGCTAAAATAGTAAAATTTCAAATGCAGTGCAAGAAGCCAATGGCTTTTAGAAAACAAGAAATACTTGGTGTATTTTGTTTCATAAATAGATCCCTTATGGTTTAAAACAGTAAAAAATTAGAACGATGAATGATATTAATTAAAACTAGGGCATTTAGTTAAAATGTTGTTAATAGAGTTGATCGCACCATAGTTCATCACAATTAAAGCAGTTAGGGTATCGTTAACCCAAAAGCAGATAGATATCTGTATGTTTAACGTGAGTGACTGGCGCGTGCGGATACGAGTCAACTTAAGATTTAAACCTCAACTTTCTAAAACAGAACGCAGAGCTATGGTTTGTGTGATTGAGCATACTTTATAATCATTCAGATTGTTTTCAATCTCCTGTCATTTCGTTTCATAAATATATATTTTAATGAACATAAAATTATCATATGTAAGGACTAAAAACAAGAAAGAGATTAATGCCGACTTCGCAGAATTGATAACAGCAATACGGCTTGGAATCGAGGATATCATATCAAAACTTCTCGTCTTCAATGACAACAGCTTACCAATGATATATGATAAAACAGAGCGAGAACAATCAAAATATTTAAGCTATTTTATAACATCCATGCTATGCGTTTATATGCACAATATGCCATGAGAACTTAAGGAAATATGCTGAAGAGGGTATAAGATTGCATCATTTCAACTGTGTACACCGAACACAGTATTGGATGAGTTTGGTTGAAAGATGAATCATCGATAACTTCGAAGACAACAGAATTGGCCATTTTTGAGCGATCTATAAACGCAATATCGAACGATTATGCACAAAAGTTGGCATAATGGAGACAAAAGCAGCTCTTGAATCACATTTGGATTAACCTCCATGTTATTAAAACTCTTAAAGAGATTTCTAAAGTCAGCATAAATTATTTTCAATGGCGTAACGTTAATTAAATTACCAAATGATTTAGGTGAGAGTTACAAAGCAGAGATTTTACAGGCTCAGAAAAGGGCTGCGCTGAAGAGGAACGAAACAGGTGAACTAAAACTGACTTAAAATAATTGTTTTCCTCTAAAGATGCTTGGTTAAAAATATTGTTTTAAAATAGTATAGCAGTAGTAACAATTTTTGTCATTTCAAATATAGTGGAATCGAATGGCGCACAAAGTTCAAATTTTGGACATGGAGTGCAAAATGCCCTTGAACAAATTCAAAAAGCAAAGTGGTGAATAATGTCAAAATTTTTCAGCATTACACATGGAATTATGAACTACAAAGTTGTTATCTATTCAGAATATCAAGTTGCAATCACAGCTTGATATACTCGAAGTACAATCGATATCCCAAGAAGTGTTGGAGAGAACTTTTAGCATTTTTTAAAAACTTTTCAAGGTGGGTTTTTTTTTTTTTTCCCTTACATGCAATAGATGAGAATGAAAGGAGAATTTATGATAGAAAATTAATCCCAGAAAGTTTATTATAAAACTTTATTATTTATTATATTTATTATTATTGGGTAGTAGTTATTTTTCTTAATGTGTATCTTCCTTTCTTGAAAAACATTTTTGGCGCCATAAAAACATTTTCGCTTTATTTTACTTTTTGTTTTTCAACTTACAAAATACCATTGATTTTTCTGACTTTTTTGTATTTAATTAGCTTCATTTCTGCATGGTGATAAAGTTTTATCTTATATTAACTCTATAAATATTAAGAATTTGTCAGTTTCTTAGGTACTTTTCATGATATCGTGTTGCTATTTATTTATATTTGATGCAAGTTAACTAAACATTATTCGTCTATCAAAAGAAATCTAAAACCGAAACATACCAAACCTGAGCTCGCTTTTCGCAACCTAATCCAATTATAGTATATTAGCACAATACATATTCGCGAGTTGGTAGAACAATGCACTGAGCTCATTCGATTTGCTAATGGGGATCCTTCACCTGGTTTCTAATTTGAATCGTTGTTCTAATTTTTATATTTAGGTAACCAATAAATAAACGAAAAATGTAGTTAACTAAAAGCTCCTCCGCAAAACATAAAACACTTATAAAAAATTAAACACACAAAAATGGGGAGTGGACATCAAGCCACAGGCGAAAAACACTAAGAAAAGTCGAATTTCCACGTCTTACGATTCCCACGAAAACTTTCCGCCCCCGATGCTACGACTGCCATCTATTGGGAGATTTTACACTTAGAAGAATTTATGAAAACCAATGTATTAGGGCGTCCCATAAGTTTATTTCTCACCATTTTAATAATGACTAACTGGCAATGTTTTATGTAAATTAGCAGGCTTATTTATTAGTCGTCCATAGAATCGATTTCATTCTCTCATTCCTTTTTTTCTCCCATATGCGATATAGTTTCTTTTCTAAAAAATTTTTACACCGTTCAATATGGATAGCCAAAAGGAAGTATTCGCGGTTATTTTATGTTTCATTGTTTCTAAAAAAGGTAATATTTCAAAGAATACTACAGACGAGATCTGCATTGTTTACGGGAAAGGCTATTACAAAAGCTCTATGTCTATTAGTAGCACAATACATGATGCAGAGACGGCGTTAGAAGAGGGGCAAGGTAGGGCAATTGCATCCCTATCGGCGGCGAGAGATTGAGTTTCGGCGCCAGTCTTCTCCCCTTCAGGATGGTAGTGGAGAGCTGCATATTCTCGAATATGAAAGTTTAAAAACCACCTTAAGGTTAATAACAGTCGAAATATCCAATTAACGGTTAAAGTGGTTTGTCTATATTTAACAAAATAATCTATAGTGTAGAAGGTCGATTAAATTCCGCATTTTTCGGACCATTTTTGATCGGCTGGCAATGAATAAAATGCGATGAATGTCGAAGAAGTTAAGTCCGCAGATTTTCAGACATCTGATTTAAATGTCATTCATTAAGGTTATAATTTTCATTATATTTAGCATAATAATCAAAGCTGGCAAGTGAATAAGACGTTGCATATTTTTCAGAACTAATCTTTGTTTTCCGCCTAAGATGTTATCATAGGTTATGAAAAAAAAATGTTTTTGTCGAATATTTCGCTTACTTGACAGTGAAATTATAAAGGGGAGTATATTTTTAAATTATACATGAATAAGAAGCTAGCGTTGTTTTTCCTAATTCAGAATTCAATGAATAATAGTTCTAAAATTAATTATCATTTTATTCATCTACTTGCAATTCGGTAACTCGGTACTCGGTAACAATTGATAAATTTATTTTATTTATTTCACTGTGAAAATTCTCATACTATAATTTAGTTAATGGTTAAACTAAATTTAATAAAACACTCATTTCTCCCGACACTCTTGTGCAATATGCATGCTAAGAAGGATCATTTTGCTGTAGCCAAATTATATGAATTCATTAAAAATCACTAGAATAAGCAAATTGTAAAACTGCAAATTAAATTTATTTAACAGTAAAATATCCATTTTTTGTGATATAATTTACAGGCTGCAATCAACGACAAAAAAATAAATATATGCGGAGTGGTAGCTATTTAACTACACCAAAGGAGCTTATCCAAGAATGCACTAAAATTGTTAAATAAATTACTACCTAAATTCTTCAGATTCTGCATTCAGTATTATAACTATGTAATTGGGAAACGTATTTTAATTTTCTTTTTCATTTTTTTTCTTTCAATTATTCTTCGAGGCAAAAACTATATAATTTCAGGTACTTCTAAATTTTTAACAGACTTTGAATAAAGATGTCTTGATAAAATGATGATTAAAATAGTTATTCATAGAATATTCTATATAACACATTGACCCCTAGGCATACGCATTTACTTCACTTTCTCATTAGATGGCACATCTTATTTGGGACAATTATTATTTCAATCCCTAGAATAATATAAAGGCATTTGAGGTAATGATGAGTTTTCAAGCATATAGATTTTTGCATTTTAAATTATTTAATACTTTCACATAATTGCAAATTAAAAATGTAGTAATTCGATGCGCGACAATTCGCGCATCGAATACGCAGTTGTTAGGAAAAACCAACGTATGCAACTTAGGGGATAAAACGCATTCTTGGGAGGAATATTAGATTGCAATAGCTTCGCGGGAAAAAAGGTACTTAACTACTAGAACAAGTGCCTAAAAATGAAGACAGGGTAGATCATATTCAAGATATAATTGTTTTTTTAATAAAATGCAATGAGTTTTTTTTAAGCCTACATATACATGAAAAATAAATACATGAGAAACCTAATGTTTTAAGTAGTCAATTTTTTACAAGTACATTTTTCATATCTTACATAAAATAGTAAATTTGTACATATATTTACAAAATATTTTCTTCAGCCTGCTTAAGAAACAACAACAACACTGTATCTTTTTCGTATCCTATATTGTTCGTGTCCAAATTACACTAAATTTTTGTTCTGCAAGCGCTGCAATTTTTATTTATTATTCTGGTTTTCTAGAAAG
Source organism: Argiope aurantia (assembly GCA_026543865.1). NCBI lineage: Eukaryota > Metazoa > Arthropoda > Arachnida > Araneae > Araneidae > Argiope > Argiope aurantia. Next base: position 377,412 of record JAPMOR010038824.1, on the reverse strand, counting down.
TTTCTTTTATAAAGCTATTTGAATTTAGTTTCTATTTGCATTTTATAGTTTCCGTCATAAAAACATGCATTTGTTCATTTAACATCACGTCATTCTGGAGGAATCTGTGTTTCTGACTATATACTACAATCTACAATGAAACATAACTAAATTTTTTCCAAAATTAGATCTCAGTGCAAGTAAATCTCAAGAGTCTCAAAAAAATATCAGTGGAAGTAAATCTCAAGAGTCCCAAAAAAAATAAACTCAAATAGTGACAATCTTTTGATGGTCAGTAAAAAAACTGACAACATTTTTTTACAAATATCTCTGTAAATTTTTAACAATGAAAGAAAGGATCAATATCTGAATTAAAAAAAAAGAAGCTAAATAATACTTAATTTCCTTTAATTAAACGAGAAAATTAATTGCTATAAGTTATTTTGAAGCAAAATTAGAGAAATTGTGCTTGCTCCCCTGTCGGCAAATCTCTACTGTCGCCGCGTCTGACAAATTGGTAGAACAATACACTAAGCTCATTTCGACTGATAATAATAGGAACAATTCACCTAATTTAAGATATTAAGACTTCAAAGATAATGTGAACCTTTATTAAAACCATTCTCGCTGAAAATTCTCAATATAGTATACATATGATAGCGGATAACGCAAACATTTTGAGAATAGTAGTACGTAATCACCAGATCAGGATAGGAGATGTCAGTCGATGAAAAATTTGAGTTTCGCGCCTATTGACGGAGACTGGTAGAGGAATTGCGCTTTTATGTATTATTTGCTTCACCAGCGACATAAAAGAGATCCTTTCTTAAAGAGACTTCCAACTGGAGACGGATTCCTCCCTCACTTCAAAAATGAGCTTGATCTAACTGTTGCGGTGCTTGGCTTTTATCCGAAGAAAGTCCTTTTGTCCATCTGGTGTAATTGGAAAGCACGTTACTACAAGCTCCTTCTTTAATGTGAAACCATCAATTCTGCCTAATACTGCGATCAGCTTGAAAAATTTAAAGTCACCATAGCAGAGAAACGATCAGAACTGTCGAATCGCCATTTTCGATAACGATAGTGCAAAACTGTATGTTGCATTGGGTGTGAGAAAAAAAAAACTATTACAGTATAAATGGGTGGTTCTACCGCATACTCCTAATTCCCTAGACCTTGCTCCATTCTACTATTATTTGTCCCTACCATTAAAAAATTCTCAATGGCAAACTATTCTAATTAGCAAGAGAAATAAAAAAACGCACCTCGAGGAATATTTTACAAGTAAGCCCTAACAATTTTGGATGAAAGGAATAATGAGGTTTCCTGAAAGATGTCAGAAAAAAGAGCAGAACAGCTCATTTATAGTTTAGTTATATTAACGTCCCGTTTTAAAGCAACACTACGGCTATTTTGGAACGAATCTCGTAATTCTGAACCGCGGTCAGATGACGAGGGCGACAATTGAGTTGGCACCCCCTCTCCAAACTTCCACACCATACCAGAGGCAGAAAACTTGGCCAAACGGATTTCACGTGCACCAGACCCGCTTACACGTCGGTTCTTCAGTGGAATTGGGTCTCGAACCTGAAACCATTCGGTTCCGAAGCCGAACCTTGCAACCAGGCCATCACGGCTCATTTATAAGGCAATATATAAATCTTAAACAACAAACATCATGTATTCATTTCATATCAAAAAAGGTCAAAACGTAATGGGGCAACTTATTAATTAGAAATAACTGCATGACTATAATAATAAGGCCAATGAAATTTTTTTATGTAAAAAAATTAAAGCTCAAACGAGGAATTAACTGCAGAAATTCTGAGGGGAAAAAAAATCAGCTTCACATGCTAATCAAGAAAAAAAAAAAAACTTGTAACTGGATAACTTAATTTTTGGCCTTACGATTTGACTAGATAACTTAATTTTTCGGCCTACTTTAGAGTGCATTGCATTATCACAAAATAATTTCTTTTTCTTTTTTGTACTATTAATCATGAACACGAATGGGAAATATTAAAATGAACTAAAACTACAAAAAATTCATATTATTTATAATCTTTAAATGACGAAAATTATTTTATAACTGCTATTAAAGACTAGGAAGAAATTCAATAATCGTGGAATCACATGAATTAATGAAAGAATTAATTTATGTGATTAATTCTTTAATTTGTATATATAGCACGGAAATAGGAGGAAAAATAGAAAATAAATAAAGAGATAGACAATCTTTTATTCATGATTCATTTTATAATACATTTGCGTGCCAACGTCTTTAAAAGTGCTGTCGACAAAATAATTGAGCCTTACAAAAATGATAATAGAATACCATACAGTGGTCAGGCTCTACTCCACTATTGAGTTTCCAGCAGAAATGTGATTGTTAAATACAAGGCTAAAGAATATCCCTGGTTTCTTAACTATATCAGCAAATAATTTACTAAAGTATTCTACACATATAAAACAATGTTTTTTACACTAAAATGCATAAAATATTTAACAATGTGTTTAGATAAGAAAAAAAATCCCTTTACTCGAATCTTTGTCTAAATACTACTCGCATTGTATATTCAAATTATTTTGTTCTCAAATAACCGACACTAGCAGCAAGATTCAAAAATATATAAAAATGAGCAAATAACAAATTTTATTCATCTTGTATCGAATACCAAATTTTAAAACAGCGACCAGTTTGAAAACATTGCTTTTCTTACTAGCAATGCGGGCTATATAAATAGAATGCCTTATAAAGTTAAAATTTTAAGAAAATGATTCAAGTGTGAATATACAGTATGCTATTATGTATGAATAAACATATTTCACAGATCTAGCAGCTTTAGAACGAGTACAAATATTTTGAAACTTGGTAATTGATGGTAATTCAATCAAAATGGCAGATTTCAAGACAATAAATTGTGCAGGATTCCATACATATACAATATGAAAATACATTTACAGTTCAAAAATTCCGGCAACCACTTCATGCATTTTGACAAATGACGAAGCTATCGTCTGATTCAGAGGGGAAATTATGTTCCAGAACTCATTTTGCAATAAGACGTTCCTACAAGATTATAACAATTAATCTAGTAGTTGTAATAAATGAATATATTTAATTAATCAGCAATAAACCTTATTAGTACGAAGAGCTTTACAAGGGATTAAAAAATGTGTGTGCACTGCCATCTACAAAAAAAAACTGATTTATGATTTTTACAGAGAAGCGAACAATTAATCCTTCTGATTCATTGCAAAGTATAATTAATACTACACATTAGGGTAACTAAAAATCAGCAGAACCTCAAAATATAAATTTATTAAATCCGCCTCCTTTTTCGAGATTACAATTAATTATATACATGAAAAATTTGAAATGGAGTAAAAGGCTTAAGTTTTAAAAATGAACAATCATTCTCGAATGTATTTGGGAGGAAATATTATTGCAACTTACAAAAATTCTCAATTTTTTGACAATGCTAATTCATAAGAATGTAGCATCTGATATTATATATTACTGCTTATTACTGTGCAGATGAAAGCGCCATTTCTTTACATGCATTAACAAGTTGATTTTTAAACACACATATCGTAACTTATTTCATGATTTTCTTAACTCAAATTTTAAAACTCAAATTCACAAAATAACACTAATAGCTCTAAATATATACAGCAATGAACTGGTATTCTGCCATTTTCAAATACTCAAAATTAGCCACAAAATCAATTCTAAAATAGAAAATATTGCACGCACTGAGCTATGCCTAATAATCGCAGATACTTGATGCCGATTTAAATAGTAAAATGAAGTTTTGTTTTGTTTTTAGAATTTCAGAAATAATAATAGTTTAAAGGGATAATTCTTCAAAATTTTAGCAACATTTTTGTTTGTTTTGTTTGTCTGTTTTACACGAAGGCATACAATTTTAAAATGCAAAATTTCAACCAGGCCAATTCCGAATTTGAATTTATACCAACGCATTGGCTAAACTGTTAACAACTAACTAGTTACCAACAGTTTTGCAAAGAATCGGTCAGTTTAACCTAACTAATATCAGTTCTGATGCATTTATTAAAACAGTCATAAGAAGGTGTTAAAAAATTATTTAAAGTTTACAGGAATTTAAAAGTAATAAAAAATCGATAGTTACATAAAACAAATTTAGCGTGAATTTCAACTTAATACAACCATTAATAATAAGTTCACGAAAGAAAATAATTTCCCGAAGCAATTGATCTTATATTATATATGAGAAAATGTTACATTAAATGTATGAAAAAATGTATCGCGATGAAGGGGCCGTTCATTAGCAATCGCAACGATAATTTAAATTGTTTTGTCAACGTCTTACAGATTTCATCGAATTAAAAAAAAAAATGAATCGCATTGTAAATTACAATTTGTTCTGCGAAATCTCAACTCAAAGTAGCACTTTGCCTTTTCTTTGCGGAACTCGGAATCGCTCGAAAAATCGAATAGTGCACATCAAACCCGGGAAACAAAAACAGAAAATATTATCATTATGACTGGAGAATTCAGTTACTCATATCTGGATATTAGGAATATTCAGAAATTGGAAATTTTTCAATATTTTGATTTTTCTTTAAATATATTGTAAAATAATTTTCCTTTAATATTCGTTGACTCCCTGCTAACTATTATTTCAATGTTTCCTTTCATCCTTTTTATGCAAGTCAATTCTTCAAAGTTAAGTTCTTCAGGCAGAAAAATTAATCATTTTAGAGAATGTTTAAATCAATGCTCCAGAGCTAAGGAAGGTTAAAGCAGATTAAATTGATATTTTAGACCTGCATATTTAATTTTATTGAAATTAAGAAAACATTAAAACCCGATATTGGATGAAAAAACTGTCTTAATACAAAATTACCCACCTTGAAATGAAATGACAAATTTAGTTTATCGTGAACTCTCTTGAACAAACTGGCAATGACGAGCTGCACTCACCAGAAATTGAGAGTTGATGTTTAAGAAAACTTCTGCTTGAGTAGCGCCGACAGAAGAAAATTTGTAGTTCAACAGATTGAGATAACTTTCTCAATATAATTTGCTGTTTAATTTTGATCTAGCAAGCCTCTACTGGTAACAAACATAAAAAATCATTAGAAAATAAAAGGTTAATTTAATGTCAGCAAGGAAAAATTTATTATATAATCAGTGGTGTGGCAAGGGCAAGTGGCACTCATGCCATCATGATAATTTCGTCTTTCCCTTTCCGCTATCATTAGTTAGTATAATAGTTCTATTTGACTCTAAAACAGCCATAAACAAAGTAATGTTTTATCTCTGTGATGCCCATGGCATCTATACTCCTTTCAGTTGTTTGGCCATGGTACATATGTATAAACTAATAAAAAGGTTTGTGATAATCAAGTCCCTATTGAATCTCATATACAATAAAAGAATAAATTTTATCTTTAATTTTAGCAAATACGCAAAAAAAATTAATAACATTATTAACTATCAAATAAGTAATGATGGCATATTGTTGTTCTACTGCAGACGCTAAAAAGAAAATGTATCTTTAAATATTTAAAATGTAAGAATATTTTACTCATTTCAACATTGTCTTGAATGATAAACTTATTAATTTTAGATTAACATTTATGTGGCTTGCAAACAGAAGTAATCTGAAATGAATTACTAATAATTTAGATGAAATGAAGCTGAATAAGAGCTCCAAGGCTGTTTTAAAAATAAAATATAACTTCAAAACTGAACTACTTGAAATTAATAAAAAATTTATCATAAATTTATCATAAACCAAAACTTTTTCAATCTGCAAGATGAAATATTCTTCTGTCATATTGACAAAAGTACAACTCTTTTTCTTATTCACAAATTATTTACAGGAACTATATATTATTACTATAGAATATATTAAAATTATGATAATAATATATAGTTTGAAACAGCTTCTTCAAAGAAACCATTTGATTTCGCTCAAAATTCAACAAGAACAGTGCACACACATTAAAACCAACTTTTCATAACAGCAGTAATAATTTAAAAACATTTACACACATACGAGAAATATTAGTTTGGAGGATAAAACTCATTGAATCATTATCCTAACAAAATAAGAATTCTACAATGTGAAAAGAATGAAACTAAATAAATTCATTTATACCAAGAATGTTGTTGTTAAATCAAAATTTCTACAGGAAAAAATATAATCTGTCAGATTCTAACATACAAATACTTCATCATTTGAATACAAGCTTTCTCAACATGCAATTAGACAAAAGTAAATAATGCATCAAAAACTGCTTCGGAAATTAAAAAAAGCGTAAAAAGTCAAGATGAATGGGTTACAAACGTAGCAAATTTTATCAGCATTTTAAAATGCAGAAACACTGAACGATACTTTTCACACTCAAATAAGAAAACAGCTAACAAAGAACAACACAAAATATTACTTTTAAAACTTTAAAAATTAAATTTTTTTTAAATAAAATTCCAAGCATTTCTTAAAATATGAAGCAAGAATAAAAGCCACTTATAAAACAAAATAAAACAACAAAAATGCATTCTAACATTTTTTATGGCAGAGGAAAGATAGCTATACAAGGAAAATATCACAACTGAATCATTAGTTTTCAAAAAGAGTTTAAACACTTTTATCAAAAAAAATAACAAGCTTATCAAAGAAAAGAATATATGAAAGAATAATTTTAAAATAACCAGGGATATCGACTAACATTACAAGGCACATGTCACACAAATCTAAAAAGGAACTTCCATTATTCACTGAATTTACAAATACTAAATGCTATATACAGTTCTTAATCTCTCTCAGAAAATTGATATCTGTAGCATAATGAAATGTAATTTTAAAGCAATATCAGTATGCACATCGTTTCTTTTCTTCATTATAACAAAAGTTACAGTAGTCCCTTTACATATCTGCTGAAATAAGAAAATATATTACATATATATAACAAAATATACATGAAAAAAAAATGCTACATGCTTTTAGAAACCATCAGAATACTATTTTTTAATTAAAAAAGAAGCCAATCATCTTCATGAAATACATAAAACAATCTTTCCCAGTAATAATCTATTTTTAAATTTGCCAAGTCTTAGAAAGCGTCATTTTAAAATAATCCCATCAGGCAAAAAACGCTCTTGATGAACAAATATCGAGTCTATCGTTTTCTTTCTCCTTAGCTACAATTAGCAAACTCTGAAAAATGGAAATATATAAAATGAACCTTGAAACATCAGCATTTCCACGGAAACAAAATGCAATGGTGGAGGTTAATGAAATTTTCTCATATAATCACAATAATTGTGAAATTTTTATGGTGCATGTGATGAACAGGTCCAATGGAGTTGGACAGCAAAAAAGTAGCAAAATTGTTTGAAAAAATGGATGACTATTTCATTTCATTGAAAAAAATTTGTCTGTATCTGACCAAAACAAAATCGAGCATGTATTTATATAAACAATTATATACAATTTTCAACACATATGAGGGAACTACTCCAAACAAATTCTATACATATTTTAAATTAAATGCATTCCAGCAAGATTATTTGGTATCAATATATATAATATAAAACGGTTTTACAATGGCAAAATTGGAACTATGACTAATACAAATGAAACACAAACACACAGAAAAGTAGTTGCTGGTACAAACATTCAGCAATATAGAAGTATCTAACATATCAAACACATACATGAAAAACTGTAAAAAATAAAAGTATAATATACAAATAATAAAAAAAATGCTTAAATAAAGGAGTTTCCTATATTAAAATCTTTACATAGCTTACTGAAATAATAAAAGATGAAGTGCTCTTATTTTCCAATAGAAAAATTAAATAACCTATCACATTTTTTTTTAAGGTATCAATAAAAAATGCTGACTGAAATATTTTAGTCAACAAGAAAAAACAAAAAATAAGTAGAACGTCACTGAATATTCTGTATCATATTTAGTCTATTCTGAACATGATCATGAAAAAACACCAATATGAGTAAATATGCTTATTTGAAACTCGAATTGCGTTACAAGACATTTGAAGAAATACAGAAAACAGTAGTGTTATGTATTAAGAGTTGTTTGGCATAATGTTAAATTCCTATGATTTATAGTTTATAATACAGAAACTCATACAAAGCTACTTCTTAAAACACTGAACATAATTCAGAAATACGTAAATATATCCAGCGATTTCATGACTAGGGATAAAAAAAAAACTACATTTAACAAATTTACATACCCCCTCTGCTTATTCAACCACACTAAAGGAAAGAAAAAAAAAAATTCTCCCTTAATAGGGGGGAAAAGCGAATCCACCTCAATCATTTCAAACAATTTAATAAGCACACGATGGCAAGAAGAGCTCAAGTCCAAAGACTTTCACAGGTCAAAACTCGTCTTTATCTCCGAATTGATTTATAACTTACTCAAGACGATACCAGTAAGAATCTGAAAGCTCTTCATATGGTAATACAAAGATAATCATATATGAACTAGCCATGACATGCAGAAGTGTCAGAATGACAGTAACTGTTTAGCTCAACCTATTCATCTTTTAAGAACTTATGTGCGTGCAAGAAAGGGAGATCATGTTTACAAGCCCTTCAGATATTACATGGAAATCCTAAATACCCTGAGGACAAATAGTTTCTAACTAATTTCAGTATCTCATTTGCCAACATCTTCATAAGTCACATTACACAAAAAGGACGGTCTATTACAGTCGGTTACTGTTTTCCTTTAATATAACTTAAATAAATTATTTTTCAATATACTTGATAGTAGAATAAGCTGTGCCAATAAAGCACTGTAAATGAAAATCAAAAAATAGTTTGCTCACTACCAACAAGCCCCATTAAAAATATTCACCTTTCAAATCCAGTTACAAAAAAAAAAAAATCTGCAACATAAAAGTAATAGAGAGGGATCTATAATGTATGACAAAATATTAATAGTAATGTTTCTGAAAACAAAATCTATAACTTTGTTGAAAAACAATTAGATGCCATAATTATGAAAGCACGAATAAGCACATGAAAAGTCGATGTGTTATGAAGGAGATGGAGCTGCACTTCATAACAGTAATTATGTCTATCACAAAAGAATGACAAAGGGAAAATTATCAATAAAATAAGTATTTTAGTGAAGGCATTTATAGAAGAAAAGTTCATAGATTATTAAACTGGACTTCACTGCCAGATATTTAAGTCTCATCTCTTTTCAAATCGATTTCTTATACAACAAACAAAAACCAAAAATGAAAAATGAGAAGTTTAAATTAAATTCAGCGCTTAACTGTTTTACTTCTTGCCATTATACAGAATGCATTTTGCCTGAAAAGACAAAATATCTGGAAAAATAGATTGAATTTTAAAGAGAATAATAAGCTCCAAAGTAATATAAATGAATAGACAAATCATTTCTATTTCATTAACTTTAACTTCAAATGTCAAAGCAAATTAAACGGATTCAATCTATAAAAAATTTAATTGTTTAAGTTAAAACAACGTCTTAGAGACGTCTTAGATAACAGAATGAAGTACTTGAAAAAAACTTATCAAAAGATATTGAAATATAAACAGTACTTCAAAATCAGAGTTAACTACTAAATGAAAATTTAACAAACCTGTTATTTTGAACTAATGTTATTAAAAAATACTCGGGAATAAAAAAAATAATGATGATGAGTTTAAGTATTTATACAATTCTTATTCAATACACAAATCGAAATCCTCATGAAATATTATTTTGCTGTACATTACCCAGCAGCCAGGCGCTTAACTACAGAAATTTACACTAAATTATATAAAGAACCAAAAATATAAGAATGAATTACACCTTCTCCTGTATGTGCTTAATATTCAAAGCAAAGAGAACTAAAAGCAAAATTGTTAATAATCCAATACAATGAAAAAGTAGCAAAAAAAGAGAGGGGATACTTGATTTTCAAAGATATACCAAAACAAATATATTCTTATTTAGTGAATCCAAGTGCTTGATAATACTTTGCTTCTGCAATATATTGAAAAAATTACTGTATGGGCATTGTACATAACATCAATCAAATGCCAAAAGTTTTTGGGGAAAATGAGCAGTTATCAATTTTTTTTAGTCCATTAAAGCTGCCAACTATGACAATAACAATATCGGTTGCAAACTTCAAAAATATTTGATTTTAAGATAAAAAGAATTTTCTAATTTCAAACCAAAAACATCACAAAAAGAAATGAAAAAGAAGTATATGATGCAGAAGTTTACCAAGTACAATTAATGCATAAAATAATTAATTTTTCAAACTAAACAGAAATACTGTGGGGTGAAGAAATGTTTAAAGCTAAATTCGATCATTTCTATTCTATTACAAAATTCGATCATGAGCAAAGTTTCTAAAAAGAAATCATAAACTTCAAAAACACTAAAAATTAGAAAGAATAAATAAGAAGTTATTATTTTATATATTTAAACAAACATATGAGGTAGATATAGCATTAAATTAGAGCAAATAGTGAAAACTTGCCCTAGTATAGAAGCTAAGATATAGACTAATATAAAATTGTAGCTGCCCAACAAATACCGAATTCATACAATGTCACTTAAATCAAAATTATTTTTACACTGTAGAAAAAAAAACGTAGTGACTCTTCTTGAAAAACACAGAAATTGATATTCAACTTTCAAGCAGATTCAATCAATATTCACAATATACATACCATCTTTTTGGAAAATATATACAAGTAAAATACATTTCACTTTAAAAAAATTCTTAAATACAAGTTGATGCAAGAAGCACAGAGCATTTATCCAAATGCAAATGAGATTCTGAATTTACACAGCAATAATATCCTTGCAATCATATCTTAAACAATTTACCTTCAACATAAACCTATGCAAATTCACAAAATATTTCTACATATTCACTAAATGTTAAACAGCCAACTGTGCATTTATTTCTTATATATGAGTGAGGGCAAAACCAATTATTTCAGTGTACATTTACCATTTATTAGATTTGACATTCATATAGTACATTCAACCAGATATACATATAAAGAACAACATTTCATATGGCATTTTTAATGTTTTGCATTTTTAATGCATATTTTCTTTAACAAAGAAATCGTCGTTTAAAATTATTGCTATATGATACACTGAAACTAAATTCATCTAAGAATTTTAAGCAAAATTATACATTATCGAAAATACACAAAAAAAAAGAAAGAAAAATAATTAAAAAAAGGAAAGCTCGTTAAATGTTTCAAAACAGATCCACTATATTTCATTTTAATTACTTTACTAACAAATACTTTAAAATATATATTTCTTATCGTCATTTATATAGAAATGGAATGTTTCATAGAGCAAAAACAGCACTCGAAGCAAGTAAAAATATTTAGTAGACAAAGTATTTTTGCACGAAATATCCAAAACAAGTGCATCAAAAAACTGAAATGTATAAAGCCGGACATTCACGATCCTTACACACCATGCCAAGAGAGTTGTGGCATTCCAAAATATATTTTGAATGCAATATATTATATATCAATTAGAATTAATGTGGCATGGACTGAAAAACCAAAATCCGACGCATTCAAATATTTTCTAAATTTGTTTTTAATGCATCAGTTGGACAGAGTGCTCAATGAATAATTTAAAATCGGGAGGCAGAACTTGGCATGCATAGAAGTGGGAGGGAGGGGGCTTGTGCTGGATTCTAAAAAGGCGTTTATTGAAGAGATTGGAATGAAACTTGATGGTTTGATCATAATATATGGGCCAAAGTTAATGGCTAAAGAAATGGAATGGTGTGGAATCGGCCACGTCATTGGCGTGATCGCGAATGACCGGCTTTATAGGCGCGATAATTATAATATTTATTACAGAAAAAGGCTTTAATAGTCAACAAGAAGATAAAATTGAAATATAATTATTAAAAATAAATTAAGATAATGAATTCGTGCTGATGCTGCATTATAAATTTAACAGAATAACCCAGAATTAAAATAGTGCTTTTGTGTATCCCATTATTCCAATGAAAATCTTCAATTATTATCTAAATTCAATATTTAATAAGTTATTTCAAAATTTAATTCATTACTAAAGTTCACGTATGAAACTCAGAAGAAAAATCCATAATAGCATATAAAAAGGAAAGCAATTTAGCTTTTAAAATATTTCTTTGTGATATTTACACTACTCAATATGCTTTTTAATTAAATATTATGGAGCAAATATTGATTGTAAGACTTCAATCAAATTAAGTTTAAAATTCACTAAAATAAAATGCTCCTTTTAAATTATCGGCAAATTTAAAGACTAACATTCATTATGTATGAATGTATAACACTTTTGCTAAAAATTCTTTAATACAAACTAACACCTGTACTGAAAATAGTACTAGGCAGTCAGATAAAATTAAGAATATTAGCAAGTTAAGCTCATGTTTATCATTCAGATAACATTTCCTTTATACGTGAGCACATTGTACAAAAACTAGCCTCCTTTCCAGAAATGTGTTAAATTTTTAATTCATAGCAACATACTACTGTTGCAATAAATTGCACCATTATTTAGAATGACAAGTCACTTAAAAAAAGTATCTCGAAGATCAAGCTGTCAGTTTTAAAACAACTAATTTTAATTGTTATTTAAAAATTTTAATTCCGCATATAGCAAACAGGCTATTTTTATTGTAGTGTATCACATATTACAGCATTTAGCCAATATTTGCACAATGCTTTTTAATGTAAAAGATAAAATTAAAAATTTGCTTTATGCACTAAAATAAATGTCATAATTCTTATATGAAATAGCTAATTTTGTACTTTTAAAACGATGTATTTAAATAAAAAATTTGAATAGGCAATAAAATTTCAATAACATACATTTTTGAAATACAAAGTAACAACAGATAAACCTTCGGATCATAAAGATACATCTATATTTTCTTAAATACATTACTTGAACACTTTTAACATTTGAAAAAAAAAATTCTCTCTACCTAAATGAAAATAAAAACGAAACTACATGCGATTTAATAAGATGTGCCTGATTATTGTTTCATTTTCATATGACATTGTTTTTCCACATATAAAGAAAAACCCTTAAAAGAAGTTATTTACAGCTTTACTTCCCAAATCATAACATGTGCATCAAGGGATAATTTAGAATCATGATCCTTCTCCACTTTACGCCAATTAGTGTAACCACAACCACCAGTTAACATCAAAACAGTTTTTTGAGTAGAATCAGTAACAGCCTTTGGTGTTGATTTATAAACTGTTCTACCTAATGTAACATGAGTGGGTAAGCTTCGAGATTCATCACTAATTTTTTTTACAGGAGAATGAACTTCATCACACGTAGATTCTGGTGAAGGCATACTTATTTCCGTTGTAGCAGTAGATGTAGCCGTGGAAGCAGTATCATAAGCTGCGGAAGAATCTGAATCCTCTGATACTGCCATGGTGGACAAATCCCACGATCTTGGACGGCCTGACTTTTGTTGCACTCTGTATGAAGAAAGTATTATAAATTATAAAAATTTCAATCTCTTATCAAGATTTTTTTTATCTCTTTGTGACTTAAAAAGATTCCCTATCTAAATTACTCAAATTCAATCAATTTAAAAAACAATTACTTAAAATACAATTTACAAACAATTACAACCATGGTAAGAATTTAGGAAGTCAAATAACATTCCGTGAAAAGATGTAGAAAATTCAATATTTTCATGGCTTTAAAATATTAAACTAATAACAAGCATAATAAATGCAAAATTTGAAAGAACATTAAAACTACATACTTTCTATCTAAAGTATTGAGGTGAAAATGAACTAGCTCAGGATCACTATGATTAAGCCGCTCATACAATTTTTCTTGGCTGTCTTTTTCATAATCTTGAACATTCATTAAATCAGCATAAAGACCATAAACATCATTAGATTCTTCTATGTTTCCTTGTGAAGAAATGTGTGGACATAAAGACATGCCTCGTGGTAAAGTCTTTGCACCAGACGCATGAATATCACTAAAATTTGACTTTGGACCTAAAAAAAAAATTTACAAAAATTCATATATTACTCATTAATGCAGTAAAAGATAATTATAATGGCTATTCACTCATTACTGGCAAGAGATACATAAATTTCTACAGTTAAATTCTTTAACTTGAATGAAAAGAAAAATGAAATAATTTTATAAGTTATTAATAGTCTGTTCTTATACAGATATACACAGATACAATTTTTTTTTAATTTAAAAAAGGGAATTTTTATAATTTATAATACTTGTTCGCACAATAGTGCAATTTAACCACTAATGAGCAGGTGAAAGTTTTGGACAAAGCTAGGGGGTGAGGTGGTCTAGGAGATTGCATTTATAAAAATTCAGATAAAATTTTCTAATATAAATATCATTATAGGAACCTGCCTATGTATTCTATAAATATTTTTAATACGTTTTAAAATTTACAAAATACACTGTCATTAACAATTATTTTACAACATACATTTTTTTCATTGAATATATATTGTAACTAAATTTAATCCAAAGGAACATCCTTTATTTTTCTAATCATATTTATTTCTTCCATTATATAAATATCATGACGAAGATAACAAAGTGTAAAAATTAAGACAAAATATAAAAAAGCTGATCGCGGGTAAAATTGATCTATTTTTACAATGAATCATTTTCTTCTTTGGTATACAAAAATTGCTTGCACTTCAATGTTTCCAATCTGATTTCTTTAGGGATCAGTTCACATTACTTAATAAAGTTCACATCATTGCCATGGGCAATTTTAAACATATTCTTGGATTTTGCTTCAGAGGCGATCAGGCTACTATAAATATTTTTCTACATGTAATAAAATTTACAAATTAACTTTGTCTTAAAATACGAGAATTGTCAGTACTTGCAATTCGGCAATCTATAAAAAGAATAGTCATAAGCCATCGCCTGTTTCGACCGAAATTAGATCAACAAATGACTATTCAAACTGGTTTTTTTTTTTTTTTTTTTTTTTACCCAAGATAAAAAAAATTTATATCAAGTTAGTTCACTGTCTTGACGATTTTCTACATCTCTAAATACAGAAAATTTAGAATCAGTAGAATGCGACCTCTCATTAAAAATAATCCCTTGTACAATAATTAATCTTCATCGAAATCGATTCCTACTTCATTTAGAAATCTCTGAAGTTTTTCATCATAACAAGGGCTAAGTTTCAGTACAATTCTCTCAGGCTTGGACAATAGCGGAACACTAACAAGGAAGTGCTATATGCTAGATTGCTCAGAAATGGGGGGGATGCACAATTTGAAGCTACAAGTCGAATCCATTTAATTGGGCCAAATATTGAGAATAGATTATGAGAAAGCCATTGTTAATAGTCTGTCAGACCACACCTCCCTGGGTTAAGGATTAATGCAGCAAAGTGGCTATGGACTGCACATTGCAATATTTTGATTAGGATTTTTTTTTTTACCTTACCATTCCTTAAAGCTACTTCTTAATAATTAAGACATAATTATACAAAAGAATAAATTAGCCAAGAGTTTATTTAGGCATATATATATTGAGAAAATGCAATAAATTTAACGAGTCAAGTAGCTAATAGCAAGCTACAGAAAAACAGAATCTTATCAAGCTTTATAATAGAGTTTTACACATTTTCTGTTCATTCCATGTCTAATATGAATTCTTCAATGATTCTTATTAAAGTTAACCAAAGGTAAATGTCATATCCCATACCAAAGCTATCCAAGTTATGAACCAAATTTCCAGACAGTAAACATTCTGAATATGATTTTCAGCTGAATACAAAGAGATGGTACAAAAATAGTAAGAAAATCTCATAAAACATTATTAAGGTGCAAGTATTAAGGTGCAAAAATTAAACAGCACTTTTAATTCTTACGTTGTAAATGGATGATTTATCAAAAACTAATTCACTTTTCTTATTCATTTGAATAATTTTTTATGAGTCACTTAATGCAATAAAAAGTAATTTTAAATTTATTTACCAGGTGTTAATTTCTTGTTTGATATTGATGATGGCAAGACAGAATCGGAAATTTGCTTCATAACTCTTGATCTTGGAGAAACTAATGACTCATCATCACCATCAGCACTTGCAGGTCTTCTAGTAACAGGAGAAGACAATACAGGAAGAGACAGGGCTTTTGGTTGTAGACTTAACAATAATTGCACAGGCCCCTGATGAGCATGATATGCTAAACTAACTCGTCCAGTTATAATAGGTACACCTTCTAAGCGAGGAAGAGGAACTGTCAATAATATTCCAACATTTGTTCCAACCCACAGAAGACCTTTACAGGCAACAAGTGAAGTAACATAGATAGTGTGAGGTGATTTATCTTTATCTTTACCTGCACAAAAAGAATTAAACTTACAAAAAATACAGACAAAAATTTATTATAAATATTTAAAAAGAGAAGGCAATAAAATTTACTCTCAAATATTTCCATATTTCTATTATAAGACATATGTCAGAACATATTTTTAGACTTCATTTGTACTATGATTAAAACACTGAACCAAAATCCTTCTGAAAATACATATTACCTTAGAGGAAAATAGGTGCATATATCTTCTGATACTCAGGGTGTGTAGCAAGGAATTGCTGACAAAGTTAAGCACTTTAGCAAAAACATTAGCATCTTTGTATATGCATATATACAGAAACCTATGTATTTTCAGAGCATATGATGTTCCTTGTTTAATAATAATGCATAATCTTTACGGAAAATTTTTAAAAAATTAATTTTAAACGGATATTATTTTCATTTTAATATTTCTGTATCTGCATTTGTTCTACTGAAATACAATTTATGTCTTTTTACTGTTGATAAAAATAAAAATGCTCATAAAACTAAAAATATTAACATTACCAAAAAATGTAATCCAACTTTTACACAATAAAATCTTATTTTTTTTAAACTAACACATTGCCAATTATTTTGGAAGAATACATCATTTTTGAAAATGTCGACATTGATGTAGAAGCATAAAATGACTAAAAATATTGAATTAGATTTTTATATGTGTAATACCAAATAAGATGCAACATGGCTGCGATAGAAAGTGCAAATTCCTCCTGTGGTAACTCGCCATATTTAGCAATTTAGAACATTTGCAGTTTTATAAAGCAAAACACTAAACCATTCCAGAATGGCTACCGTCATATAACTGGAAAAACTTCCACAAATTAACAATAAAATAATGCCATGTTCTAATTATTTTTTTAGATTAAAAAAAAATTTCACAAAAAAGAATAGCAGCATTTAGAAATGGCCAGACCATAAATTCTCATGTTCTTTACTTCTAAAGGTTACTAATAAGCTTTTTCAAACAGTTTATAAAAACCTGTTTTTTTAAGCCATAAGATTTTTTTTTTTAACTTTAGCTTTAAAAAATTACAGAGTAATGTGATTATATATCTTACGAAGAAATGAAAATGATTTAACGATACATAACATACATAACAAAAACAAATCCACAGAACAAGTTAAATAGACGCCAATCCTGTAGTCAGAAAAAAAAAAAAATTCTAGTTAATAAATTTAAAAAGTATTTTTTGAAGCTAGCGGGAGACTATATATTGTACTGCCTCAAAATTTAACAAACTCATCAAGTGAAGAACTGTTTTAAAGTTAAACTGCATTAAAGTTTTTAAGTTTAAATTTAAGTGAAGGGGCATTTTTTATCACAACTTTAATAGCTGTAAAGTCAAGTGACTCAACATTTCAATGAAGCAATGATAATAGTATTGAATTTCATTACAAAAAAAAATCATTGATATAAATTGTGCCCAAACTAATTTTCAAAAATTATTAAACTGAAGGGGGGAAATGTATTCGCTCCAACAAAACCGATATAGTAAACTCAAAATTGTGAACTAAAACCACAATTACTTTTCATTTAAAACAGTACAATAAAATCTCTTTAAAAGGTTCGTTCAAAGGATTGCTCCAAATGAATATATTAAAGAAAATGATGATCGAATGTGTAGCGTACTAAAGAGGCTTCACTGTATTTATAGAATAGCTGCTCTCATGTTCGACATATCTCTCTGACACAACAAATTCATCTAGCTACATTCTTATTTTCTATTGATCCAACCAATCAGTGTATTCTTCGTTGACAAAAGGTATAAAAGGTTAAACATACAGAAACAAAATTCTTCACCATCTAAAACAATAAAAATTGAAATTCGAACTTTCATCCAGTCAAAAGTAAAACACACTTTGTACTACCCCTTTGAGATAGTATTTCAATAAATAGAAATGCACACTGTTGAAGAAAGAGAAAGCAGAAAAAATAAAGGTAATTAAACATCTTAATATCTGATGGCACCCTTGGATCCATTTTACCATGGATTCTTTCGCTGAATTTTTTTCTTTTATCGGTTTTCTTTCCTGAATATATCCAGTAAATAAACACTTACAATATCCTTTCACTTAATCGTGTTCAATGACTGGGGAAACAAAGAAATTTCTTTGCTCCTTTCGAGAAAATTAAGCACTTTATACAGGCACTTTTTAAAAATGTGTCACTTTTAAGGTGTTTAAAAATGGTTTTTAAATTTAAGCACCTTTCATGATGCTACACACCTTGTTACTTCCATTACGCTTATTCACCCCCCCCCCCATACTTCAATTTCTCAGTGGTATTTAAAGAAAATTCTCCAAAAGAAGCTGTTGCCACTGTTTTCTTCTTGCTTTTCAAGGACAACTAAAAACTCAATACTTTAGCTATGTACTGCCACCAACCAGATGAGCAGTATGCTATATGCTGGCTTACCAGTTAAAAATTCAGCTGATAGGTAGTTCGCCATTTACATAGAATGTCCTAGCAAAATAATCACATTCTTGCGTTTGGCATTAAAAGTAGTCACTGTCACCAAGAGGGACCCAAAGCATATCGTTTCTAGTTAACAGTATATTAAGGGCTGGGATGACCAGAGCTGATGCTAAAACATATTTCGTTAATAAAAGAGTATCTGCTAAAAATGAAAAATTCACACTATGTCATCTTTATTCATTCAAAAGACTATCAACACAAATGTTGTAATAATTATTATATACATCCATTAATAGTTTTCGTACTGGTGATATGCTGGTAGGAGTGGAATTGCAACATCAAGCTCAGCAAATCTAGGGAAAAGAAAGTTTCAGCTATAAAATAAATTGGTATTAATAATTATGGAGCTACGCGATCATTCCAAGGGTGTTATCACCTTAAGAGAACTGTTGAATATTCCACTGGAAAAAACTTATTTGGAAATTGAACAGTTAAGGAGTGATACATATATACTGAATCACCATACGGCAGGATGGACAATTCCTCGACATAAAACATCATAACCTCATCTTTCATTCTCCAAAATTAACAAATTATTTATGCTAGATATAGCAAAGTATCAGTCTGGTATTATATTGCAAATCACCCGAGATGCTTTCAGTATCAACTGACCATTCAATGGGTAATTGCTGTGGAATGCTCAATGGCACCCACTGTACTGAAAAGACTCTCAAAAGAACCAGTGTACTATATTAGAAAACTGCATGAACTGCAAATAGAAATCAAACTATCAATTTCGTTTAACGTTCACGTTGCAAACTGGAAAAGCACATCACTGCAGTTAAACAGCAAATTTCGTATCTCAGAGCATGACGTTAAATTAAATGCAATGCCAATCTTTAGAATAACCGGCATGCTTTCACTTCAAAAAATTTCTCTAACCCTAAAAACATGCAATTACCTGTAAATCTTCTGTATCAGATCAAGCTAACCAATGCTCCAGAAACATTACAACCTAGAGGAACTAATATTAAATCCAAATATCAAAACACATTAAAGCTAAATCTTCTCAAATGATACGTTTCGAATAAAGACATCAGATCGAAGTTCAAAAAATCGAATCATTTTGGAACTTAATGCCCAGGGTGATACAGACCATAAAATTTAACTTCTGTATTAGGTGGAATATCCTAAAGTTCTAACCAACTTGCAATCATTCACCTGATAAGGATTTGTACATCAGTGTGCTTTTTACGACTAACCCTCCCGTAACTTCCATTTCTTAAAGGGTCTTTTTCTTTCCTGGAACTACTATGGTATATGGTCCAAATTGCAGGATATAATGATCATTAACGCATTATTGTCTTGAAGAAACTTTCTTGAAAATTGATAATCACTTGCAAATGTGCGGCTATAATTGCATTTCAAGAGATACTAATGTTGAAACAAACATTTTGGGAAATATATCTAAAAATATTATTGATCCTGGAGCTTAAATCATATTCTACACACTTCGGTGCAGGCTATTGATATAGAAATTTACAAACTAACCTTGGTTACAGCCAGCTGTATTTAGTTACCGTCTCATGATGCCGTTTGTTAACTAGATCTTAAAAATTTACTGAACTAAGATTCCTTCACCTTCCTACACATGTCGACTACAAAGGACATAACATTTTGAGGGATTAGGTTAGTGTATATTCTCTAGAGTGACAGACACAACAGTTTATGTTTGTTAACTGTCAGTCTGCTCAGTAATGATGCAAAAATATATCGTAACGCTGTAGCAGTTGCATTACACTTATCTTCTCTTTTGGATACTAGATGGCGATACCTGATTAGACCATCCCATATGTCATCCCATAATGCATTGCGATTATAATGAGAAGATGGGATGCTGAACTGTGAAGCGCGCGCGCGAATGTCTTGCTTTTGTGTTTGTAATTGTTTCGTGTGCGAATGTGATTATTAAAGAAATGTTTCCAACAACATTCGTCCTGTTGCTTCCTGCACAGATCATAATAATCTACATACCACCACAACGCTTACTTAGAAAATGTAAATCTGAAAATATGAGTAATTTTTTTCTGTGTACCATAAATTAAAATGAAAGACAGAGTTAAATTTTATTGAGAAATTCTGTAATTAAAATGGTTTTTAAAATGCTATCTCAGTTAATTCATGTATTCATTGACTATTTTTGTCTTAACACAAAAGCTGTTTTACAACAAAAATAAGCTTAAATACTAGTAATCCATGAAGTAGGAAGATGCAAGGGAAAAGTGTTTATACAGATAAATTAGGTAAGATTTTTCACATAAAAGACAAGAAAAGTAAAACAATATTTTATGTATATCTGGGTTTCCTTTCAGAATATTATAAAATTAATACATAAATAATTATCGTATTCCAATATATTCTGGGAAAATTTAAAGACTCATCTCTTGAAAGCAAATATTTTTTTTTTCCTTTTTATATCAAATAATACCCTAATTAACTGAAAAAGAGAATTCTCTTTTAATCAAAATATGTCACAAATGTAGTCATGTAAAAGAACCAAATTGATCCAGTTCAAATTAATATAAAAATAATTATCAGTTACTATAAAATTAGCATTTTTTATCCACTGTATTTAACAATTTAGCAAAAATATATATCAGATAAACTATTTTTAAGCTAAAAACAATAGTTTAATTTTTATTTATCATCCATTCATTTCCGTTTCTAATAACTCAAAAAAAATTAATTTATCCTAATCTTAAAAAGTTATATATGAATAAGAATTTCTTCTCATAAATCTGTCACTGCGACAACAAATAAAAATAAAAGATAAGCAATGATAAACTTTATTTAATGCTTTTTCAGATTTCATGATCTGGTTGTGAGAAGAATGGAATGTATATTAGCTGATCCCGAGCTTAAATTCTTATACTCAACAAATTATTACTTTTTGTTTTAGAGAAACTAAACACTGATACATATATTAGGTATACATTGCATTCATAGAGTGTTTCACAAACGAACATAATTT
Organism: Argiope aurantia; assembly: GCA_026543865.1. Lineage (NCBI taxonomy): Eukaryota > Metazoa > Arthropoda > Arachnida > Araneae > Araneidae > Argiope > Argiope aurantia. The sequence continues at coordinate 355,559 of JAPMOR010038824.1, read as the reverse complement.
ATGATACCAATGGATATGTCAAGATGACAGAAATCAAGAAATGTATGGCAATATAAGCAAATATTCTGATATTAAAATAATGGAGTATATAATTTGCATTAAAATTGGTGGAAAAAATTAAATTTACCACGATGCATTTTAGAAATTGAATATCAATAAAAAGCTCTTTGTAATGACCAATGCAATGATTGGGGGAAAAAACATGTTGCTATTAGATAACATTCCAAATCTAGGAGGTCAACTCTACCTTCATTATTGAATTTTACATGCCTTCACAATAAAGAATTCAATGAAAGAATGCATACATTTCTTTAGACCTAAACCATCAACACAACTTAAGATTCCAACTCCCAATGACATCTACTAAATGTAAAATTCTAATTCGCAGATGACTAACCACCTTTTAATGTGTGCTAACCTTCAACTTTGAAAACAACTTTTGAGGTTGACATAACAACACCATTCATTAAATTACAAATTTATGGGAAGCATTTAACTTCATAGAGGAATCCAGGTTTAGCAGACATTACTTGTTATGGAGAGAGAACAGCAAGGAGCCATCATCTTCAATAAAGCACCCCTCCCCCTAAAAAATTGCATACAAAAGAGGTAGCACTTGTGTGGAGGGTTATGACTTTTCGAAGAAAATATACTCATTTCCATGTTCTTCGACATAGAACCATGGTGCCTTCTTCAAAGCTTATGTTCATCCTTATTCTAGTACAACAAGGGTTAATTTCATCCTACAAGTCAACTTTACAACACAGAGAGAGTTTGTATTTAAAAAAAGTAAACAAATCAACTCAATGATTTGCCAGATGATATCCAAACCAGAACCCCAATGAACAACCAAAACATGTCCAAAAAATATCATGTTGTCCTCAATCCTCTCACCCTCCATCTCAGATCTTTTTCTTGCTTGAAGCAGTTTTTGCATGAAAAAGGATTTTCACTTCTCTATATTACTCTGAGTTATATAACATTTTTATTAAAAATAAACCGAAATTTACTTAAGATAAAAAAAATTTCAATAATCCCACTAAGATGATATTGTGAACTAACAATGAAACCTCATTGAATAACTGTTATTCCGACTATATACATACACAACAAAAATTAAGAAAATAAAGCATTTGACAATATAAGCAGAGTGTAATTTCATCGAGACCAAATAGCTAATTTCTATACTTCTTGCAGAAATGTTTTAAATGAAAGAGATGAATTATATTTTATGCTGTTTGAGTAAAAAAATGTATTTTTAAAAAAGTTATTTTAACTTATTATACTGTCTCCCAATCCTTGCAGCCATATTTAGTAAAATATAGTCAACAGGCTGAGATATATAACTAAAAAAAACCATCGTTTTATGAAAACTGACAGAGTTTAACATAATTAGGAGTCATACAAATTTTAGGAACAAGTTGAAAATGTAACAAAATAGTACATAGTTTCAATTTGTAAACATTTCTTAACATTTCTCACGAGATCCCGAATTTAACCATAAAATTAGTCTAAAATAATGATTTTCAAAGTTTCATAAGTCGATAAGTTTTAATCACTAAAGAATGAGTTACTTTTTTAAATGTTACAATGCCAAGATTATTTTAATACATATGACTGATACGACCAAAGGATGGTACAAAAATTTAAAAAGATTTCATAACCTTTTGAATGTAATATTTACCGACTCAAAAAATACGAAAGGTAGTCCTATTTTATTTAAAGCATTCTTTTACAACTGGTACTATATGTATATCACTAATAGTTTAGAATTCAGCTACTGGACTATAATACATGTGGACACCCAGTACAGTTTAAGCAAAAGTAAATATAAAGTGGCAAAATATGATGGTACTTTATTAACAAGATTATTTGAATTTTAAAATATTTCTTTCTTTCTTCCCTAGCAAAATATAAAAATTATACACGAGACAAAAATCTATGATAATAAATAAAACATTTCTATACCTGCTAAAATTCTATTCACATTTGCTGCAATATTGATGTCTTGAAGATGACGAAATGTTTCAGTGTGATATAAGCATATAGTGGAGGAATTTTTTAAAGCAATCCATAGCCCCGTTCCAGAATGAGCCAAGAGATATGCCTGACCTTCATTATCATGTTGTATGGAATAACTTCGCTGCAAAACAAAATGAATTATGAATTTCACTACATTAATTTTCAAATTATTGTAAAGCATTTCTATTATTTGCAATCAATACTATCACAGGCACAAAAGAATACGATCTTGAACATAAAAACATCCTAAACAAAGAATATACAAAAGAGGAAATTAGCTTTTTATAAGCATTTAATTAAAAATAATTTTGCTTTTGACAATAGATTTTGATAAAAGATTTTCTTAAAGAAAATTGAGATATTCTACAAACAAATGGTAAATGTCAAAAAGAACTTGCCTGAAAAACATATATAGCACTAAAAAGTAAATATTCGTTGCGATTTAAATCCATAATCATCAGAACCAAATATTCGAGATTTTATTGATCAACCCAAAACATACTACACGAGATATTATAAATGAATATTCATGTTTTATAAAAACAGTTAAAAAATAAAAATGCACTCTTATGCTACACATTTAATTAATTTTAATTAAAATAACCCAACATTATTTCAACAAAAAAATAATTCTAAAGTGCATAATATTTTTTGAAATTTCTACTATTAAATAATTCTAAACGGAGTAAATAATAAAAAACAGAGCTTTTATACCACTCACCGTTGTACCGAACAATACTACAGAGAAATAAACACAATCATACACAAGATATAATAATTGCCCTTCAAAAGTTAAGATACAATCCATTCTTTTGCCTCCAACTAGCAAACTAATATTAGTAAGAGAATTGGTAATCCAGTTTATCTTGTTACATGATTATTAGCTGTTGCATTTTACACTATTTCTGAATAATAATACCATAATTCATTAATAATTATGCAAGTCCGTTTTTCAACAGAAAGGGAAGAAGTCATTTTCGGCAAAGAGTAACAAAACAAATGAGTTTTAATAACAATATATTCTCTGCTTGTAATGCATTAAGAAGCAATTCCTAAACTGTAACTATCGTATCTGTTTGATAGACAGAATGTGATGCAATATTTCAGATGAACTGATGCTGTTTCCTAAAAAATTTCAATCATGCAACAATATCATTCAGCCAACATGTTGATCACCTTTATTAAACTCATTAACCTTTTGTTATCAGTTGTAATATTTTAAGATTTGCATGGCAATTTAGATCAAACATTTTCATGGATTTATTTTAATTTTTATACCACTTTCACAGTGTTACAATTTGAATTTATTATTCAGAATATATATTCACATTTCCATAATGATTAATTATTAAAATTTTCAGTAATATTATCAAAACTGGAAGTAATTAACACAACATACATTTTATTTCAGCAAGATACATTGAAACAATTTACAAATGAAAATCATTGCGAAGAATTATAGATTAAAAAGAACTTAGCATTCTTAAGCAAAATTAATTTTTAAAAAATCATTGATTTTTTAAAATTAATATGGTTTGAACTATGGATATATCAATTTTCATCGTTTGGCTTTGAAATTAATGGAAACAACTGAAATGTATAGAAAATCGACAAATGTTCAAAAGTCTACTAATTTAATAAAAATGAATTATATATATATATATATATTGTTTCCACAAACTTTATTCCAATGAAGGAATTCTGTTCTTGACAATGCTTAAATAAAATCTCTGACAACGTATATCAACTTGTATACAAACAAAAATTTGTTACATTATTTTTCATATTTGATATTAATAAACGAAGTGATTTTATATTCATGACGAATGACATACATATTAACTTAATCTACATAATAGAATAAAATTTCCAAAATATGATAAAAATATTTCAAATATAATATCCAAATACTAAAAAGAATTGCCTCACTTTCAAATATTTTTACCTGCCTCACAAATATTAATGTGGCAGATATATAGCAGACAATCAGCATCAGTCAATCTGCATGTCTGATAGTAAAAGAAAATGAAATGGTGCAAGTGTAATTTATATTCAGAAGTTAAAATTTTGCTTCATCTATGGGAGGAAATGTTGAAACTCGTCCTATTTTCAAATAAAAGATTGAAAAAGTTTCAAAACTCATCACTCAACATTCGTTTAAAACAATTACAAGAAATTATGAATATTTTCGGTCGAATGTAGAGAAATTTAACAATCTTCTTGATCTAGTGAAAATTGTCCTCAAAAAGATTTCTCTCATATCTATAAGAAAAGTATGATATCATTTCCACAGGTTTATCATTCTCTTCTACATTAAATAGTATTTTCCCATTCATTATTCGATTGAACTATAATTTAATTTAAGACAAAATAAAAACTCAATAGATAAACTATTTGAGAGAAGTCAATACAGCAGTCCTTATGGATAATATGGCAATTCTAAAGTCATTTTTCTGATATGTCATTGCGTCTAAACTGCTGTAAAAGCAGTGTCAAAATGTGGCTATTTTTCTTATAGCGGCGATTACAAAAATTGGCTTGTTCAGAAAACAGTCTATCGTATCTCATTTGTAGTAACGTTTAAGCTTTCCATATAAGAATTACTAAGACTGACATCTGAATCAGAAGTGACAGTGCAAGAAACAACATTTATCTCCACTTAATGTAAAGACTTAGTACGAGAAGTAAAATCCTCCTTGTCAATCTTCCAAGACAGCCAATTCAGGTGTAGGAATTGCATTAGACACAAAATTCCATCAATATTTTGATCTTTAAAGCATTACTTGTCGAACCATACTACAAACAAAGTCTTTATCATTTCTTAAGATAAAACCATGAACTATAGTACCATCATATGATCCATTATAGAGATCCAAGATCTCATTTCAATACCGTTCATTCGCTTAAACTCTGAGAAATTTACAAAGAGTAGCTTTATCATCAAAAAAAATACCAGCTCAAGCGATGATTCTATCTTCACAAGTACTTTAGAATTAGTAATATTTGGTACTTCTTTAATGACATATCAAAATCTAACCCGAATGACTCTCTAAATTGCATCTTGATTTATCTGTGGAGAGAGCAGATTTCTAGTGTAGAATGGTTCAAATAGCATGACTTCTTTTTAATGTTGTTGGGCACTTTTCTGCGACCATTTAAGAAGAGTATATGCAGCTCATCATTAACAGCCTTAAATTACCTTTGGTTATGAAGACATCTGTAACCATAATTACAAACTTCCTTTTGAATGCCACTGCAAAATGGTTCATAGTATGATGGTACACATTTGTGTTCCTTTGGATCCAAATCAGAGAACAGGTGTTTTTTTTTAAGGTTGCAGTTTTAGGTCATCTTGATACAGGCTTAATAGAAACTGATTTATATATTTATTTGTATATTTATTGGGACTGGTCCAAACAGGTTAAGGCATCAAATCTAATTATTCCTAGTTCTAATTGTGAGGGTGGCGAGTTCATTTGGTCACTCGCCATTTGTTTAAAATCAATATACAATTTCTTAATGACATAAAACATATTTATTTCCCAAAAGCATAAAAACACTGATTAAAGAAGGAAGAATGTTTGCTCAGTGTTTGATATTCACAACTATTTATAACTTTAATATACATACAATCCTTAAAAACCTAGCCTTAATCAACTGTCTTAAATTAGAAAAGCATCAACTTTTGTAAAACAGGCTATAATTTACTTGTAAAAGACAATTATAGCCTATTTTCTTACCTGCACTTCTGCTGTAATCGAGTCAACAACCCATATCTTTGAACCAGATGCACAATACACAGTCAAGCCCAATGGTAACAAACAAGTTACAGGTTCCTGATCTAATGTCACTATTGTGGGATCCTGTAACTGCCACTGACCATCTACATTAACAGAATATTTCTTAACAAAAAAACCGAATGATACTAAAATATGCATAATCACAATAATAATAAAATGACAACATAAATGGACAAATGAAAATTACAAACCTCCATTTCTATGAAAAATTATGACTGTACCATTGGTCAAAGCTACATAAACTTGATCAAAGTGATATTTCATTTGAAGTATAGAGGCAGGAACGATTGTATTTCCAATTTCCTCCCATTTTTCTGGACAAGAACCTTCCAAAATAAGCAACCTAAAATCGCAATTAAATTCGATTTAGAGAAAAATGTAATACAAAGCAGTTTTTAAAGAAACTCAATATTCATTCATCTAAGTGCCAGTGTACAGCCATTTAATAACTAAACATATAGAAAAAATCTAGACAGTCAAAATTTTATACGAAATTTTCTTATTTTAATGAATTTTTGTAGGAAAGACTTCTAAAAATAGATGAGACATCTGTGCATGCCATAATCGTTATTCCTTATATTATATATATACAAAAGTATAAAAGCCAAGTTAATAGGAAAAACAAATAAACCAAATAAAAAATATAACAAAATATAAAAAAGAATCCGGCCTGAAGACTTTTTCAAGGGTCACCCTCAGGCAAGGATTCAAAAAAAGGGATTTTTTCTGTTAAGGAAATTCAGACAATTAAGTCTAATAATGATTCCTCGTGACTCGAAAATCCCCTGAAATTAGGCCCAAGAGATATACCATTGTAACAGAAAGGAAAATACAAAACAACAAATTAGACAAAAACCACTAATATGTCAAAATATAATAACAAAAAAAAAACCAAAATACCATAAAATAACCCTAAAGCAAAAAATGCAAAGGCAAGAACATACCATCAACAGTCAAGGAAATTTTAAGCAATCGATTGTGATTCCCACTTATTAAAAACACAAAGCTAACGGTAATTTAGGTAAAAATTGTAAGCTCCCAGCGCCACCTATTGAGTGATATAATATGCAAGGAAAGTTCTATTTTTTATTTAAGCCAAAGGATTAATCCCAAACCATACCTTGTTTAATTAAAAAATTGACATTACAGTAATTTTTAGGAAATTCATTTTTAATTAAATTATTAATGAGGTTGTTTGATGCTTCAATATAGGAATTTTTATCATTGCAAACCCTTTTGATCCTGTTAACTTGTGAGAATATTAGATTTTTGAAACTTTTAGAGTTTAGATTGGAATGGTAGTTACATAGATTTGTTATTTTAAAGTTGAATTCATCCCTTTTATCGAATATACCAACTATTGTTTTATTATTATCAATTTCGATTTTTAAATCCAGAAAGGTAGCCTCAAGTTGATTTTTATTCGTTTCTGTTAGAATTAAATCTTTTGGATAGCAATTAGTTACAATATTAGTATTGTCGAGGTTAATCAAAAGTAGGTCATCAATATATCTCCACCCGTTTATTAAATTATATTTAATTACTTTTTTTCTCATAGTAATGTAGAAAAATATTAGCCAAAGCTCTTGAGAAAGCTGTTCCCATTGGAATGCCCTTAAACTTGTTTGTAAAAATTAATACCATTAAAAACGCAATTTTCAGTAATATTAAAATTACATAACTCAAGCCAGTTATTTTTAGGAATGATATTTTCATTTAAATATTCGTCATAGATAAAAGTGCAGAACTTTATTAATTTTTCATGAGGTAGATTAGTGTAAATACTTTTGATTTCGAAAATTTAAAGTTTATTAATGTTGTTATCTTTAAGAAAATCCAGAATTTCTTTGTTACTAGAAATAATAAAGTTGTCTTCATCTTTTATTTTGTCCAGGATAATTCAAGTATTTAAAGAAATGTTTACGCGTATAGTAATTATAACTGCCAGTGCTACAGGTCACGAATCTGAATTTTAATGGATTTTTATGAAATTTAACTGTTGGGAATAAATAAGGATAGTTAAGAGAGCAAGTCTTAGTTTTGGGGGGGTTTTTTTGCGAAAGCCAGCATTCTTTTATTTAATTCCTTTTTCCCGGTGTTCTTTAACATATAAGTTGCATTAGTGTTATATTCATTAATTAAAAGTTCTTTAAAATAATATTTACAAATTAAACAGAAATTATTTGCTGATTTATCTATTACTGTAATAACAAATTTTCCTTTTAAATTTTTTATTTCGTTTTTCAATGTTTTACTAAAATAAATCCCACGTTCTTTAGATCTGTCAAAATCAATATTCATTTTTATTTCCTTTAAAATTCTCACTTTCCATTCTCTGAAACTTTCCGCAGGCCAATGGTATTTTCTAGATAATTTAGCAAAACATCCAAATCAATTACCAATAGAAGTCAAGAATTTGTCATGGTTTATTTTTTCTCTTAATCTAAATTTTGTTCCTCTTCGGATTAAATCTCTTAAAGAGTTGGATTCAATAATTTTTTAAATTACCTGTAATAATATGACCTTTATCAACATCTATAAAATCTTTATAGTTTTCTTTGTTACAGTAACAATATGTAATATTTATTTTATCTAAATTTTTGCCATAGTAATTATAATTACAAATTTTTTTTCTTTAAAGTTGAAGTGTAACTAAACGCTATTGAAACAGTTCTTTTATCTGATAGTTTTCAAACTATTTCTTACTTTATATTGGTTACTTATATATATATATATATATATTCCAAATCAATCAAATGCTAGTTCGGTACTAAAAATAATCTGATATAAACAATTGGGAGTGTACATAAAAATCATGCAGAGTTGCAAAAGAAATGGAACAAGCTTTAGTTTTAGCCATAGATATTTCTAGTTTAATTACATTCGAAAACACGCTTTAAAAAGACTGTATAAGGAAAGTAAAATTTCTTTTAAATAAAAACAAAATGAAAACAGATAGATTACAAACATAAAAGAAGCTAGAAAATATCATTGAAAAAACAGAGCTGACATGCACATTTTACATTCTACAAAAGAAAAGTGGTACTTCTAATTATTTGACTGTTAATTGATTATGGAATAAGCAATTTCATTGTTTCTTTTACAAATCATTTAAGTTAGGAAGAAAATACACACACTCAAACACGTGTGTGTGTGTGTTACAAATTAGCAATTTTAAACTCAATTTTCTTTTTAACACTTCACTTCATAATTAAACACTATTACTTCCCAGTTATGCAAACTTCTGGTTACTCCCACATTTCTCCGGGTCCAACATCTGTAATTTTTTATATCAATGAGCTGCGTTTCTACGCTGAGCTATCGCATTACAATCACACAACTAAATGGAATACCAACTTAGATTTTTTTCCCCCCATAAAAAGTTCCATCTCAAAGACAAAATCTCTGAACACCATCCAATTGTCACTTTTTACATCTTAGTAACAGTGTTGAGAAGATTCTACTCAGGTTCCAGGTTCAACAAAAATCATTAAATATTATCACAGAATTTTCAATAGACATTGAAGAATGAAATAGCGATTTAAGATAAACATTATTTAGCATTTAAAGTTTCACATTATTACACATACTTATTTTAAGCTTAAAACAATAGGTCTATTGATGACCAAGTTTTGGACTGAAAGTTCAATAGGAATGGTTTAAATGAAAAAGATGTTAAACCCAATACAGTTGTAATAGAAAATTCTAAAGTAACAATTTTAAATAAATGAATACTTACAAATTTTATTATAAGAAAAAGGCAGCTAATAGTCAAATTTCATCATAAGAAAAATATAGTTTATAATCAAAACGTATGAGCTAATTTAATGCTTCCAATGCAAATCATTTAGTTACACAAACATCCTCTTTATAATAATCATTTAACTTCATGATGTTTGTATTTACAAATACAGAAAATTAAGAGCATAGAAATAAATGTTTTACGCTCAATTTAAAGATGTAAAAAATGATTTTTATCTGCATTTAACATGTACATTCAAGCTGATAACATAGATTTTCCAAATTTTTTTAATGTAGTTATGGCACACAACAGACAACCTTCTTAATATAATAAATATTCTTTAATAAAATATTAAATAATTTAAACTTAAAAAACAGAATAGAGCATTTAATAAACTTCCGAGTTATACAAAAAATTGGAACATACTTTCTACTTTCAGTTCCCATCCACACTGTTTCTACTGTCAATACAGAGTTGCTAGAACTTTCTGCATCTGAACAACCTTTATCAATCTGCATTCCTGGAACAGCTTCAATAGCAATAATTTTGGTTTCACTAAGGTGGTATTCAGCTACTTGCCGCAGATGTGTCAAATGCACAGCCATAACAACTAGATGGCTATTAACACCATCAGTTGAGCACAACCACAGATACTGTTGAGGAACTGAGCAGCTATTAACAATATAATGACATCCACATCTGACCTACAAAAAAGTTCAAAAATGTATCATCAAAAAAGAAAGAAATCGAATACAAACAATTTTTTAAAGACAGCTTAGATATTCTTACTTCAGAGGAACAAGAAGCTTGAAATACTGGAAATGTTTTAACAAAAAGCGGCATTTTGCTACTAGGGCGCTTTTCTTGTTCAGATATATCCCAGGCAGGAGTATTATTTGGATCTGTCAAATAATCACAATTTTTGTAAAATATATCTTTACTAATGTTACAAATGAAATTTAATCTTTTCCACAAATGGTACAGAATAAAAACTACTGTAACAATTTTTTAATTAAGTAGAACAATATTTCAAACATGCACGCCCAAGTTATGCTAACACAAAATTACAAGAATTTTTAGTTCACCTTCCCGTTTCAAATATTCCTATTTTAGATTAAAATGCAAATGCAAATATATATATATATATAAAATATCTTCTAATGTACGCAGAATCAATATGATCAATTTAGTTAATCTGCTTCTTTTGTCAATTTCCTTTTGTGCCTTTATTCCTACAAACACACCCAGCTAACTTAAAGTAATGCACCCGAGAGCAAACAAAATATTAGGCAAAGGCTTGTAATACTAGATGGTCATTTACATATCTGAATAAATATGAGGCAAACAGCTAGACGTCTATTTAAAGACTTATAATTCAATGTTTTTGGTGCCATAACAATAAACTCGTAAAATGCAAGAAATGGTTTCTTCAGCTCAATCAAATTTGAAATTGATAGAATAATGTTAATGAACTAATAGACTGACATAGCACAGAATCAATTAGTTGATAAAGATGCATGAGTAAACTATAATAAAGAAGCCAATATCTCATACCACCAGAAAAGGAAGTGAAATTGTAAGTTTAATAAAAAATATCAGAGCACCTGTAAAAGGTTTTAAAATTTTGGAACAGTAGATCCTGATGAGGAATATATTAAAGCTACAATATAAGAAATGTGAAAATTATTAGTTAGATACGAAGAAGTCAACTAAATCTTCAGATCAGTTTGCTAGATCTTATGAAGTCATCAACAAGGAAATAATTGCTCCATGCAACACTTTTAATTTTGTACCATTTAGTATCAATTAATAAGAAAATCACATTAATTACAATATAATTTTCTCCTAAATATTTTACTAGCCCTTGCTTCTAATTAATTCTTAAAAATGTAAAATAAGACCCTAATTCAAGTGCTTTTCATCAATAACCATTTATCGCATAATTTCAGAAAATTGCTATTTGAGTAAGAAAATAATTTTATCCAACAAAACTGGAAGCGAAGCCTAGGCAGTCATAAAACGATAAAGTTTTAATTAGTTATTTTTCGCCAATTCGGACACTTGATGCAGAGGAATTGTAATAAATTTAATTAAATTTTTGGAACTTCTAACTACAATTTGAAATATTCATGGAAAATGGAAATCAGGAGAATTTTAAAAAGATATATACTGCAATATCACAGTACACTTGGGCATAAAATAGTTTGTCTGAAAATTAACAACTAATAAAGTTCTCAATCTAGTAAACTATCAGTTTACAAAGATAAATATAACAAAAATCGATTATAAAATATAAAAATGAAGTCATAGTGAAAATGCCTGATCATAATAAGGTTAACTGAAGTTTTGGTTGTTCTATGAATTATGAATAACATGCAACAAACTTTTAGACAAGAACAATAAAATAAATTCTCCTTTGCAGAAAGAGCAAGACTGCATTAATTATTCTTTTACTATTAAACAGCATTACAAACACATAATTCGACATAACATGTTATAAATAATTCAAAAACCTTTTCCAAAATGACTTGGATAGATATGTATTGAAAAGAAATTTAAAAATAAGTTGAAACTTAATACTGGAAACATTTCAAGAGAACTTTCCTCCCTCACCATAGACAAAGTATTATTCAGTGATACTTCCATGTCAATTTGGTGTGTTAAAGATTTCAAACAATTGAGAAAATTCTAACAATGCTATTGGAAAAATAGCAAAAAACATTATGCAAAGTTCTAGAAAAATATACCCCCAAGGATTCTTTTCAACAATAGTTTTTTTAAAAAATGCCTTATTTCCAGCAAGAAATTTTCTGGACTTCAAAGTCTGGATCAAAAATTTAAAAGATGACCAATTTCAAATAGAATACGAGTGCAAAAATAATCAGATTGCTTAGTTAAGAAAAAAACACTGGATGCAGTGATTTCTGCTTCCTGCTATAAATATAGCCAGAAAGTAAGAATGATTCAATGGCAGAATCTATGACAATTTTCTTAAATTGAGGAAATAAAGGACCTCCTTAGCTCAACTATTATACAATATTGCAAGAGAGGCCTGGATGCGGTATAAGAGTGAGAGATTCCATGCCACGAATAAACTACCCACAAGTTTCAATATGTCTTAATTATAATTTTTACTTTATTACCAATAAAATGCAAAATTTTTAAAAGGCATTTTTGTTAAGTTTAAAATTAATATTTGATTTCTACAAGTTACTGGATTCAGAGTTATGATAAAGCTCTCCATCTAATACATCTTCTAAAACAGTTTTATCTTGAATATTTATAAACAAAGTCAAGATCAAGCATGAACAGGAATTTCTTCTATAAAAAAACAGATACATGTTAAAAAATAAGCAAACAGTTTGTATCAATCTGTTTAAAACTATAAGCTGACCAACTTTACCTAGAGCAAGTTTTGCAAGCCTTAAATCAGTAGTCCAATCACGTTTCACAGATGGGCTTGACATTTGGAAACATATAGTTTCTTTGTTGGACCTAAATAGAAGACAATATTTAATGAAATATGGAAGTAAACTTCAATGACTGATGCCATGCTATTAAAATATTATTTAAAAAAATTAGTATCTTTTTGCTTTTCTCAAAATATTTACAGTAATTCCATAATATTGACTCCAATAGCAGCTACAGAAGAAGACTTTAAAAAGCAGTATTTTGCACTACTAAAAATTTCTGATCAAATAATTTATGATATACTAAAATGCAGATAAAAAGACAAAAGTAACAAAATTTATTGCATATCTCTCATAAAAATAAACTGAAACCAATTAAATACATATCAATATTCCTTTCAACACTTTATTTGGAAGAACTATCGGCTCTTAATTTTGCTTTAAAAAATTAAGTGCTACTGCTTAGCAAGTATTAAACACATCAGGGTAACAGCACACATAATATCTGCATATATGTGTACATACATGCACTCTAAAACAAGATTTTAAAAAAAATTTAAATATTTAAATTAAGGGGTAAATGCAAATGAAAAGAAACTATCGTAAGTTGGCTTCAAAGTAGAAATTACTATGAGTTCCCTTGTTGCCAAAAACAGAATAAAATATGGTCAAATTTAATTTTCCCATCAGTGGCAGCTCACCCAAAAGAGATGCAGACTAACACTGCACCAGGAGATTTCGTGCATTTTAGCTTATCTAATTTGCTAGCTTTTCTTGAAAATGCAATGCTTTTTCCTTACTTTTCCATTCTGAGAGCTGATAATCAACAAAAAAAGGGGAAAAACAAAATTTTGTGAAAATAAGACAGAAATTGAATCAAGAAGCATGAGAAATGCAGATAGGGATTGGCCTACAAGTAACAAAAAATTGGAAAGGTCTTTGGACAGCCTATTGATCTGATTTTATATAATCTGATAACACAAGAACAAGAGCAGGTCATGCTGAGCCACATATCAGTTGGATTACAAATCCTCAAAAAAAGATAAGTTGGCTGCAGTTCAAAAGGTGAAAATCTCAGGGGAAAAAAAAAAAAAAAAGTTTCATTAAAAATATTTTTTAAATCAAGATAGCATTTTCATGCTTCATGAACTAAGAAGTAAAATATGATTAGAAGATTGAATACAAGTGTTAAAATTTGTACAAAGTATAGACAATCATGGTTTTTTCCAAATTCTCAATGAAATCAAGAGTCTGCTGAATCAACTATTATTGATGTCATTATCGTATGTCATTGCACGAAGAAGGTATTTTCTTTTTCATTATGGTTTTACCAGTGTTGCATGTAATGGTGTCATTTTAAGTATCTTGTTTCTGTTGCAATGTCACTACGTGAAAAAAATTCTGAAATCATTAATGTTTCAGAACTCATAAGCAAAGAAAATAGTGCTTGTATAATTTTCAGTGTTTACATTTTATTTCTTTTGCCAATATATTGAGTCGTATTTTTACGAACAATGGTGGCAATGTTTTACTACTGTTTTTGTTTTTAATTTAGTTAGATAGTTCTTAAAGCAAGTGGTATTATCTTTCCAGGTATATTACTTTTTAACATATTGACAGCAAATAAAATGTTATCTATAATCTTTCTGCTCTTTTATAGTTCTAGCAGAATCGATATCAACTGAGAAAATGCTTTGTCATGATTCTGCATAAATCCAGGTACAATGATTTTTACTTTTACTGCATGCCTCAAGTATGCTAACGACTGGTTGTAGACATGCAAGTTGCAGTAAAGGGAGAAAATAACATCTGTAACTTTTATAATAATTCACAGGGGAAATGTGTTCTTTCCAATACAATAACTGTACCACTACTAACCATGCCAGCATTAAGCAAATAAAAATCATTGAATTACAATAATGAGTTTTGTCTACAAAACAATTTTTTTAGTCTCGGAATGAAATAATGTCTTGAGATTAAATTTATTGAATTCAGCTTTGTATATACGACAAAAGACAAAATTTAGAGGGGACACTCCTACTGGAGATTTATTCATTTAAGTTATCGATTGCCAGTTTTCAGAAAGAATGGCTAATATAGCACACAGAAAAAAATTAATCAGTTTTCAATGGCATGAAGATTTTGAATGTCAGTCCTTCACAAAATTGTAACAATACAGGTTTAATTCAGAAATAGAAGAAATTGGCTTTTATATAAAGTACAAGAATTAAAATTTTAATAAAATTTTGGATGAAATACTTGGTTTCTTTTCAAAAGTTATTCTTGGAGCATTTATAACAGAACTAGATCAAAGATTTCTGACTCGTAAAGGGGGAGTATGACTTCAGAAATTAATTCAGGAATGGATTTGGTATGGAATAATGTACTTACTTTAAGGGTATTCATTAATATATGGAAGTGAATAGCTGTATAATACCAAGAGAAAAAATCCTTCAAAATTTCAAGCACAGCTTAAATACTAGCAGGCTGTCACTCACTCCGTAATGAAGCTGCTTGGATTCTAACATATTTGCTCATTCACCAAGTGCTCATAATGCCTTCCAATACATTAGTTATTTTTAAAAATTTTAAAATTTCTTACAATAGTAGTAGCAATTAACAGTAAATATTTTTCTATTTCCTTGCATAAAAATGTATTTTATACATAAAATACCTCTCCATTCATATTACATTAGAAATTATATTTAAGTTTTAATTATTAAACTGCAAAATATTTTTAAAATAATTTACTGAGTTGATACTATAATTAGTATTAAGTCATTAAAATTTTAAAAATATTAATTTTAATACAGGATATCTTGCATGTATCTAATAATCTATGTAATTAATAATAAAGAAAAATTTCTAAAATTGATGAATAAAATGTTACTTTCAATTTTTACCAATACTTTTTCAAACATAATCATTTCATTCATTTCTGTATACTAAATAAAATATATTATAATTTTTTTAATCACCATTTAAGTTGTATTCATAATTACTTAATGACTTAAAAATAAAAATTTAACTATAATTAAAACATTATATGAACGTTCACTCATTTTATGCAAAAAGAATTAGTACATTAGAGCCCAGCATTCCATTTACGAAATAGTTACATTTCACTCTGTAGTTAAATGGAATTTCAACTTTAACTTAACTTTATCTAAGAAATTAATGTGTATTCCAAAATACCAAAACCAATTTCAGTTATATATACCATTATCCATATACAGAAGGCAAAGTGTGGTTAATTTGAAATTTTTTAAGTTCTTGGAAGGAAATCATGCACAATCTTTATTTTTTGACATTTTAAAAAGTTCTTTCAATACTTATCCATTAAAAAAAGTTTTTACAAATAACATTTACAGATTTTTCTGATACAATTACCGATTTTACTACAAAAAATATAAATAATTTTTTAAAAAATTTAGAATTTAACTTTGTTATTTCACAATTACTATAATCTTGGGAGTTTTTATCAACATTTATAAATTATAAGGTTTATTAATTAAATTTATGAATTGATTGATATTTTATTTTAAAATATTTAAAGGACTAATTAAAAATTACTAATCTCAAAAGAAATTTTTAATACCATCAATGCTAAATGGAAACCTGATTGTGAATAAGCAAATACTACACTACTAACCAAGCAGTTTCAATGGTGGTTGAAAATAACTTGAGTATATAAAACTGCACTAGAAATTTTGAAGATTTTTTACCTTTGGAATTGGCTGGCTATTACACTTTCATATATTAATGATACCCAAATTGTACAATATACCATCAATACTATTAACAAACCTAGTTCCATCCCAAACTAGTTTTTCCAAGTTGTACCATCTTCTAGTCTGTGTAGTGCAAAAGCTCAGATTCTGACATTACTCTTTGAAAGTAATACAAAAAACAGAAACAGGTAAATCAATAAATTTAGTTCGGGTTATGAAGGATTTTAATTATAGAGCATATATTTCTATTAACAGATCATCTAAACAAAGTTTTTAGCAGATTTCCGGTTACTTCCAACATTAGGAATTCTTTTCTGCTCAATAAATAGAGAATATTTTAACAAAGCCTTAAAATGTAAAATTATTGAAAACTCTGTAGTAAAATCGGTTTAATTACGGTAAACAATTTCAAAGTATTCAAAGACCCTATCTCATATACAACTACAATTTGGGACCTACAAGAGATAGCAGTCACCAGCTCTGAGATTTCTCAGCCTCAGTATTCGCCATGGTGCTAGCCAGAAACCACACAATGGAAATACACTCCTGGAACATTAACTATACTCGATACAAAATTCAAGAAACAGATTCCTTTGCTCAATCCCTAAAAGATTAACCATTTGAGTGGCTAACTACCAGCAAAAATGATACACTGGAGATCATAGTCCAACACATTTCTAAAAGCTTGCCATACATGGCCAACACATGTAGGTCTTGCCTTGGCTGTGCACAGAAAGGAAGAAACGGAGCGATATTGAAGAGCCCTGAAGCCTGTTGAAGGAAAGAAGAGGGAAATACAAAAAGCAGAAGTTGCAGAATAAACCTGAAAGCGAAAAAGACCCTTGAGTACTTTGGATTGATACATATATACTCATTTAAAGGCGATCTTTAGAGGGTTATGGATAGTGCAAGAATTGAAAAATAAATTTGGAATTCTAATTTGGATACTACAATTCTATTTATAATTTTTAGTTCTCTTTTAGGGTGGCTTTTCAGCATTGCAAATTTTGCTATTTGTTACTGTTAATGCATTTTCTTTTAGAGTAAGATGGATGGCTTAATTTGTCTGTGTTGATTGTTCAGTAGTGTAGATTATTTCACAATACTTGAATATGAAAGGGGTAGTGGGGTATTATTGAGAAAAACAATTTAAGTTTTTTATATACCTTTAATAACAGAATAATTTTCTTAGGCTGCCATTAAAGACTATACCTGAAATCGAATTGGTGTGCTTCTTTACAAAGCAAATATTATGGCTCTAGATGCCAAATATTGGAGAAGTAAGCAATCAAAGAACCTCTGGAGCAAATTAATTTTCTGTGACAAACATTTTTAGAACAACCGAGTCTCTAGAACTTCATCACAGATTCAGCTCATAAAGTTGTTCAGCATAGATGTAGTGTTTAGCTTTGACCTTGGATTGAAGTTCCACAGTACAGAAGATGAAAACAATATGTTGGCTAATTAAGGATTCTATTCCTATTTCAAAGTGACATTGCTTAAAAATTTCTTTGTGACAAACTTCAATATCAAGTTCTAAATTAATACTACAACAGTTATTAATACATCAATAAAGAGTTTCTGTAATAGTGTAATTAAGAAAAATTTTAGTAAAAAGATGTAGTTTCAACAGTCCGAGTAGTTTTGATTGTAGGAGACTGCCAGTCCCAAGTATCTATCCCACAAAGTTTTAAAAACTACTTTAAAGTTTTTGCAACTGGAAAAGGTGTACTTCCGAGTAAATGTTTCGGAAATGGATACATTTAAAAACTGAGCAGTCCTGAAAAGTACTTTGATTTTTAAAGTTTCAGAAAATGTTAAGTGTTTTATTGGATTTAGACCACCCTAAAATCATACAGGAAAAAACAGCCTAAACAAAAAACAATCACTGACATAGAAATCACACTCAGTGTTTGCCTTGGTTTTAACCAGAGCCTAGACACTTTAGGTCTCTGCCACAAAATTCAACAATATTTCATGATCAGCTCCAGAAAATAAATGACAGATTACAAACATTCCAAAATAAATCTAAAAGATTGCAGTAAACTAGATTTAATGAATAGAACTTTAATGAATACCTCACAAACGATTCAATATCCAGTATCAAAAGAAAGAAAGAAAAAAAAACAAGATTGCAAAAATAGTTTGGAAGGAAGGTCTATGTATATAGCCTAAACAGTAGGCCTCAAAGTATAAAAAATATCCCTAGGTAACAACTAAGGAATGGATTATCTATGCTCACATAAAGGTGAGCAGTCGAGGGGGTTAAGAATTAATATAGTGTAATGACATTTTTTTTTAATTACAGACAAGACAAAGGCAAATAAATACTCACATTGATAAGGGAAAGATTATGCAAACAAGAAATAGCACATATGCATAAAATTTCTAAATTTAATGGATATTTCCAGGCAATAAAAGCAACACTGCAACTAAAATCTAAAAATTAAATTAAATCGAAATCCATTTCAGAGAGTAAAAAATTTAAACAAGAATAATTAATAGAATAATTAAACAAGAATAAATAATTAATAAGTGTCAAAATTAGAAAGCAAAAAATAAACTTGCCTGGATCGAACAGGTACAGCTAACTGCAAACAGCAACTGTCCAATAGACTAATTTCTTCACATTTTTGTCGAACTGATTCTTGGATTGAGGTTGATATACTTTGGAGAACATCAGTGCTTAAACTCTGAAAATCGTAACTATATTAAAATTAAAAGTACCTGCATGACACTCAAAAGAGTACCGGAATATAGTCTGACAATCGGTAATTTAATGTATTATGTTCTAAAACTTTTCCCTGACTCATGGAGAAACTGAACCAAAAAAATAATACTGTTCATCGGAAAGTGTCTGAACACATCTCGCAATCTACACTGGTGTGCAAAACTTAAGCAACAGGTATGTTTTTTGCCATAACTTCACGAGAGACATGAAATTCAGAAATGAGATCCAGCATTTTGTTCTGAAAGAATGACGAAAGCATAGTTGCGCAGAAATGAATACAATGCATACAGTATGGAATCAAACAAAAAAAGGCTTTATTGAACTCATAGTATCGTTACACATGATTGCCTGTCCAAGAGGAAGAACAGCAAGCAGATGTTCCTTAGTGTGGGATATGCCCTCCCTTTACTGCAATGGTTGCTTCGCACCGTCTCCCCATACTCAGAACCAGATTGTCCAACAGTTCTTGAGGTAAGAGTGCCCATTCCTCAATCAGCATCTGTTTAAGTTGTCGGGTGTTCCCAGGAGGATGTAATCATGCCGCAAGGCGTCTCCCCAAAGCATCCCACACATGTTCTATCGGATTTAAATCAGGGGAGCACGCCGGCCAATCCATTCCAGTGATATCTTCACTTTCCAGGAGCTCCTCAACAGCTTGAGTCCTGTGTGGCCGTGCAATGTCATCCATAAAAACGAAGTCTGATTCAATGGCACTTCCGAACAGACGCACATGGGGAAGGATCACCTCCTGACAATAGCGATCTCCAGTTACAGAACCTCCGTCGAAAACGTGGAGTTCAGTTCGCCTGTTCATCATAATGCCTCCCCAGACGACAACTCCAGGACCACAGAAACGGTCTCTTTCCGTGATGTTAATGGGATGAAACCGTGTCCCGACCTCTCTCCAAATCAAATGGCGTTGGCAATCGCTTGTAACATCACGGAAAGAGACCGTTTCGGTGGTCCTGCAGTTGTCTTCTGGGGAGGCTTTATGATGAACGGGCGGACTGAGCTCCACGTTTTCGAGAGAGGTTCTGTAACTGGAGATCGCTATTGTCAGGAGGTGATCCTTCCCTATGTGCGTCTGTTCCGAGGTGCCATTGGATCAGACGTCGTTTTTATGGATGACAATGCACGACCACACAGGACTCAAGTTGTTGAGGAGCTCCTGGAAAGTGAAGATATCACTCGAATGGATTGGCCGACGTGCTCCCCTGATTTAAATCCGATAGAACATGTGTGGGATGATTTGGAGAGACGCCTTGCGGCACGATTACATCCTCCTGGGAACACCCGACAACTTAAACAGATGCTGATTGAGGAATGGGCACTCTTACCTCAAGAACTGTTGGACAATCTGGTGCCGAGTATGGGGAGACGGTGCAAAGCAGCCATTGCAGTAAGGGGAGGGCATATCCCATACTAAGGAACCTCTGCTTGCTGTTCTTCCTCTTGGACAGACAATCATGTGTAACGATACTATGAGTTCAATAAAGCCTTTTTTTGTTTGATTCCATACTGTATGCATTGTATTCATTTCTGCGCAACTATGCTTTCGTCATTCTTTCAGAACAAAATGCTGTATCTCATTTCTGAATTTCATGTCTCTCAGATGATTTCTCGTGAAGTTATGGCAAAAAAACATACCTGTTGCTTAAGTTTTGCACACCAGTGTATAATGTTAAAATTAAGAAATGCTTATCATTAAGTAATGCTTTATGCACAAGCAAAAAGGGGTGGGGTAGGGCAATCTTCATATTTTCACCTTTATACTTTCAAAAAGTAACTCATTTTTTCTCTCTCTCACTCTCTCTTAAACGATTCTACAAATTCAAAACCTTTTGAATATGAAATTTTCAGTAATTTGATGAAAAATTACTGAATAAACAAAGAATTGAGACCAAGAGAGTTACCTCAAATATAAATGAAGAAAATAAAAAATTTTATAGCCGTTTCATTTATTTTCCGAATTTCATTTGTTGATGTAAAAATTTTACTGATGACTTTCTTTTTAAGTGATGTTAAAAGATATTGAAAATATTATAAAAAAAAAGCCCAAATATTTAAGAAAACATGCATTCAAATATATTATGTATATATATATATATCCATATTCATTTATGGAAAAAAAAAATTATGAAAAAATTACAGAAAATTATTTTGACAAACACGCTCTTTATTTATCCCCATATCCATGAAGAAAAAACTTTGTATGCATTTATTTTGAATATATTTTTTTACTTTAAAATAATAACACTTTTTGAAATTTGTGTGTATGTAATTATTCACTGTGATTTGCCTTTTAGATAAAATAAATACTGTGTTGTAACTTTCCAAACCAAATTGTTTCAAATATTGTAAAAGAATGTTTTGTCGCACGATTCACATGACAACTGCCACATTTAAAGAACAAAATTTCTTATGTCCCTTCTTTTTTTTTTCTTTTTTTTTTTTGATGATGACACAGAATTAAATGCAAGATCAGAATTTTCTCTTTTCATAATTATGTTTCTTTAACCTATGGAAAATTTACTGGCAACATTATCCAAGCTTATCTTCCTAGAAAGTTTAAACAGTTTAAGTACAATATATACATTTAAGCATTGCTTTATTTTTTAAGATATCTTTTCCAAGCTTGAGTGTGAGCATTTGTTTTAGATTTCTTTTATTCTGCAAATAATTTTTTTTTTTAATTTTATGATAACTTTCTGTTATTTTGTAGAAAAAGCACCTGGGATAACCACAGAGGAGCCACAGTTGATAACTGTAAACCAAAACGTAAACAAAACAAGTGCCAAAAAAATTCAATCATTTTTCATGTTAAGTAAACAATTGAGCAATGCTCTAAAATGCAGTAAATATGAAAAATGCCAAAAGTACTCTAAACAGATCAGAAGATTCTGCAAATATGTCACTAGTACAAATGTTCTTATAGCTAATATAATAGTTCCCCCCCCCCTTTTGCCATTTTGCAACATTTACATTTTGAAGCAACAACAGAATCTTTCTTTAATTGAAGGTTTAAAGTATGAAGATTTTGCAAACTGCCTCTATAAATATCAGAAAGTACAGTTATTTAATTTGAAAATTTATTTCCCTTATTCTCCAAATGATGTAAATTTATGCTAATTGTTTATGTAAATTTTAGAATTATGATGGCAGCAAAAAGAAATACATGACACAGTTCTTTAAATAAAATAGGGCAATGTTTGTTATTTGTCGTAAGTAAAATAATTTTTTAATAATATTTTTAAATAGAAATATCACACGGTGAATGAACACATGATCTCGCATGCACCATTTATGCCACCTTCAACCCTTTCAGCAATAATAATTAGGATAGCATGGCTTGCCATTGGATACTTTTTAAATGGCATAGAAAAATTGTAGTAAATCAAAGGCATTGCATTTTTTTTCCCCCGTCTGCACAAGTAACTTTAAATTCGAAACATAAATTTCCAACAAAAACTTCTTAAACACATGTTAAAATAGGTAGGATTTACTTAAAAATGCTCAACAAAAACAAAAATTTGGAAGGGGAAAGTAAATTGGCTGAAAAGCAACAAGCATTCTACCCAAATTCCCAGAGCACAGAATTAGTAGGAATATTGAATTATACACAAGTAAAAAGATTATGTCAATCATTGCAACCTTCAATCGCTGTTTTTCTGATACTGAATTCATTCATATCTCACAATATGAATGCCAAAAATCTCAATTAATATATATGAGGTTAATACACTCTTATTTCAAATTTTAACTGTTATGGTTGTGAAATTTGTTTTAAAAAAATCAAAAATGGATGGTCATTCATGTTACATGTTCTCTTTAAATTTTTAAACAGATTTTCCTTTTCACTGTCGATTTACATAAAATTCTCCGAGAAAATCCTATTTTATTTCAATCAAACAAGATAATAAGAAAAGTCGCGAGTTTCTTATGAAGGTAATTCATTAATTTCTGTCTAGAATAATTGAATGCAAAAAAAAAATTATAAAAGATCAAAAACTTTCTAAAATGCAGACAAAAATTCAATTGGTAAAATGTTTTGTAACCACTGCAAAAAACATGCACTAGGTGCAACAAATACGAGTATATATACAAAATGTTCTTGCATTTTGAAGGAATAACAGAATGCAGAATCTACAATTAACAATGGTCATATTTCTCTATAGCTAAGTTGAAATATCTTGCGTTTCTTGAAAGAACCATACATGTTTTGAGAAAACCCATCAAAATATTATTAAAGAGCACTAAAATTATGAGATTCGTCATTTTTCATTTCTTTCATACAATAACTACATGAAAATACAGTAAACTTTCAAAATCAAAATAAGAATAACTTATCCAAAAATCAAGAAAATTTCGACTTCCTTCACTACATTAAAGATTATTGGATTATTTCCAAATCTGCATGTTATTGTAGCAATTTCATAGTTTTCATTTCAAAATAGAAGATGCTTTCTGAAGTAAAAGTTAAAACTAATGCTCACACAACCAAGTAAGCAAATTATTTATACTAGATACTTAATACAATACTTATACTACACACTTAATACAAATAGTATGATTCATTTTTGTAAAAAAGTTCCAAAGCATAATCGCATTATAAATAAAAATACAAATCAACTAGATGAAAAAAAATTTAATGAATAAGTAAAGTGTTGAAAAATAATTTACCGGATAAGAACCTCTCAGAGAGCAAACTAAAGCTTCAATACGACTGATAATATCTTTGTCGTGCACTAAATCTCGCAGTTCATCATACAATGTCTTATCATTAGAAGTATCTGAAATTGTAAGAGGGGGAAAAAAGCTTGACAATTGGAAATTATAAATACAACACACATTAATATATATATAATAAAAAGAAAATCTTTTCCAACCTGAATTACGTTCTAAGCTGCGACTTCCAAAAGTTTTGTTTCGGCTGGAGGAAATTAAATTTTTTGTAGACAAAGCTACATCATCATGAACTTCAACATCTTGCAAAGGGACAGCCCATTTTAAATTCAGCCTTTCTCCATTTAAAATCCCATCATTACTCCTAAAAATGAACATGTTTACTATATTTATAAACGTACTTCACTACACATTGTTAAAAGCGTAATTTTCAACAAAACAGCAAACTTACCGGGGAGTAACAGCCACTGACACTAAGAGATCATTGAGAAGGAAAAGTCTTCTTTCTTTGGACTTTATAACAAGTCCATTCTGATCCAGCTGCTGCAGTATTAAAAAAGAGTTACTAAAAGAATCAACTTACAATTTTACAAAAGAGTTAATGTGGAACTTGGCTATTAAAAAGATCAACACAACAATTTCAAAATTGTAAAATGAAGTAAAGATTTGTCCAAATTTATCTAATTTTAGTTTGTTATTTTTTGTTTGTTGTTGTTTAATTTGGGGCATGTTTTAAAAAATTATCTTTTACCTTGATTAAATGTTACATAGAATCAATAACTGGAAATTTAGGTTGAATTCAACAGGCCACTAAAAATTTTAATTCCTTCCTTAAAAACCTTAATTTCAACTTCTATTATTGAGATTAATAAATTAAATTCAAATCAAAAAGTGGTTTTAGAATTATAAGTGAAGCATTTGTCAAAAAACTAGAGATGTGGCCTTAATCAGCAAATGCTGCTCAATAAAAGAAACCAGATAACAAGAAATAAACATGAATAATCAGTTTGACTTTGGGACCTGGGCAAACATCCTTTACAGAAAGACTCCAATCTTAAAAAATATTAAACACCTACTCCATCCACATCATTGGACAGTAGAAATACAACTTTAACCAAATAAAAAGATGAAAGTGTTATACTTAGAAAATCGGGATGTGAAAATTCTTAGTCTCTTTCAACACATAAACATTAAAGTAATTAAAAAAAAAAAAAAAAAAAAAAAAACTCCTTGGATCTAGAACTGACACAAATGGTTCTGAAATATGTGCCATTTGTAAGGTGACGAACACCTAAAAAACCGTTTAGTCTTAAGTTTTATTACCAGTTTGTATGTTAAAAACTTTACAAATTTAACTTCGTTTCTAACATGTTTAGTAAACTGCATGATCAGTAAATAATTCTACCTCGTATGAAAATTGTAGAAATAATCCTTTTCCAAAGCCCGATAATGATTTAAACATTTGAGATTACACTCTAATCTTCCTACTTAGTAGTAGCAGCAAAATACACAAATATGTAAAACATCCGGGTCAGCACGACCAGGAAAAAATCTTGTACCCCTCAGCAACTTGGTTTTTAAAAAAAAATTGAGCAACATTCACCAGTTATTTCACACAGAGCTGATCTACTAAACAGGAACAAATCAAAAAGTACGATCATTGAAGACACAAGTTGTACTGTAGTTCAAATAAAAAGTAATGGTGTTTCAGCCTTTAAATTTTTTAAAGGATAACATTTTTAAAGATATTGATTGAAAAATTACTAACAATATTAAGTATTAGTTAAAATTAGAAATAATAAAATTTTAATCCAAAATTTTAATACAAAATAATATTTAATGTTACTGCTATATTACAACACTTTTTCCCGAAATGACTAACTGCTCTTTATATATTGGAAGCAATTTAATCTATTGTTGGAATTAACATTTGTATCCAGTTTTGCCATCTAAAAAATGCATTAGTTGAATTTCTATATGAAAATAACCTCTCAAACAAAAATTATTAACACTTCCAGAATTTTTTTCTAAAATCAACAGATACCTTTTTCTCTTTTAATATGCAACAGTTACTTCCAGAATAATAAGCAATGAACATACTTGAATCAAAATCAAACAATGTTTTGAAATTTTAATCATAACAATTTATTGAATAAAGCATGTCAATTACAAAGACAAAATTATCACTTATTGTGCTCTTTTTGCATTTTTACACGTACAATATCAGAAAATAACACTACCATAAAAATAAAGCCAGCCATTAATTTAAAGACTTCAATTTACTCCCAAATTCTTATTACTCAATTCCATTAACAATAATATACACTTTAACCATTGATGCATATAAAAATTTATAATTGCACTTGTTTTTATAAATGCAAATGCTGACGGTTGAAAAAACAATTAGAAAATTATATATAATGCATACACTTACAAGCTGAATCACATCATCTTGTCTTAACAAGAAATGATCCCTATCAGCTGACGATTTAAAAGAAAATTTGCCAAGATGTTTCAACACCTCTCTTACAGCATGATGCTGCTCAGCTTCTCGCTTTCTTTCATTCAATGTTTCAGCCAAAGATTCTAACTGTGTTAATGCCATTTGTAAAGACATCCGATCATGGTGACCTGGAGGCGTTTCTTTCAACAAATCCTGTTTAAATAAAGTTTAATTAAAATGCTTTTTCCGATAGTGATGAATAATCCAATTGAATTTTCCAATAAAAAATTATTATGTAACAAGGACATTAAAATCAACTTCAGGAAGCTTTTAATTACTTCATTCATTTATCAAAAGAAAATCTGACAGAACACTTTAGTTAAATCCATTTTAATTTATGCATCTGCATAAATTAAAGATCAGTAATTGTAAACCCTCTATTTAATATACATATTCTGCACAGAAACAAGCAACAGAAGCTACTCTTAAGTTTCGGAATATGCATAATTTAGAAACTAAGATTGATCTTTAAAATGTAAATAAGTGCAAATTTTATAATAAAATAACAAATGTATCATTACAAGTTTTTAGAAGAATATTAAAAAATTAATTTTATAACAAATTTCCTACATTGGAGTTTCCTTATTAAGTTCGCTAAAATGATGCACCAAAATATTTGTTTGCACTCTTCAAACGCAGTACATACCTGAAGCATTAGGATAAATTGAGGAAATCGTTGAACAGGTTTAACCATAAGACCGAAAAATGAAAGTCTATCTGGACTGTTAATCTGCTTCATCTACAAAAAATATACTACTTTAATTCTGTATTTATTTTTAAAAAGGGTTAAAATAGTAGTGTTTAACAAAGTAAAACAGAAAGATATTCACCTTCAGAAAATCGGCAAAAGCAGATTTATTTTTTGATGCTTGCTTTGCCGTCTCCATCGCCAAGGAAAAATTGTTTATGAAATCGCTATATATGTCAGATACCATAGCCTTGGAAAACTAAAATAAAACAATGTACAATAAATATCTAATTAGCAAACATTGTGCAGAACATTGCACTTCTGAAAGACTATTGTAATTGCGGCATCATACATAAACAAACATCAATTAAGCTGTAACGAATAAATTTTGACTAAGCCTCAAAGTCATTTTTGTTTCATAAATTCTATATTAAGTTACCGTAATTAACAAGAAGCAACTACGATTATTGGAATTTTACATAATTAAAACGAACACATGTCAAGCTGAAACACATAAATGCAGAAACAAATTATCAAATTTCTCAAGTGAAATTAAAGTGAAAAGTAACTGCATATCCAATGAAGGTATTCAATATGAAAATATTCATCAACATTATAATGGAAAAACATTAAAAATAAATTACGAATCCAATTATTAGCGAAAGGGAATAAGTTTTGCATCCATATTATAAAGCTACATTCAAATCATTCAAGATTGCAAGCTATTCCTCAATAGAAATTTCCATTTAAATTCTGTTTACAGTGCATCATTGATTACAATTTGAATAATGAAATTACTTATTCAATTTGCAAATATTTTCTTCAAATTAAACACATAATTAATATAAAACAGAAAAGAATGATAATTCAAGAAAGGTATAAATATTAAAGTAAGAAGAAAAATGGTAATAAAAATACTTAGTATAAAATCCAAAGAAGATACACCTATAGAAAAGTACTAAAGTCTGCCTGCAGTTATTTTTTTAAAAATTGCTGAACTGCAAAGAACATTAGATACATGTTATAAAAAATGTCACTCCATAACACTCGGCACACTCTATAAATCTCACCATCTCAGGTTGTCATAAAATTTGATATAGATGTACCATTCGTATCAACTTGGTGAATACCAAGCTATACTAAGCTAATACTATTATAACTATGCAAAATTTCAAAAATTTGTCCAAATCGGTGAAAAGAATTTTGAAATGCACAAATTGCTTTCCTAGCTGTACTACAGAGGTGAGAGAGGTGTCATTTTATATAATATTTTATACTTTTTCTAGTGATACACAATATATTACCAAATACACAAAACAAGTTCTCAAAATCTAAAAAACATTTTTAAGTACATATTTTAAATTTTTGAAATTTACTCCATGAATACTTAATGTTGTAAATCACATAGCAAAATATAAATCCGAAATTATGTTAATTATCAATAAATTTAACAGGGTAGCCAGCTTTTCTGCTGTTTGATTTTTCTCGGCTTTTCCCAGTTATTTTGATGTTTTATAAAAACTTTCCGCGATTTCTTCCGGAAGTATCTAATATCATCCGAATGACATTGCCGCTTCTTACGCTTATGCAATGCATGGTACATTCTTAATAGCCTATGAAAAATAGTGTTCCACTCTTTCTAACTTAAATCCATATAGAATAAAAATTAAATGTTCGGAAAACAAAACAAAAAAAATATTATTAATCAATAAGTTTCAGATAAGCATCGTATTTGCAAACATTCACCCAACTATTGCAAAGATACTAATCAAATACACATTATACAAGAAGATGAGCCTTTATATAGCCTTCTATATAGCCTTTCTATAGCCAATCCAATATAGCCTATAGCCAATCTATATAGCCTTTCTCAGAGCTGATTACGCATGAAAGATGTAATACAAAATCATATGTACATAGAAATGCCTAAGAATTAAATAAGCAATTTCCTTCTATTAGCAACTTGCCTGTTTATGCTATTTACTAAGACCCAAATCCAGACGAATAATAATTCCACAAACAAAAAAGTTATTTACGAACAAAAATGAAAGACAGCTGAAAGAAAATATTGGCAATACTTTAAAAATACAATGTACAAAAAAAAAAAAGGGGGGGGGGGGGGTATTGCATCAAAAAAAATTTTTTTTAATTATTCAGTGACAGCAAAATTGCTTGAAATTTTAGATTGTCAGCTATAGTAAAAAACATCTAAACATGAGCTGAATATTTAATACGCGTCTATCATACAGCGGAAAAAAAAACGAAACAAAAAAAAACAGAAATTGGGTTCCTACCACATTTTTTTTTTTTTTCCCCCTTCATTGCATATACGAAATTAGCATTAAAATGTTTAAAAAATTAGATGAATTTTGTAAATGTTTAGCAGTTTCATATACTTTCTATTCTCAGATACGAAATCCCTTTTGCACTATGGTGCATGCGTCACGAGGTCTCGATGGAACAGATGAAAGAAATATTCTTTTTTCATTTAATAATGCCGTAGTTCTGATTATCAATGAAATTAGGATGCGTACCAACCATAGATAAACTGCAAAATTTAACTAGACAAGCAAACAAATACACAACTTTCGAATTAAAACAATACAGAGCAAACTGACAAAGAAAAAAGAACTGCAAAAAAATACATCTGATGGAACAAAAGACAAAGTATAACAAAAAATATATATATCGAAATGCGGTTATTTTATTCACTGTGCATCACTTCTACAGGATAAAATCGTCAAAGAGTGAAAGCCTTGAATTTTTTCAACAAATTAGAACATCAAATCGTATAAGAAAACTCTTAGTTTATATTATACTAGTCGCCTTTGGCGACCAGCCGGTTCGCCAATCTTAATGTTCGTTAAAATTTTAATAATTAAATATTTTATGCAATTCCTACTTTAACAGCTTCTTCATCAAAATATTTTAAAATTTCAAATTTTGAATGTCATATAATTCACTCATAATATTATAAAAGCCATCAGTCATAACGTGATATGTATCTCTCTAATCTTCTTTTAGCTACCATAGAATTTATACTTTAAATTAAAGTGAAAAGAATTAATCTGCAATTAATATAATAATATTTTTTACTGAAACAAAGTATTTTTTGTAATATGGTTACTGAAAACAGTCACTGGGCGTTTAAACATTATGGGCACTAAAGAATATCTTTCTTAATTTATGTAATACTAGCCGTCTTTGGCGTCCAGACGGTTCGCCAGTATTACCTCTCGCTACAATTTTCAATTAAATATTTTAAGTAACTGGTCTCGTAATAGATTCTCAAACAAAACATTTTTATTCTTCAAATTTTGATAGTCATACCAAACTTATACTGTTGCTTAGATCGTTTCGTTCAATTTACTATATATATATTTTGCTAATTTGTTGTCATTTCCGGTAAAACGTCAACTTTAATTTAAAGTGAAAATGATGAAATTGCAATTAATATAAAGATATTTTTTAATAAAACCAAGCGTTTTATTTTATTTATCATCTTTATTGTTATTTATTTATTATTATTATTGAATATGAGCATTGCAAACAGAATCGCTCGGTATTTAAGTCTTATGTGAACTACAAAATATTTTTCATAATTTATGTAATATCTCAAAGAATAATTCAACACAAATTTCTCAGATTCAGCATAAAATTCAGTTTTTAGTTTTGCTTTCAAAAGGATTGAAATGAAATCAATAATAATATTTTGTTCCGGCCTATAAATATAAGTCTAAATTTAATGCAGTAAAGTATCATATTCCGATAAATATTCTGGACACACCAAATTTTAAATAAATGAATGAATGTTTCTATTTTCCACGATCAACTAAGGCTTATTTATGAAGTTTTGAATGTTAAAAATTTAGAAAAACTCAACATTTTCATAATCTTAGGCCAATTAATCTTGAGAAACCTGCGCGCTAATTAGCGTATTTTCTTTGAAGCGATCGATGAAAAATCTAAAATTATCCTTTTTTTATTGAATAGTGATATTCAAATTTTCATAAATCAGTCAGTTTAAGTGATTGATTTAGTTGATTGGAAATTAACTCTTTATTTAAAATATTAGTGTTTCAAGAACATTTTGTTATTCGTGATTTCCACAGCAGAAGCTTTATGTAAAATCAAAAATTCGTCATTTATTAGAGCATTTATTGAATCAAGTTACATAAAATATAATAATTTTCCATTTATACCATTTTAGATCTGTGTCTATTACTAAATGTTTACAAATTAGCTGTGTGGCCCTGATTTGCATAGATATCCTGTTCATATTAAACAAAACTTGCCTTAAAATAAAACTGATTTATTGGATTAATAATATAGAGAGTGTAAAAGATCATAAAATAATTTTTCTTGAATTTTTTTTTTAGAAAAAATAATATTTCATATTTGTTTCATTTCCTACAGACACGTGCCGAAAATTATATTTTTGCAGATTTCATTTCCAAAAAGATTTAATTTATTTTTAATTGGAGCTTTAATCAATGTGATGGCAACACTTTGAAAAAAGCTAATTTTTTCTCATGAATGTGAAACGTGCTCGTGCAGCTTAAATTTTATTTTGTAAGAAAAAATTGTTGAAAAATAGTTAAAATATTTATTTAAAAATTCATTAAAAATAGAAATTTAATTTTAAAGTTAAAACATTGGTATCATTTAAAAGATAAATTTTTGATCTTTAACTTCATGTAAAAATCTTTTTTGTGCGGTAATATTTTCGGAAGTTATAGCAGAAACACGCCAAAATTTCCCTTAATTTTTAAATAAATAAAATTTTAATTAAAAATTCGAAAATATAACCGCCAGGTGCACATTCCCAACCACCAAGGTATGCACATGCCAAATTTGGTAGCTGTAGGTTGAATAGTCTGGCCTGTAGAGCGCCAAAACACACACATTGAGCTTTATTATAAGTATATAGATTTCAAGAATTTGTCCACAAAATTTTCTCGGATTTATCATGAGCAGATCGATTAATTAACAATGTTTAATTTTAAATGCATCAAACACTAAGAAAATAAAACGAATCGTTTAAAATAATCGATTGAAAACAGGTTAAAAAATAAAACTATAAGCATATACAAAAAATATATAACTAACATAAATACAATTTAATTACAAAAGCATGCAAGTAACCTAAAAATAATTTAAATCAATAATCATCCGTTAATAATATTGTCAACAATCAGAACACAATGCGCATGCGTGAATTTTCAACGCCAGTTACGGTAACGCAAATGCGTGAATTTTTCTACGCCAGTTACGGTAACGCTATGGAGATTCTAAATTTTTAATTTCCTTTATTCTGTTTTATTTTAATTCAAAAGTATTTCAGAATGATTTTGAAAGATAAATTAACAATGTTTATTTTTAAATGCATCAAACATTATGAAAATAAACAGAATCGTTTGAAATAATCGACCGAAAAATCTTAAGCCTAGCCTCATTAGCGTGGGGAAAAAAAAAAACTGAAGACTTACTCATTTGGCGGTGGGGAAAATGAAAAGATTTTTTTCGCGGGAAAGTTAGAATTTTAATTATTAATTAAAAACTAATTAAAAGTTCAAAAAAAAGGGACCCCAGGTGCACATTCGCGACCTCACAGGTATACTTGTACCAAATTTGGTAGCTGTAAGTGAAACGGTCTGGCCTGTAGAGCGTCAACACACTCACTGAGCTTTATATAAGTAATAGATTATATTATATACGAATCTCTGATGCTGCTTCCTAAAACAGTTAACTCTCTTATAGGAAAGACAGTTTCACGGTCAGCTCGATTTGAAACTGATTGGATGTCGGATCAGTGATCCCGGGTTTGGCAACAAACGTGGCGACAAAATGGATGATACTAGAATATTCTGGAATTTTGGAAATAGAACTAGTCTGTATTTTCTGTAGGCGGTTCAAGGTCACATTTTCTACCTCGTAATCGGTTGTCTGCCTCGCGACGTTGAAGCAGATTACAGTGTCACTTTTTTTTTTACACAGCTGTTAAGGTATTCCCGAAATGCACTGGCGTGGGATAAAAAATAAGCTTTGTCGAAACCATGACAACGAAGAAGGAGAAAGAGTGAAGAGTAGGGCAAACGAGTGTCCTTGAAACGCCTTCAGAAATTACACAGATTATAATAAGAGGCGGATTATAATTGACTATTCGAGAACTTTCTGTGCCTTTCTCTGGAAGCTATAGAAGGGTCGGAAGTCTAAGCCGAAGTCAGTCATATGGCAAGAGAAAATGTGTGTCGAATCGTATAGTTAGTGAGTGCTAAGTCAGCAACGAATTAATTGGATCAATCCAGCGAGACGCAAGTGTCAAATAGAGCTCAAGCAATTAGTGGATTGTGAATTGAGCTGTTCGCTGAGTCTTTGAGACAAGTATTGAGGCGCCATCGAGTTGTGTGTTGAATAGCTAGTCATATAGTAGCGAGTAGGTAGTTGGGTACGGCTAACGCGAGTCGTAGATTTTCAGTAACGTAAAATATAGGAACTGTTACCGTTAATTAAGAGTAATTCTTACTGTAAATTAAGAGCACGAATGCTAAATCGAACTTCAATCGTAATTCGAATTAAAAGCGATTAGATAACAAATTACACTATCATATTTATATTACATTATCATGACAATATAAAATCACGCAGAAATCGTGGTGGAAGTCAATTTTTAAATTGTATTGATAAACTTGTATAATATAAGATATAACAAAGCAAGTAATAAACAAATTAGTTCTTTCAAAACAGTCAACAGAAGTAGAATCCATCATAACTAAATAAACGTACTTCAGAATTCATTGTTCTGTCGATCGGATTATGATCGGTCCATGTTAAACATCTTTTCAAAAATAGTTTTTTTTTTTTTTTTTTTTTTTTTTTGTATTAGATGAAAGATTATTCTGAAATACAAGAATCTTGTTTCGAAAAGTTGCTTATCAGAAACGCTTTTGTATCAACACTATATGTACACTTTTACAGTCTACCATTTATTTGTATAAACTTTTTCAATTATTGAAAGTTTTAGTAATATTATTTAATAAATTTTTTATAACAGTCAAAAAGCAAATTCTTTTTTACCTAAGTTATAGTTTTGTAAGTATGTGCTATTAAGTATTAAGCAGATTACAATCCTGCATGATTTAAATTTCAGGGAAAATAGCATTTAGTCTTCTTTCAGAAAAATAGATGGCAGCATGAGCAATTTTAGTTACTTTAATGGAATTAATTTATGTTAAAAGTTCCTTCGATTTTTTGCCTCAAATTTGGGAATTTTTTTTGAGCTCTTACGAATTGAAATCTTATCAAAATCAATCACCTATTTTGCAACAATATCCATGAGGTTTTAAATCATAATTTGGTTTGTTCTTAAATTATTTTAAAGATTAATCAAAATGACTGACCCACAGGTGTCCTCATTTGGGGACACTACCAGACTAGGACCTGTTTCTTCGTTTGCCTCTCTTCGAGTGAAAGGTGTTATTTGATATTTCGCACAGAATGATGCGATGCTGCTTCTGTGTTCAGAGATGAGTTTTGTTTATTTATCTTAGAATTCGCGAGACAAAAACACTTGTTTGAAGCCAGAAAACATTTCACATTTGCCTTTCGTTCTAAGTTGTTACTTATTTTGCAACTTCATGTTTTGCTTTTTTTTTTCCCTGTAGATCATAATTTTTCATTTAAACTTTTCATAATTATTATTATTTCATTCTGCATGTAAAAATCATAGAGTGTAAGATAAAAGAAAATTTTCAACATATGTCCATCAGGTGTCCCCCTCTTCAATATTCACTGTACAGTATTAAAAAATCTACACAAAACACGAAAAATGTGCAGAACATGAAATGCCCCATTACATGTCAGACAAAAAAGCACTCCCACATGCTTTAAAAAATTTCATGCCAAATAATAATTTTTAATTTATTTTCAATTTTGTTTATTTGATATTTTTTACTTTAAATTGAAAAAATAATTTTTAGCATTTTAATTAGATAATTTATATTCTTAGTAGAATTAAATTTTAATTTATTATAATTTTAATTAAATTGCAACAGTTCTTATTTTTTAATTATTTAGATTCTCAAACATACTTCAGAATTTTTGTAGTAAATATTCTAAATTTTGTATTTAATATTTAGAACATGAATGAAAGCGTTTATAAACCTAAAATATACATAATTACTACTATTGTCAAAAGGAAGTTACGCAAATATTATGAATGATTTTCTTACAAAAAGACATCTCTAGTCGGGCGGTGTTCTCGTTTGAGGACGCCACCCCTAGCGGAAGGAGATAAGTTGAAAAAATTTTAACAGCAAAATTAACGTGTACACAACCTATTAATCACATTGATTGCATTTTTTCATTCTATTTCAAAAATTTTAATGACCCGCGCCGGAAAGGGTTGAGCACAGAAGTGTAACATTCCTGTATTATTCAACTAAACATAAGGTATAAATTTTTAAAAGATTAACTAAAGCTTGCTTTAACAAATAATCCATTTTCATCCCCAATTTATATTTTGCTAAGTTATTTATACCATCACTCCAAGGAATAAATTTTAAAATATGAAATATTTTAAAATTTCTATTTAGATTTGATAAAACATCTATAATATTAGCTATATGATGTTGCATACTTTAAGAGAAAAAACATGAAAAATGCTGTAAAATAACACATCTCCCAGTTCTATAACTCAATTAGGAGAACTGCTAGAACAATTTAAAATAAATTTATATTCACCGACTTTGGACGAAATTTTAAAATATATAGATGCAATTCAAAAATGAGTTGATATATCAGTATGAAATTTGGCATTTTCCCAAATCTATATGATTTAAGCCAAATTTTATAAAATTCGAGATAATTACCAACAAGAATACACACTTTAATGCAATTATTATTTAAAGAATTGTATAACACGGCTTAAATATACTTACCAATTTATGCACTGAAAGAAACATTTCAATTTGAATGGCATTACATTAAATTTCTCAAATATTTATGTTTGACATAGAAACGTTTACAAGTCTCTACAGAAATCTAATGCATATTTTAAACCCAAAATCTAAGCAAAATAATCTCAACCGAGTCCACAAATTCAGCAATACAAGAATAATCTTGACTAATCTTACAAATGCATATAATATGCCAGAGCTTGGTTTGAATCAAGCTCCTTTCTATGACCGTAACGTATTATTAGCTCAGTAATTTGAAGCACTATTTTGAAATGCCCATTATATTAATTATTGTGAAGAGAAATTTGCACAATTAATTTCTACCAATCATAAATACTTAATGAATAAAGAAGGGGTGAAGGTTATAAATCAAGACCATTATTGCCCCCTTTACTTTCACAGCCTTTTATTTCTGTATTCCTAGCATTAAAGTAATAAGTATTAATGTTTATTTTAACTAACAATTTTAATTTGCAAAAAAATACAGAATAATAAAAAAAAGATATATAATATGCATTATCAACCTTAGGTTTGTTTTAAAATAAATTGTATAAACAAAGTCCAAATAGAGCATTACAATGAAAATACATAATTTTATAATAGATTTCAACACTGTGACTAAGTTCAGTTCAATTGATGCTTTGTCTCTCAAGATCAAAGTAATGCCTTATACAACTGGAAATGGAGGTAGAAAACTTTTGAAAATATTTAAATACATAAAATCTGAATATGTTCTTTAGCATTATTTATAGTATATTTACAGTTACGAATATAGATAATTTATAAATTAGAATTTAAATAATTGCATTAATTAGTTTTTAAAATATCTTTACAATTTTTTAACTGAATTTTGGTAAAAGATATCAGATCCCACTACCATAATACACGATTTGCTTTGTCTTTCCATATCAAAAATTAATAATACTGGAAGCAACCATTCTTTCAACCAATTTAAAAATCTCAGAAAAGGACTCCTAATTATAATTGTTCTGTCAAATTAGCATCAAAAATTATATAGATAAGATATATTATATAGATAGATGACTAAGATAGTCTTCCTGCTTATACTATATTTTAACCTGGAAGATATTAAAAATGGGATAGTATTTTGCAAAATATCTCATATACGAAAAAAATGACAAATCTGAAATCAGCATATCATAATTAGGAAATAAAAAATGTAAGTGTTGTATAATTGCAACAAAAATGTTATCCAACTGTGTAACAGGAGTCCAACACCTTGCATTTAATACAAATGTATGCATAAATATATCATTCTATTATTATAAATAGACATCCGTATGTTGTACATATTCAGTTGACAAACTGTAACAAATTATTTTATATTAATTCGTTTACAAATTCTTAATATATGAAATACACAAACTCGTAAATACCTATATTTATAAATTTACAGCAAAAAATATGCAGATAAATAATATTTTCAAAAAGAAATTATTTTTACTTCTTGTGCTTTACCAATTTAATAAAATTTATCAAAAGTATATGAATGTTATATGCACATAATTTATAATTTATGTAACAGATTTAAAAATAACTTACAGATGCAACAAACACATCTCCAATCTTTTCTTCCTGGTCCCACTGGCGCACACACTGGATAAGAGCAATTCCAAAAATATTATGACACTGCAAAATTTGTTCAACACGATGAAACATTATACTTATCTTGTTGGCACTAACAATTGGAGGGGCAGAATCTTCCAAAGGATGCTTGTAGTCCTAAAAAAAAGCATTACAATATATTTTACTTATAACATAAAATACTAAATAGTTTCTACCCACACAATTGTGCAATAAAATTCAAATTGCATATACAAACCTCAAAAATTGCAATTAAATATATTATTTCAAAAAGGGATCAAGACATGATTATTCAGTGTGTAGCGTAGACAGCACAATACTTTTTTCAAAAAAATTATCAGCATTAAAAAAAGTCCTAAAAATTATTTAAGAAATATTCCAAGATATCACATTTGAATACTTATTTTGACCAAAGAGCGATATTAATAGCAAATCTAAAATATGTCCATACTAACAGATAATTTCAAAACCATTAAAAAGGCATATACTTCCAATCAAAAAATGTTCTAAAAGCAGTCAATAATTATATTTTAAGTTGTTTGAATCAATAAATGTAATGCTTCAGATATGACAAAACCTAAATTCTTTTATACGGTTTTTCAGCCATGTCAATCATATTTGGTAAAAGTATTTTAATAGAATAAGACATGCAACAAAAAAAAAAATTCCACCGTTTTAAAATTAAAATTTAACAGGTAAAAGATTTACATATGGAAGATACACAAATTTATTTCAAGGGCAAATTATCAGCAATTGTAAAAGAAAAATGAATGGGGGAAATTAAAAATGCCATTGCAACTTTAAATACTCAGCAGGAAAGTGCAAAATGGATATTCATTGTGAAAGCAAAAAATTGAATAATTAAATAGCTAGTGCAATAAAAAACGTGATGAAAGAATAATAAAATAAAACATTATTTAAAAGAAGATAATACATAATTTCATAAAAGACTTCCTACAGTTGAAAAAGAAATGTAGCTATAAAACCTATTTTTCTTGCACATAATGCAACAAAGATGGTGTAACAGATTTATGTACCAGAACATATTTATGGAACCTGTTGAATTACTTCTATTCCACTGATAATTTTTTCCCTTATCTCAATAGATATAAACAAACTGACTTAAATCTGGTGATCACAGGTGCCATTCTTTCCATATCCAATATTACTACTTCTAAATGAAATTCATCAGGAAATTAAGCAATGAAAAGAATTTGTTAGCTGGCACCTCATCATGCTGAAATCAGTT
The DNA here is from genome assembly GCA_026543865.1 of Argiope aurantia. Taxonomy (NCBI): domain Eukaryota; kingdom Metazoa; phylum Arthropoda; class Arachnida; order Araneae; family Araneidae; genus Argiope; species Argiope aurantia. The sequence goes on along the minus strand of JAPMOR010038824.1, from coordinate 316,438 downwards.
TCTTAACATAGCTCATAGTGAAGCAAATGTCTTTAAGTAATTGTTCCAGATAAAATAGTGTTATATTAAGCAACCATCAAACCATCATCCAAGAAGAATGGCAATTCAAAATACTCTTCCATATTCTGCAATAAACATTCTAAGACAGATTCAATTGGTGGCTATTTGGTCATATGTTATGAAGAATTTGAAGTGACTATTGTTTACCATTAAATTTACATTAAAAAAATTATCATTAAAAATTCATTGTCTTTCTAATATCTAACATATTCTTAATCTAATATTCAATAATTCAAATTCTAGAACACAAATACTATTCATAAAACATTCTCGTCAGATTCAAGAACTTCCTGTTTATAATCTTGTATGTATTTTGACTTCATTGTTTAATTGCCTTGAACATTTAAAAATTTTAAGTTTAAATTTTCTTATTTGTTTCACAATACAGCAAATGAATAAAATGATACTAATTAAATCATATTAGTATAAATAGACTGGAATGTCGTAACTTAAAGAAATATTTTCAATTCTTTGACATTCCATTGTTTGCATTAACAAATGGGATATTAATTAGTATAAAATCAAGCAGTAACTATACCAGCTAGTAAACATTCTAAGAAATTTTCTCTTCTGCTGTTCTGTGATAAGCATGCTTGTCGCTTCAAGTAGGGCTGAATGATCGTTGGTAAGTATACACCAACCTTAATTACATAAATATATCAGCTACCTACCAAAATTTTGATGTTTTATTTTACACGAACAGTTAATCATAATAAATCCTCAAAAAACAATTCCAGAGTTACACCATGTAAAGGATCAAATAAAATGTTAAACTTATTGCATATTACATCCATTTTCAGCAAATAACTTTTCCAAGTAACTTTTTCCAATAACCTTTCCAATATTACTTAGTCATGTCAAATAGTGGAAAGAATTCTAAACCAAGTAATGCACTGATGCCAGGGTTTCTAGCATTTCTGCTGTTTGAATTTCCCTACATTTCCTGGTTTTGTTAAGAAATTTCCCTGACATTTTTCTGATGTTTCTAATATCTTCAGAACAATGTTTCTTTATTTTATTCCTTTTAATTACCACACAATATGTTCTTAACTGTATCTGAAAAATTGTTCTAATCTTTTAATTAAAATCAATAAAAATAAAATTTAATCCTCAGGAACCCCCATCATCATTTTTGCTTACTGAATTTCGGATGAGCTTCAAATTATGTAAAACCCTTCCTCTTTTTTTGAAAATATGAAAATACATTAACTAACACTAGAAGACACATGTCCAACTAGACCCACTTTTAGATAACCAGAAAAATCTCAGAACTGTTTATCAAATTTACTCACAAAAAATGCAGTACAAAAATATATGCACATGGGCGTAGTGCTTAAGAATAAAATTCTTTGTTTCATTCCAATGGGGTTTCCCCTATCCATACTGTTTACCAACACGCCAATCAGAACTGAACAATAATTTTACTTAACAAAAATAAGAAAAATTCTTTAATGAAATCAAAATCGCATTGACTTTTAGCTTATCAACTATATAAAAAAATCGTTTGCATGTTGGCACAATGCTTAACAAGTAAAATAGAGATAAAAGTGGAAAAATGGTCCATATCAATTGTTTTTCCTTACTGCATAAAAAGAAAAATGTTTTAGAGGTATAAATTTAAAAAAAAAAAGATAATACAAATGAAGTTTGTAAATTTTTGTGGCAAACAGTTTCATATACATCAAATCTTATAAAAAAAAAATGCTGCCCTTCTATTAAAAAAATTTTTTTTAATTAAAAGAGGCATGTATACTTATAATGCAACAAACAAATTTCTCGTTTAATATTTTAAAATTATCGAGCATTTTGTTGAATATATGGAAAAAAAATTTTTAAAAATTAAAAGTACATAATGACAATAACATCCATTTCATGTCGTCGATACCATCCATTCATATGAAGAATTTAGTAATTCGTGTTCATAATATTAGAAAATAAACAAATTAAATGTTTAGCGAAAATAGTAGCAATGACGTCTGATACTTCGTACTTCAACAAAATGATCGCCGAGAAGAGGGAAAAGAAATAATTACTGCAAAATACTTATTTAATTAAAATAAATTGTTTCGGAATTATAATAATGGATCAATATTTTACAACCAGTTTTGAATATTAATGGCCAAAAATTATCCTTTCGCTCTCGTTAACACATAGTACGATCGATTTGACGCTAGAAGGAAGAAAGGGGGGGGGGGTAGCTCCATATATATATTTTTAAGAAAAGAGACCCATTAAAGCTTAAAATCATAACAGTAACAGGAGATGAGCTTTAGTTAGGCCGCCTTTTTCCATGGCAAGGAAAACCATTTTCGCTAATTATGTCCACATTCTGAAAAAAAGAAAACTTTCGACGAGAATAAATATATGCATAAATTAGATACAGTGGTTTATCTTTCTCTTCCATACTCTGTTTTAGACTATCAATAAAAGCTTGATTTTTAGTAATTATCAAAGATGTTTCATTCTACTTATGAAAAAGTACCAGCGAATTATCATTTTCGATAAAAATTACCGATTTATAAAAACATTTCCAGTTTTATAGTAAATTTCCCCGCTCTCTTCGAATTCCTTGTTTCCCCGATCTGCTGGACACTCTAGATGCATAACCAATTTGTATTAAATTTCGTAAGAACGTTTTCAAGACCACAAAATTCAGTAGTTAAAATCATCTAAAGCAGTAATATTTAAAGATTCATAACTCGGTCAGTTTAAATGCAGAATAGTGAACTTTTTTGTTTCAAATGTTAGTGTATGAAGAATATTTCATTTAATATGTTTAATACAGGGTAGTCATATTTCCAAGTTTTAAAAAATTTCCCTGACTTAAAGGATATGTCCGAAGTCTTCAGAACGATTTTGTTTCATTGCTTTCTTTATTGCATGTTGCCAATAGTATATGAAAAATACTTGTACTCTAACAAAAATCAATGAAGAATAAAAATCTATTAGCCGGAAAGCAAAAAGTCCGAAGCAACCCCATCTAAACAGGTTATTGCCTCATTAATATATCTCCGAGATGTTTGTCAAATTTACTCAGAAAAGATATAATACAAAAACACAAACACACTGGCAGAGTGCTTAAGAATTAAACCCATTTCTTTCTAGCTGGATTTTCCCAATTCATACTGTTTGCTAACAAATGCCCAAATCAAAACTGAACAATAAATAACTGCATTAACAGAAGAAAAAAAAAACATTTACCAACACAAAATGGAAAAAACGTTGACAGAAAGTATTACCAATTCACTTTTAAACTAAATGGAGTACCAAAATAAAAATTATTTAGTGACTGCAAAAATGGATTAACTTTTAGCCAATCATAATAAAAATCTGTACATTTGAAAGTTCTTAACCCGTTTATACCATACAAAGAAAAGTAATCTTTATCAATTATTTTTTTCTTCTGCATAAAAAGAAAAATGTTTCACAGAATATTTTTAGAAAGACGGCATTAATGAATTTTGAAAATGGTCAGCAGCAATCAATTTCATATACATCAAAACATTTTTTAAAATGTTACACATGCTTTATTTATTTATTTCTTTTTGAGGAAATCACAGTAGAAATAGATACCTATAATGTATCCAATACAAATTTAATTAATGTATTTAGTATTTTGTTTTAAAAAAAAGGGGGAAATTTTAAAAATACACAGAAAAAAAATGTCAAAAGTACATTTAATCAATACCATTCTTCAGTACTTTGGAGATCCCATAATTGAGCAGAAGATCCATATTCACAATGTCAGAAAATATTCATAATATTCAGAAAAAAAAAAAAAAAATGCACAAATAATGCTTAGATAAAATATTATCAATGACGTTCGGTACTTCGCAATTCAACAAAAATATTTGAGAAATAATGAAAAATAAATTAATTTTGATATAATATTAATAATACATTAGTTTTGCATTACCAGAGGTCAATATTTCACATCTAGTGAAAAATAACTACGAATAATAGCAGAATATGTATTTTTTTAATATGTTAATGCAATCCACAGGACATTCAAACGGGGGGGGGGATGATTACATTTTCCCTCCTTCTTAGGAACAAAAGAGCTAATAAAGTTGAAAAATAATAACATTAATAAGAGTTGGGTATTAGTTATTCCATTGCTTTTTTCAAATAAAGCAAAGAAAAGAACTATTTTCGTTAATTATACCAATCTACTTGATGCTCGGAAAAAAAGAAGAAAAAATTTCGATCTACTGCATAAATGTCCAATTAGATACGGCGAATAATCTTTTTTTTTTTTTTTTTTTTTTTCCTCCTATGCACTACAAACTATACTGTTCCTAAATTGTTTTGATTAACCTTCTGACTGTGTAATTTTTTAAAATCACTATTTAAATGCCTTGATTGCGAATAAATTTAAATATTTTTTACACAAAGTAAACTGATATTATATGTTACACGGTAATAAAATGATATAATAAAAATCTGTAATCGTAAAAATAAACACTCTAAACTGCGAAAAAGGCGGGATGCAATAGAAAATGGAGATTGCCAACCCGCGGAAATCGCGGGATACGCAGCTGGAGGATACAACACAAACGCTATGCGAGTCTCAATCGCAAATTCAATCTAAAAACGATGAAAAAGAAACCTATATTACAATCAAATTATCACGTAATACCATTAATTATACAAGAGATCTCAATAAAGAAGTTTTTTTACAATTATATTATATATATACAGAATATAAAAGTAAAACAAGTTGTGAATTCGTAAGTTGATTCAAAACAGCCCACATAATTTGAAGAATAAGCAGAATCCATCCTAAACTGCATAAATGACTTAAAGAAACTTCTCAAACACAGCACCGACAATTCCATATTGCGGTCTATCGAAAATTTAAAGGTTAACATTCGGTCACCTATCACGTGAAAAGAAAGGCGGATGGGTTTAATTTCTAAGTCTCAATAAATGACTGTTTTTCAGTTTTTGCCAATTATGTTTCTTTCTACTTATGAAAAAAGACCAATAAATTGGCAAAATAAGAATTATGGGAAAAAAATAGCTTGGGACTAAATTACTTCGACTTTTTCCAAACATCCAAGAATCCCACTCGGCCAGCCATTCTGTAACAGGACAGTGAAACTTCATAAAAATTCTGTTTCTTCTTTTTATTATGAACATAGACAAAACAAATCAAAATATAATTATTTTACTTAATTTTTTTTTTCCAAATTTGTCTTTATTGGCTTAAAATTAACTATTGGGCCACAATTAGTCTGATAAAGTTTACTGTTCCTGAAAACTGCTCTATACAGTTTTATGCCCTACATAATAAATACAAGCATGCAAAAAATCAAATTCAGACACAAGAATCTTAATCTAAAATTAAGGAAACTGAAATTTAACTTTGTCCTTGAGTACAAAATAGCAACTAATATGTTAAAATTAAATAACTGGAGTTTATTTTTCTAAAAAATCGTTTAGATTCATAGCTTTTCAAATTTAAAGCTATTCAAGGATTGATTAAAAACTTGAAAATATTGTAACTTATCTTTTTCAAAATCTGGATGATTACAATAGCTAATATTTCAATATTAGACTGCTTACAAATATACAGTGGTGGCCAAAATTGTGGACACTTTTGAAAATCGTTATGTTTTTTAACTTTATATGCTTATAGAAAATGTTATATTTAACAAAATGCCAACTCTTACACACCATTTTAAAGAGAATTTAATGCTGATTTCAACACAAAGCACAGAATTTAAATATTTGCAATGCAAAAAAAAGTTATTCTTACTTTAATCTGAATAACAAACACATTGATGAAATGTATTGTAATTTCTAACTTTCCTGACAAATCACTGTTCTTATTCCGGGAATTAATCAAATATAAATATAACAGCTAGCAGAAGCTGACATCATGTTTAAAGTTGTAACAAGTCATTGTTTTTTTCTGCAGAAGGAAAAATGTTTTTTGTGTAATCAAATTCTAAGTTAGAAATTTTGTTAATCATTTTAATATATAGTTTGAATTTTTGTAAATATTTCTAATATTTAGTCAAGAAGCAATTACATCAAATAAAAGAATATATTGGACACCTAGAAAGAGAACTAAGATTAATGTGTTACAAGAAAGTGGTCTTTCCTATGATGAAATTGCAAAACAGATGGGTAGATCAATGACTGCATCTGGAGTCCGAAAGTTTTGTTTACGATATCAGCAGACAAATTCAATTAAAAACAAAGCAATAAATGGCTGAAAAAGGTGCACCGCATCTTCTGATGCTCTTTACCTTTTGTTTAATAAATGGGCTTTACAAATAAGTCACGTTTGTTTTGCTTCTGAATCTTTCTTTTCCTGAACTTGCATTATCCTTAATTTATGGACATGAGTATACATAAAAAAAATCATGTGCTGCAGTAAAAAAATACAAGATGTGGAAAAATAATATAGTCCTTCAGATAATCCACTGTGAGCATCTCATTTTCACACATACTCGACTGGAAGTGAATGCAAGCATTGTTTTCTCTGCTACAACATGCATAGGGAATATAACAACTACATATTGTATATTCCCTGTATCTTTATAATAATAATAAAAAGACTTAAAAATTTAGAGAAGCAACCATCATACTTAAGAAAAATTTCTTGAAAGATCTAAAATAACCAACATGTATTCTGGGTTTAAAGAAAAAGATAATTAAGGATATTTTTTTTTTTTTTTTTCAAAATAGGGAAGAAAGCAGCAAAATACATAATTTTTACTATAACAATTGCTCTTAGCTTTTGAGTTTTAGTACTTCACTTCATGTATGCCAATCTTTAAAGTAAATGCAACTTTGATACTATATCAACAGCAAATACATCACATAAATAATAAAAATATACTTACTCTTATTAGCCTTTGCAAAGAATTAACATACGAATTTTCACTGTCAACAATACTTCCAATAATATATCTCCTTTTCATCTACAAAAGTCAAATAACTTTGTAAAAAGAATCAAACTTAAGTTAAAATTATGAAAAAGAAAAACATTTTTTGAAACTCACTTTTTCTGGGGTTAGACCAGGTGGCATTGGAGGTAATGATAAAGGTGGACGCTGTTTCTTTGGTATTTTCACATCAACGTAGCCATCTTCATCTGCATAGAGCACTGTTAATAATTAGTTCAAGATAATATTTTTTGCTTGATCAAAAAATTCATTCAAAACAATTATAAAATGATATTTTTCTATTATTCTATCTCTGGAAATTGAATAGCAATTTCCATTTTAATAAAAGTATACAAATATTTATTTCCTAATTTATTTCCAACTCCTAATTTAACATCTCGAAGTTAAGCAAAACATTATAAAAAATTTTTATAATAAAGTATTTTTAACATAGGCAAAAATGTAAACACCATAAAACTTCAAAATCAACAGGAACATTTAACTTTTTTCAAAAGCTTAAAGTGTGTATTTGATATACTCCCTTTGGTCAATTAATTAAGAACAAAATCCAATATGCAATCTAAATAATGAGGAAAGAATTTAATGTTAAATTTTTTTAACTTTTTATATTTTTAGTTATTGCTTTCAGTTAACTGTTCATGGTGTAGATAGATGTCCTGCAAGTTTTGACATTTTAGAATTTGATGGATTCAATTCTCGTACAATGCATTTAAAAATATACAAAAAGTTATTACAATAAAAAGTTTAACACTATTAAGCATATGTGATAAAAACCCTTAATTATTTCCCAAAGCCAAACTCAAATTTGGACATATTTTCAAAATAAAAATCAACTTTTCAAGATTAACTCTTTGCATTCAGATGGTAACTCTCACTCACCATTCAAGATAGTGCATTTATTTTGGCATTTATTTATTTTTCAATTTTTGTTAAAAATGCCTATAAATTGGTAAAAAAAATGTAGATTAATTTTTCAAAGAAATTCAACTTCAACAATTATGTATATTTATTTTTCAGAGCAATGAAGAAATCTATGTATTAGGTGAATTATGCATTGAATTACTTTTCCAAGTGCAAAGGCGAAATATCTGAAAGCATTCTGCATTTTTTTAAAGTTAATGTTTAAATTAAAATTCATTTATGCTTTTATTTTTACATGAAACATCTTTCCCTTGTCTTCATTCTATGTAACAAAGCTACATTAGGAACAAATGACATCTCTAAAGATTCAAATAACCTATCAAGAAGCTGGTTCAATTGTTTAGATTATGTCTAATAAACTAATGCAGGCCCTATATTTAAAAGTGAGTCTTGGAATAACTGTTTTAAATTTGTAATAGTTTGAAATAAGTTGGACTGACCTGCAATTTTTCAAATAGTAATTCTGAAAATGGATAGTATTTCTCATATTCAGGTAAATAATCTCTTTATCCATAAACTAATTACCTTGTGAATGCCTGTTAATTTTACTGACACATTTCTCTAATTCATATTCCTTTTTCCTTGTAGAAAACCATCTTGTGAAGCCCCCAGTAATGCCCTAAAATAAAAACCGTAAGTATATTCAACAGTTTATAAAAACCATAAGTATACCCAAAAATTTATAATAAGTGTAAGAAAAAATTATTAAGTGCTAAAAAAAGACCTCAGAAATCTCAAAATTGTAAAATTATGCAACTCCATATATATTGCATAATTAAGCCTCCAGACACCTTACTGCTTTGCTTATCCTGCAGATATACTGCTCATATGAAGCAAGACCATTCTTTTATGCAAAGTTAATTGCTATTCTACAAAAAAAGACTATCCACTAGTTCTTGGAATTTTTCCAACAGAAATTACACATTATTCAGGTAAGAGAAATCTGCAAAATGCTGTCACTGTTGTGAAATATTATAGCCTAGGTCTAATTCGATGGTTCAATTCATATTACAGCGCCAAGAAATTTCGTTTTATTCAGATTCCAGATCTCGACCTCATTAAAACAACCAAAAGTGAAATGAAGCATTGAATTGAATTAGGTCACAATGCTATGTACTGTCAATTCTCATATTACAGAAACCCCTTGCACATGCAATAGGAGGCATTTATTTCACCCAAGTAGGTTCAAAATAAAAGATGGAGGTGTTTAAATTTAGAATAAAGTGAAAGATTATTCAGTTAATTAAGAAGCACAATAAAAGCAGCAGGTGAATAAAGGATTGAATTCACTGCAAGTCAATATAAAATTTCGCTTTCACAGATACCAAATTCTGGAATAAATTTATATGGTATAATATGGAAAATTATCAGTTACAATCGCAGCATTTTCTGACAAATTAAGGACCACTTTTTCTTGTGCTTACTTCTAAAAATACATAAATTCATTTGTCTATGATAGTACCCTTTTTGTTTTATTATCCTAATAGAAAAGATTTGCTTTTTGTAATAATGCCATTGAGGCCTTGCACTTGCATAAATTATGTATTGTGAAGCATTTCCGATTTGGTGTATATCATCTACATTTTCCAACTGCCAACATTTATTAAAAAAGAAGTTTCATCAAAATAAATTATAACCCTATCTTATGTACCATTTCCTCTTATACTTCTTAAAAATTAGATTATCTTTAAAAGTGTACCGTCTCATTCCACTTCAATTCATTTCCATACATTTTGATATCGTCATCCATTTAAATCCAATTTTTATGAAGAATTTGACAAATTTTGCTTACTTTAATTGAAGTTCATTGTTTCTTTCAAAATCGGAAGTAATTTATTCTGAAAGGAGTTTTTTAATCCATTTAGTATAAAAAGCATGCATAGTTGGCTTAATAATGCAGCAGTCAAATTCATCAACTGATGTTTTTTCAAAACATTCTTTTTCATTTTTTTTAGGTGAAGCAAAATTGTAAGTTGAATCTCCTACTCCTGAGCGAATCTTTTTAATAACCCTAATAGAAATTACTGCACTTTGACTTCCGAGTTCTGTAGAATGTACAACAAGAATAATTAATTTCTCCATTTTCTGCTTCTTGGTCACAATGCTTAATATCATATAAAATATTCTTATTCTAACATTTTAAATAAAATATTAAAATCAGAATATTTTATATAAAATATTCTCCTCTATTTCTTTACTCCTCAAAAAATCTGGTCCTAATTGAACTAACCATGCGAACAAAAAATACACAAGTTTTGAATTAAAACAGCATGGTTCAGAACAACAAACAAGAAAAATTTGAAAAGTGCATCAAAATGACAGATCAAAGTAAATACGCTAATTTTACTTGTACTGCCCATTTACAGAGCAAAATCGTTCAGAAGTGCTAGTTGGAGGATCCTGAAACGAATATTTTCCCAAAGGTGAATATATAATTATGAACAAAATAAGTAGCATATTTCCCCTATATAATAATTCTTCAGCTTAATTAAACATTAATACCAATGCGCAAGCATCTTGCAGGTGGATTTTTTAAAAATAGTTAATCATTATTTTAAATAGTTCACTTTTATACATTTTAGTGTCAAAACAAATTCAAACTCGAACATATAACATACAAAATTTGATCAGACATATACCTCATAAAATTTTGGGAGATAGTACTAAATACCTCATTCTCTCTTCCTTTCTTAGCACTTTTTTTCTTTTTGCCAATAAACCGAGCAGCAAGTTTAGCAGCACCAGTTTCTTCTTCAACTTCTTCACTAGCAGAGCTAGCAGACTGATCAATACCAGCTTCGGAATCTATAAAACTAACAGTATCTCCAAAATCTTCATCTGTCTGATTAATTTGGTGTAGGTCAACTTCTTCGTAAATGTTGTCTTCTGGAGTTTGTAAACCTGAAAAAATATACAAGCCATAAATTTTAAAATATGTCTGGTGTTTAAAAAACTCTTTACAAAAGAGCACTGCTGGTCACTTCCAAATACACAACATCATTATGATTTGGATCAATTCATCACCACAATTTCTGAATAAAATTCAAATAAAACAAAGAAGTTTTCTTTGTATTCCTATCAAACAGCCGCCTAAATTCGAAAATAACTTCCTGGTTTTTTAAAAAGCAACAAAGCAAATGGGGGGGGGCTATCTTTAACTGTCTGCTAATTAAATTTAAATACACACCTAATTTTTTTACAAAAAATAAATGCATTACATAAGAACCAATAATTACATACTGTAAATTACAAAGTTGCATAAAAAAAGGTGCAAAATGTTACGAAATCGATTAAAATTTTCAGAGGATTAAACTTTAAAAAATACAAAATTTAAAAATTTTTATACCGACCGCGTAAAAAATTCCCAATGAGTAAAATGTGCCCTATCCTCTAATAAGGTCATGTACAAAATATCAGAATTTTATCATGAAAAGTCTCAACGATATGTTAAAACAAAGTTGGTGAAGGGTCAATCACAAATTAAAATGCCAATGTTTACAGCTTCAGTGCAGATGACGCGACGAAGGAGTGCATCATAAGGAAATAAAATATGCTTTATATCTTTAGTTTGAAATACAAATTTTAAAATCCATGTTTCTTGAAAAATACTTTAAAATTTTATATCATGAATTACAGAATATAACTTAAAAACAGCACAGTCGATGAACTTGTAAAAAAATTTATGTAATCTTTCTTTTAAGTTATTTCTACAAATTTTTAATACTTACATGACCTTATTAGAGGATGGGGCAAATTTTACTCATTAGGATTTTTTTTTTTTAATGGGGTCCATATAAAAATTAGTTTTGTATTTTTTGAAGTTTAATCCCCTGAAAATTTTAATCGATTTCGTAACATTTTACACCTTTGTTTTATGCAACTTTGTAATTTACAGTATAAATCTATGATCAATATTTAAGGAATAAAAGCAGCGGTCACGGTTTTTGAGACACCCTGTATAAATAGTCTCAAGAAGATAAGATAGCATGAAGCATAATTACTGTTATAGTATAATTGTGACAAAAACCAACAAAAAATCATTAAAATACATATTTTTCTCTATATAAATAAAAGTGAAAATTCATAAATAGTTGATACATTACAGAAACCCAAATTGCTTGAAAGATTTTTTAAAAATTTTGTTCATAAATACTATGAAGCAGCAGAAAGATTTTAAAGTTTTGAGACAAACAGTTAATTTTTTAGTTAATTTAAAACTAAAGAGTACTTTTAAAATTGATTTTATCCATTTCCATTGAATGAAAATATAAGATATTTTAAATCATTTTATTTATTTGCCTCTAATTTCCTCTTTACAGTATTATATTTTACTTCAATTTTAAAATTAATAACTAATGAAAAAAGCTGCAATTTGGTAGAGTTTTTTTATTATTATTTATTTGGTTATTTAATTTTCTGAGAAGCTATGAAATCTAAATTTTTTTTCCCCACAATATTCTCATTTTAATTAAAATTTAAATTGAAAAGAATAGAATATCCTGCATACATTTCATAAAACATTAAATTTTACTATAATTAATTTATAATAGATTCCATTTAAGCTATTTATATATTCATTTTAACTTCCTGGACGGCATTTATTGTGTTACAAATATTTGTTATATTTAATGTACTTTAAATTCTGCTCACTAATATTGAAGCATAACAAAGATTTGAAACAATGAATTAGCTTAATATAATATGCTTATATTATATGATTATATATTAACTTATATCAATAAAGATATATTATCCTAACCAATGGCAGATCCTATATAATAAAAATACATAAATTTTAATTTATTGTACAGAAAGATGCTTTTCATACCATTGCATTTCAAACATAAAAGTACTTTTGCTTTAACTTAAAGATAAAATCTTCACTTTTCTCAAACTCAATCGGCGAGTAAAAGAAGAATGAAAGGAATATCTGTTCTGAATGTATAACACCAAAAACCGTGTTTCCTTTTCTGCAATTTTACACTTCAAGGTAACATGCACCATATATTTGCATAAAATATTAAACACTGACCACTGTTTTTATCTACTTAAAATTTCATCTGAAGATTTTAAAAATACTTTCCATTCATTAAAGATAACATATGGAGCAAAAGTAGCATCAGGTAAAAGAAGTAACTGCAAATGCTTTGGAAGATATCTACACCCCCAACCAACTTTTATTTCATATTTATTATATAATAATATTAATCATTACTGGAAAAAAATGTAATACAATCAAAATTTTTTAACAGAAAAACTAGAAAATTGCTATCATACATCCAACATAAATATGTTGGACTGCAGTTCTACACAAAAGGCACATAAAAAAATATTATATATTTCCGAATAAAACATCAGTGTATAAGTAGAAAATGTGCTTCCTCTACAAAAATTTACCCAAAATTCAAATCCCATATATAAGCGAAAAAAATTTAAATCCAATGACATTCAAACGGGTTTTCATTAGGGTAAAAATTATGTCTACAAGTGGATTTTCTCCAATAAAGTGACTATAAAGGAAAAATTGAAAAGCCAATGGTGATAGTTTTAATTCTGCTAACTATCTAAGCCAACACAGTTTTTTTTGTTTGTTTTTTTTCATCCATTTGCTGTCTTGTCTACGATCTGATGTATCTATACTAATCGTATTTTCTGTACCAATTTATTTTTTGTTTGAAAGATGAGTAAGAAAAGACTGGCAAGACATATGCAAGTTTATTGATTAAAAATACTTCATCTCCAAGTAATTCATAAAGGTCTAATAAAGTAAAATATGTTCAGCTAACGAATATTGCCAACATACAGAACATTTAAAAGAACAATTTTCACCACTTACAAAAGAAAAATGTTCTAGAGTTTGCCTCAATTTATAACATGAAAATCGTAAATTCAATGGGCTCTTTAGGCAACTGATGTGGCTTTACACAAGAGAACGTTTCTGCCCAGTGCTTTATATGCAGAATGAAATGGTTTCAAAAAGTGAAATTAGATATTAAATGAGTTTCCACTGTATTAAAACATATTACTCTATTTCCCCTAAAAAATGCAACAGCATATTAGCAAAGTAAGTTATGGCCATATACCTCTTTTTAAGGACAGTATGTGTCTAGGAAATTTCCACAACAGTAAGGGCAAATGCTGCCAGGTATTAATGGTCATTAGCACCATCGGAGCACAATTTCTTAAAAACAATACAAGTTTAATGCAGAATATTGTTGAACACTATGTCATGTAAGCCATGTCATGCATAACTGACTGAATAAATGCTACCATTGACAGAGAAAAATACCATCCTCCTTAGATATCAGATTTAATTCAAATTATTTTTATCCACTCATTCAAATAGAAAGGACCAATCTTGCCACTGTAAAAATTCAGTATATTATAGTTTTAAACAACTTTTTTTTTTTTACACAAGGTTTTAGAGATGATTTGATACATCAATAAAGTATATATTTACAGAAGCATGATGATTAAAAGTAAGTTAGCTATACAAATATGATTTTACAGTTTAAAAATGGCAATTTTCTGAACAGGAAGAATTTTATATGATTTAAGAAGAATTGATTTTTCACAATGTTATCTCATAATTACAAGAATAAATTACAAATTAATTCTATTATACTTAACAAAAAATAATACATTTTTAATAAATAAAAAACTACTTGAATCTTTCTTTAAGTTATTCAAATGCTTACAGTAAGATTTAAAATAATTACTTAGGAGAAGGAAATTATTTTAAAGTAGATGACTTGAGGGAAAGGTAAATTTTTCTGAAAATGGATTATAAGTTTAGAAAACTTTACATATTTTGAAAATTCAAAAGAAAACAAACTATAAAGGTCTATTATAATAATGAAGAATCATGAATACATACTACTTTGTTAAAACAAATAAATGAAAGTACCGCTATGAATACAGATTGTAAATATTAAACTAATTCTTACTTGTTAAAAAGTTTTGGTATAAAAAAAATTAAGCACTTACAATTTTCCACTAACTTGTTGTAATTAACAGAATCATTTAAATTTTTTTACATAATTGAAAATAATTGAATATTTTAACTATACTGCAAGACAGGTCAATTTGAAAGAGCTAAAAAAGTAAACAACGCTTATCATTCCACTCAATAAAACAAGTCTGAAATAAGTCTACTATGTTGTGAAAATAACTGATGTATTTAAATAGAAATTTATTTTAAACACATAGATTCGTTATTTAGAATAAAAATATTTTCCAATGTGAATGTTGCTGAATTCCATAGCTCATTTCCCTTTCTTTCTTCTTCTGTCCAAGATTATGAATACTGAAATTTGACCTTAGTGCATTTCGGGAGGAGGAGGAGGAGGGGGAGACGTTTATTTTTTATCTTGGAACATAAAATTTCACAATTTATCACCATCCAAATTAATCATTAATCTCTTTTTCTCCCATTCCTAGCTTTCTTTTATCAGTTCCATACTGTAGTAATTTCTTCAACACCACTGCTTTTGAAAACATTTATCGAGCGATTGATTTTTTCTCTGCATCGTATATCATATGTAGGTATGTATGTACGTATGCATGTATGAATGAATTAATTAAATAATGAATGAATGAATGCATGCACGCACACAGGGTTTACACACATAAAATTCAAAACTATGGAATGAAAAGTGGAATCTGAAGGAAATAGAAAGGAACAAAAAGATATCAAAGCAGTTTAAATCCCACAATAAAGTTAAATTAAAATAAGAAGAAGACAAATAAGACAAAATATAAAATATTAAAAAAAGATAAAAAGAAAATCTAGACATTATTGACTTTCCCTCATTTTACGATTAAAATACACCAACACATTCATTTTTTTTTTACCCCAGTTTATTAGTTTTGCCAAATATATATCAATTGATCGGTTTTAAAATAGCAATTGTTTTGCATAAGATTAGTTGCCTTTAATACGGCATTATATTTTCAAGCAATGAGTAAGCAATACTGTTAAGGATTCAGTTAACCACGTTATCTCCCTGGGAGGAGCTAGCTGCCAATCATGTGTCACGTGGTCCTCCTGTTGTTTAGTATATTTTTTTCTTCTAGCAGAAGCAAACTGGACTCCTGTACTAGGGGAAGTGTTATCTTGGCTCTCGGCTCGGCTCACCCGAGAGAGTTTTATGTGTAGTTATCTAGGCCTTCTACACTTTGGCGTTTTCATGTGCCTTTTGTTGTTGATGTTACCAATAAACCCCAGAAAAGACAACATGTGTCTTCAAGTCTTTTCACCCAGACCACAATCTTCACTAAATTAATGAATTATTGTGCAATCAAGAAACGCAACGATAATTTATTATTTTACAAATACGATGCAATATGTTTAGCATTTAATATCATTTCAGCCATTTTTTTAATGATTGAATCATTACTTCAAAAAAATTGTTTTGATAACTTTTTTTTAATAGAAACAGTCCGAATTGCAAAACAGTTGACATTTAAGTGGAATTTTTTAAAACCTATTTGATGATACAATTCTTTGATTTGTTTAACTAGAAAATGTATTATGGGGCACAAGTATGATGCACTCCATATGTGCATGAAATCTGGAATAAATGAATGAAATGTTTGAGATTCAAAAAATAAATTCCAAACAAAGCAAGTCTTCAAAAATTCTTAAAGAAATAAATTCGATAGAAATCTGTTGAAACCTACCAACATTTGTGTAGAATTTTTTTGTTTGACAATTTTTACATTTTTTTTTTTTAATTCAAGAGCTATTCTCATGGAATTTTGAGCCTCTTCATGAGCTTTAATGTCTGAATTGCCACAACTACATTATAGCGAGCACATGTACCAATAACTTTTTTTTATGCCATCTAATAAATCTCAAAGGAATAATATAAAATATGGTAAACTGTATATTTAGTTGACTAACAAGAGCAGAAGTGTCTGAAAAATCATGGATTTTACTACGGAAAATGTTTAAAAATACAATATGAAGTTTATAGTAGCGCTGTACAATGCAACGTAAAATATATTAAGTATGTAAAGTTTTTAAAAATTTACTCCATGTATAAATTGATCTTTATGTAGTCCAATATTTAATGTTATTTAATTCAATTATATAATATATACAGCTTAATTTTTATCATTATTCGATGCAAATATATTTGAAGAGAATACTGAAAGTGAACAATAATGCCATATTAGATTCGGCTAATTATTTTTGCCTGCTTGAATTTCAAATGAACCTATTAACATTTCTTAATAAGAATTCTGCATCTTTTTTTAGAATTACTGAAGTGCATATTTAATCAATTTCAAGAACGAGATTAATTTTTTTTAAGAACTTTGCTTTCTGAACATAGAAATTTTAGATTCAATAAGGATTTTTTTTTCTGCAAAATAAGAAATATTTAATACTGAGCTATTAAAATTACTTTTTCAAATTTTCAATTCAAACATTTCAGTAGTGTTTCAAATAAAATTGTCAGCTTACTACATTTTTTTTATAGAGTACATATTAAAATCTACGTTATCAGAAAGGAATGAAACACTAGCATTTAATAGAATTTTTAAGCAATTTTATATAATTTATAAAATATGAAAATTATATGAATACAGCATTACATTGTATGCAATGATCCAGACATTCTAAAAAATACATGCAATGATCCAGACATTCTTTTATTATCTGTTCTAAAAACATTGTTTTTAGAACAGATAATAAAAGAAAAGAGTAAAATGCTAGAAGTCATGTGCCCTGTACTAAATGTTTAAAACAATACGATATGGCGAATCAAAAATTCTCAGTTTGTATTTTGGGTATTGTACAAAATACCTAGGAATACTGTAAAATATTAATCATTTCATATCTAGGTAAAATGCCTAAGAATTTTAAAAACAATGATGGATGCCAAAATTTGCCGAAATATTATATATTTAGTAAGTACTGAGTATAAATCAAATGCAAGAAATAAATAAAAACTTAATTATAGTGCTAAAGAAGAATTTTGAGCCATACACAAATATAATAAATTAAAAACCAGATAAAAAAAACGCAAAATAATATTAGTACTTATAGATAAACAGAATAAATAAGTATTTCAAAAATAAGAATGCGCAATCCTATAAATATAATAATTAAACATCATGCATAAGAAGTAAACAAAAATATAGAATAAAATTACAACGGATAGAGAAACAAGAAAATCCTATTGCCTTAACTCTCAAAAATACAAATCCGAGTCGAGGAGGGAGGGGTAGGGAGGAACTGTACTATTCATGGAAGTAAATGATTGAAGTATAATAAATAAATGAATTATTGTGTATTAAGAATAGATTTACAAATCACACATTCCATGGTGCCAAATGTTTACAGATACAATAGAATAATTCCCAAGGTGGGAAAAAAATCTACGATGTCCAAGAAAGAACATTTGAGGATAAGCAATAATTCACCCAAAGCAAACTCCTGATCTAATGCAATACATTGTATGTGGGGAAGAGGCAGAATTGACATATCAACATCCATCCTTAATGAAAATAGCACCCTTTATTCTTTCCCCTCTCTACATCGGAGACAACTTTTCGAGAGGTGCTTAAACTGTTTAGAGCTAAACGAGTTTTAAACTCTTAATTTCGGAGTTGTGAAATTTCTAATGGATGGCATAATGAAGAACCATTTGTTCTACTCATTAGTAGAAAATAAATAATCATTTAATAATACTCATACAAAAAAAAATCAAATAATTAAATGTCTGGTTGTAATTAACTGAATCTAACTGTATCGCCACATATTCTATATTATAGAACTGATACTGAAATTAAAATAAAGATAATTAAAATATATAACATTTGCACACATATACATGACACAAGAAATATATTTTGAATTTCAATATCAATTGACTATAACTTGCATTCTTCGATTCTTAAAAGTACTAGTTCATATGAGCAGAGAAACAACTAACTTCTTGATAGTTTTTATTCAAAATTTAAAAGAAATCTACAAATTTACAACAAAGCACAAAATATTAACTACATAGCTAAACATTTTTTTAAGTTACTGTATTCCCAAATAAAGTGAGAGGCATTAAAAATACACATACCTTCCAACAGCTACAGAAATCAGGCGAGAACTATGGAATTATGGATATGTACTGAAAAACTACAATAAACACCTAAAATACCCTTTTTCTGATTCGTTGCTCACAACAATACCAGCAATTAGTAAAAAATAAAAAAATAAAAAATCTTGTTTTAGCATAAATACAAAAACACTGACGTCACTTCTCATTACAAAATATGTATGGGAGTATGTTATGATGTTAAACTGAGCAATGATCATTTTTACAAAGCATAAGTACTCGCAATTTAATTTTAAAAAATTCTGTGAATGTCTAAAAAAATAGTGTTCATTTATTAGCTCAACAAAATCATATTGTGTGATTTTTTTAAATAATATAATTTTATTAATTTATTTAGTCAATAATAAATCTGTTAAATAATTTTGAGTAATGTTTTAATTAAAATTCTTTGGAAATATTTTTCAATAATTTGTGGATATTCATTATATATATATATATATCTGCAAAAAGTACTATGGATGACTAGGTAACAATGTTAGAGAGTATGAAAATGATACGATACAATTCAAAAAATGCTTTTTTTACACTCGGATCTAAATGAAGGGGATACATCAAAATCTCAATGTCAAATTTTTTTATGGTTACTATACTTTCTCTTTGAACACGAAAAACTGAAAACTTAAATAGCACTGCTAATGAAAAATAAAAAATGAAAATGTATTGAATGTTTAAAATTAGATTGAAATACTAAATTTTTATAGTCATATATTATATATATATATATATATATGAAAGATTTTTTTATCTATTATTTATCAAAAATGCATTTCTTTACATACTATTAATATATTTTATGTACTGAATTCCTGTATATACTTTTCTACAAACTAAGATCTATAATGATATTTAAAATTTCAGGAAATATTTGCATACATACACAAAACACTTATTTCCCCACACAACAAAAAGTACAAATAAATTAATGACAAGCAAGAATTTATACTAAATTCAGGGAATGAAGAAAAAGATAAAATTGATACACAAAAACCATCCGAAATGAAACTTATTTTTAATTATGATATTCTTTGTTTCATTAATGAAAAACTTATATGGATTGTTTTCCCTGATTCATTATTGAAATACCTTATTTCAAATCAAAAACTCATCTGAATTATTTAAAAACTTATATATAAAATATAAAAAATATGGAAGAAAATTAGACAAATTCTACCTCTGTAGTTCGAGTTCAATATATTTAACGATAAAATAACCAAAATTTAAAAAACTCGCAACTATTGAAAAAAAAAAACTTGAAACCGATTTTACCTCAGACAAAAGTACAACAAACAGACAATAAATCAATATAATCTAAACTACAAAACAAAAATATTTATCAGCTGATCTATAAATAAAACAAATTTAAATGTGTCACTCCATTCAAATGTTTGCAGAAAATAAAATTAGTTCATACATTTATTATTTTATTTGCTTTAAATATATATTCATAACAGAAAATAAAATGTAATAAACTGTTTTATCAAAGTATGTCATTTTTTCTATAATTACTATTTAAAGTACAACACAAAGAAAACATTCTTCAATCATACAATAGAAAAATTTAACCAAAGGAAGTACTTTAAAATTTAATTTGTATAAATTATTTCAGTGCAATCTTTTAAGTTAAATTATTAAAAAAATATTAAAAATTAGTATTGTACTGATCCTAAATAGCAATCAGATTTTATACTTCAAGGTAAATGATAAAATGCCATTTTAAGAGAAAATATCTTAAATGACAGAAAAGCTTACGTTAGTAAATCCATGCAAAGCCAAGCACCAAATCATGGTATGTAAAAATTTAGACAGAACATGCATATATTCAGTAGAAAAAAAAAAAAGAAGTGAAAAGCAAGATAGCACCACCACCAACCTCGTGAAGAACACTGTTGCCTATGGGTGTCATCATAAAGCATGTATAATGGTTCTTCATTTGGTTTCCCGGCATACGCTGATTCATTCGATCGCTGGACTGCTGGAATTAAAAATAACTTCTGAAAGGAAATTACCCGTAGATAAAAAAATGCTTTAATTAAGCCAGGTTACAAAATCATGCCAAATATGTTTTGAAGTAAGACCACTGTGACAAAATAAGTTTGAAAAAGAAATGTTAAAGGAATAACTTTAAAAAAAGATAATAGTTAAATAAAAAATGGCAAGAAATTCAGATATTCAAGCACAGAAGGAAAAGTTTAGTGATAGATGTTTCTAAAATACGGTAGAATAAATAATTTATACGAATTACTTCAGCTATAAGTATTTAAAATTGAAATAGAAGATACAAGATAACTTATTTTAACTAGTAGATCGAATTATTTTCCATATTTGTGATCTTTTAAAAATTAATATTTGTTCTGCTTAGAAAGGAAATTATACAGATTCTATGCAAACAATTTCCAATATAAATACCCAGGTTTGTGCATATGTATTTTAAATAATTCTGACTTGGGGAACAAAAAAAAAAATTCAAAACTAAAATTCAGAATAAAATATTTGTATCATTTAAGGTTAATATATTTAAGATAAATATATATCAAAAAGAAGCAAAAACAATTATAAAATTTAATGTAAAATTATCTACAGCAAAATTCTGAATAGAAATTTAAAAATCTAATCAACATTTATATAAGCTCTGTATTACAATTAATCTGACCTACTGAATTTTTATTTTCTTTCATCCCACTTTAAAAATTTGTAGAATTTAAAAGTAATACTATATAGAAACAAGTATGAAAGCTTAAGCATTATACATACAGTAAATTACTTCGAAAGTGTAGCAATTTTATGTTAAAATTATGCCCTATTTTTCTTCATTTCTGCTTAAACAAGAATTAGTAGAAGAATAGGACATTCCTAGAACTCCAGATTCTTATTAATTCATTGCATACTAGGTTTAATGATAACAATTAATCATAACAATGAACTCCATCTAGAGATCCTTGGGAACAACAAACATTCATACATTTTAGATTTTAAACAGGTTTGAAACAAGAGTAGTTTTTTTTTCCCTTGGCCTACTCTACTTGGCCATCTTCTAAAAATATGTGTACACATACAAAAATGTCCAATTTAACCACTCAACTTTTAATCTGAATTGCTCATAAGCTATGGTACTTGTTTGAATTGCCCATATATTACACAAACAGAGTATTTCAGTTCTGAGTGTTCATATATTTCCTTAAATTATTTTATTATGTTACCAAGAAACGATGTAAAAAGCAGGTGATATTTTCTCAAGTTTTAATGATCAATTATTTTACTTTTTTGTTGCTCTTGTGTACTTTTTTACTTGTCAGTTCTACATACTGATCACATGCCCAATTATCTTCTGGACATACAGAACACATGTAAAAATAGTATCACTCCATCTAGCTCTAGTCACATTTATGACTAGAGCCCAATTTTCTGACTCTAGTCATAAATATGGAATGGGTCTCACAGTAAATAAAGTGAATAAACAAAACTTTAATTTTCCTTAATATATGAGCCTTTAAGTCTTAATATATATGAAACAAAAGATATACTGCACTCTGTGCGAGACCTAACTAACTCTCAAAAATACACCCAACTGATCAAATTTAAGGGTATTACTGCATAAGAGATAATAGAGCAACTGATAAGGAAATGATATTCCTTTGAACTTACTGTACAAGAAAAAGATCCCTTAATGAGGGTACCCAAGATATATATAAGCATAGAAATCATACGTATAGGACAAATTTCCTATGAGCAGATTTGTACTGTTGCCAATGAGGGCCTTTATAGCTCAACCTTAGCTAATGCTTTCATGCTATCACAATGATGATCATTCAATATTGTCCTGGATACTTCGTTAGGGAAAGAGTAACTCCGACGTAGTTACAAGGGAATGATTATATTATTAAGCAGTTGTAGCTTCTTTCAGGAAGAATTATTTGTGATTATCTAATACAGACACTCTTCTAGTTTCGAATTACATCACATAAGATCAAACCTTCAAGACAAGAAAAATGCTTTAAAATTTCGAATAAATTCTAACACTCAAAATTTCATTAGTTGTAGACATTTAATGTTGCAATAATGTATTTTTAAATTAAAATACGAAAAGTAATCATTAAAAAAAATCCCTTTACCTTGCTGTTCCAAATATGAGTTAAACAGCTAAGGAGCCTTATTGACAGAATCAGATTTTGAAATTAAAAAAATATTGGCAGTGACCTCTATTTAATCTTGCATATATGGAATCTCTAAATAAAATGTAAGCATGTAATTCTCCATATTTAATGAAATGTCACATTTCAATTTAAATATATTTATTGAAAGTCTTCAAAGTTAACAACTAGCTTTAAATAACACCTTCTATTTTCAAGCTCAACATTCTTTATCATAAACTGAGCATAATTATTACAAGCAGACTTTATTATGCAAGAATATCAACAACTGCAATTTCGTCTTGTCTCAAAATAACTGCTCATTTGCCAGCACACTCAAAATACAGTTGTGTCTTCCACGATTCTTCTAAAAACTGGCATCGTATTTTTATAAAAGGTAACTCTAGAGTAACCTTTAAGCTTTCTTATTTCTTTTACCTATCAAGTAAAACTCTAGGTACATTAAAAAAAATAGGGATATTGCAATCAGATTAGTATCCTATAGATTTATTAAAGATGCTTGAAATTAAAGAACTGTAAATCTCTAAAGGTTTCTCCTAGTCATTACTAAACATAAATATTCTAGTTTATATCAAAACATATGTAAAAATTCAATTAACTATGTATCAATATACAAAAAAAAATTAATCATATATTAATATATAAAATAAAATACAATTATCATACTGAAAGATGCATTAAAATGTTATTTTATAATAAATATTTTTGTTTTGATCATTTGTTTCATTATTCAAGTTGAACTCACTTAAAATTTGAAAATAGATCTCAAAACATGGAACATACTAAGCTTCATACAAATAAGAAGCTTCACCCGTTTCATAAATTTCTCATAATATAAATTATTTTTGTTTTGAAAAAATGCTTATATTATCCAAATCCTGACAAGTCCATTAAATGATCAAAATTTATTAAAAGTATAAAGAATAAATTTAAATTAAAAATTCTGAAGTGGAAATTTTATTAGTCTCTTTCTTATCTTTCTATAGAAGGAAAAAGAAGATGGCAGATTCTGACATCATAAACACAGAATCAATAAAATAATTTTTATAATGCAAGAAACAGTGTACTCTTTCAAATGCAATACTTTTCATTCTTGCCAACAAGTAACAATCGGTACATAAAAGCTTCGTATTCAACATGAATTATATTAGAGGAGGTAAAAGAAATGTGCACAAATAAATGTCCAATTGGATACAAAATCTTTTTGAATGTGTTTTAGATACAACCAAATTCTATGAAATTTTGACACTACAGATCTACTATAGAAAATCTTAATATAGTAAATAAATGATACATGAAAACATTTTTTATGAATTTAAAATATTGAAAAAGCTTTCTGTACATCTAGTTCTTACATGTTATAAAGTTAAATACTTAGTTCATTTTTTTAACATCATAAAAGAAATGTATTAAGCAGGAATTAATTGATTCAAAAATCCTTATCATTCAGTTGTATTAAAAGAATTTCATACATTTGTAATAATTTTTAGTAGTACATACATATAATATATGCATATATACTTTAAAATTTTAAAATCCTTTTAAAATATTTACAATACCTCACATTGCAGCAACAAAGTATTAAAAGTTTTTATAAGTGAATCTTACCTTTTACTAGTGTGGTAAAAAATAATTACCAACTTTTTAGTCTTTAATTCAAAACACAGTAATATACATATAAAGAAATCTTAAAATACTTTTTTTTTCTTAAAAGCATTATTAAGTGGTAGTGTTACTACACAGTGTCATAACTAGGGAGGTGTATTCTCACATAGCTCGCCTGGAAATTATATTTCTAAATTATTCTGCCTTTCTACTGGCAGGTTTAATTATTAAATTTTACCTAACTTAAACCATGGGTATCTCTCTCTGATCACATGCTTGAGCATTCAAACTTACAGATTTCTTAAATGTGTCTATATTAACTTACATAAATTAGTTTACAGTGGGAATAGAGCAAGTCACTGTACTTGTTTTTTCATGTATATGTGTTAGTAGAAATAGATAAGGATGCAAATAATAAAATTACTTGACTGTCATATTTCGAAGATTTTATTAACAGACACAATGCTTGGATAACCCAGTCAATTTGTTACACTGGTTTTTGTTATTTCTGAAAGCAATTTTATACTTTTGTATTGATATAATGAAATGATTTGTAATGTTAAATCCTTATGTACCTTGTACTATTTCATTTAGTATTTTTTTAATGTACTAATTGAATTCCACACAATTTCATATACATTTTTTTAGGTGTTTATAATTTTCTGTAACATGTTTAGTTAGAAAAAGCATCAGAATATAAGATAAGCAAGAGGACATCCAAGTATATAGCTGAAGATCTGCTCTAAAAATACTATTCTGATAAAAGGGAGTCAAAGGCCAATGCAATAAAAGGCTACAAGTGATTTCCCAAACCCTAAAATTGTATCAAATGCAAAAAGTTTCATTTTGCTAATTATTAATTTCTTTATACTTTCTATATGGAATAAAATTCTATAATACTTTGATTGAACACAGTAAAAAGATTTGCCAACAGATTGTGGGACAAAATTAATTACTAGATTATGTAGAATATTAAAAAGATTTCAAGACACTGGTTTTGAACAAAATTTCCAGGAAATACTAAATTTGAATGAAGAAATGGAAAGAAGGAATTTCTTAATAAATGAAAGAAAAGAGTCAAAATAATAGAAATAGGCAAAAAACGAGATAAAAGAATTGCGATTTCCGGAAAGTTACTTATAATACAAACAGACAGTATTCTCGACAATCTATTGTTGCAAATAGATTAGTATTAGCAAAAATGAAGACTATTAGTGACGAGTTTAATTTCCCTAAGGTCTATCGGCGATGCAAGTATTGCCGATTTAGAGAAATAAAAATTGCCATATTTAATAGCGAGATACATAACCGACGATTTTTAAAAAAAGTATGAATTTATATGCGAAATCGAAAATTGAAGCAACATTTCTTATAAAACACAAAAACTGCATTTAATTTTAATAGTCTATAAGCTCTTCATGATTTTGATTTAACTGAGCCTTGCCCAAATACCGATGTTAGTTGTTGAATATTTGCAATTCTTTCCATTTCTACTATTTCATAAGAGAGAAGTTTCAGTACATTAAAAGTAATGAAAAATTTAAAATCCACTACTGAACAAGAACGATTATTCTATCTTTATTATTTCAAAACAATACAATATAAATAAATACTAAATATGATTATGCAACTCGTAAAAGAAAGGTGTTGAAGTGAAAGTGCAATTACAATAAACTTTATTGTAGTGTAATTATTTTATTCTCTCTTCAAACCTCATTAATTATGGAAACTAAATGCAAATTCTGGTTCGGGGCTCAAGAATAAATAGTTACGACACTGTTACTTCAAAGACAAAATTTAATCAATTAATTGATAACTTTTAAATATATTAAAATAGTGAATTGTCATCAGAAATACATCATTGTATTTTTGCAACTGTTGAATAATGATCAACCATCATCAATAAATAAATGTTCAAGAAACAAATGAAAAGTCAATTACAAAATTTCATCTTCACAAGGACGACACTTTTTTAGTTAACCCTTTCTAGGGCCGTGGAAAGTATGCTTCCCACCAAATTTATCAATCTTTGTATGAAATTATGTAGGTTGGCATAAGTTCGAATAAATTTTTAGTAAGTCAGAAACTTAGATGCTTCAGCTCTTTATCCCAGACAAAATGATGCGTTTTGATTTGTTACTTAATTATTAATTAATCAAATAAAATTTATCTAATAAGCTAAATGAATCCTTTTTCTTATTCTAATTTCAAGCCTAAAAATATTTTAACATAATACGACTAGAAAAAAAATGGCCCTTTAAAGGGTTAAATAAAACTAATATTTTTCTTTATAAAGCTGAAGTAAGGATTATACATTACATAAAACAAGTTACTGCTGTATTTATTAACACATATTTCTTTTTCAACAATTTTTAAATTTCCTTAGGTAATATGTTAACTTACTAATATTTATAAAATAATTATTTAAAATATAACATCAGTAAAAATTACATAATATACAAGAAATTTTCATTTTTAAAAATTGCAAAACAGAAATCAATTCAATAAAGCTGTCTTAGTATCTATAAATTTTACAAAATGTTTCATTATAATTCATAAACATTTAATATAATCACATTATTAAGAACCTATATTTATCACTTTCTATTCGTATTCACTCAATATAATCTGATTATAACATTAACACTCTGAGCGAGACAGGTATTTAAAAATTGCATGTATGCCCATTCAAAATAACATAGGCCTGTAGGTATACATAACATTTGGATTCAAATGTTAAAGCCATATAAACAGCACAATTTTATGCACTTAATACCTATAAAAAATATTTAAAGAAATAAAAGAACATTCATAAAATATTTAAGATTAATTAAAATCACTTACCTCTTTGGCTATGGGCTCCTCCAGTAGTTTTAGAGCCACCTGGACAAAAATCAGATTGTTGCAGTATGTATTCATTCATTACACGCCGTCCAAGACTAGCAGTTGCTGGTTTAGGTAAGGTTCCAGCACCACCTTGCCACCGAGATGAAGCGAAATATAGAGGAGGAGTCCCTGGACTAAGCACATGGGATGCTTTTGCTTCTAATGTAGCTGCATGCTCTGTTGGTTTACATGTTTCCGCGCATAAATCTTCTGAGCAAACAGAATCTTCAGGCATTAACATAGCTTCAACATCTAAATTCAGGTTCTCCAATATTTGTGCATGTCTTTGTTGCACTTTTTCAACCTCATCCAAGACCACTTTGGATGAATAAGCTGATGAACGATCACAGTCTCGTGATCGTGCTATTTGTGGCCATCGAGGCATTCCAGCAAAACCCTTTACACTTCCTGAATAACAAGAAGAGTCTTCATGCGATTGCTCCGGTATTTCTTCATATATATTTGGTTCTGAGCTCCGTCTTTTATGACATTGCTCACTATCTTTTTGTACAATATTTGCAGTCCCTTCTCCAGCCGAAACAACTTCTTTTCGAGCATAGTTTGTTCGTGGAGACATGCGAAGACCATTTGTGATCAATGAATTAGATCGCCGATAAACTGGAGTTGCAAATGTCTTCTTTTTCTTCTTTTTTTTCTGAAAAGTTGTAACCTTTTCAGGAATATCACATGTACTTACATCTGGTTCAATAGCCAACAATGGATTATCAAAACCATGTCCTTTCTCATAAGGGTTTTCAACTTTATTCAAATTATTTTTTTCTGTCTCAACAGCAGCACCTTTTTTTAATTCACTATAATAATAGGGGACCTTACAGGCCATGTCACTGTTATCATCATGATACATGCCAAATCTTCATTCTTTAGAAAACTCCTTTAAAAGTAAGAATGGCTAAATTCATTAAAATTAACTACTTTTCTTTTGACGTACAAAGGCATCTTTACTTCAGCATCCATTACAATTATTTCAAACCTAAAATTAAAAATACATGTTATTGCCACATCTTATACAATCGCACATAAAGACATGCAATTCTACATAAATCATTTTCATATGAAAAGAAAGTAATTACAACAGATCTGCTTACATAATAGATACATAATAAATTCCATCCAATACAATAGCTAGATATGAACGACATAATATTTTAAAACTACTAAATCGTGTTTGAGCGCAACAAAAATAAATATCACATGAAATACAACTAATTTAACAAAACAAAAAAATA
This sequence comes from Argiope aurantia, assembly GCA_026543865.1. NCBI lineage: Eukaryota > Metazoa > Arthropoda > Arachnida > Araneae > Araneidae > Argiope > Argiope aurantia. Next base: position 287,531 of record JAPMOR010038824.1, on the reverse strand, counting down.
ATCAACTAGGATTATTATATGCTCTATTTTAAATTCAATTAAGAAAGGGATAAATTTATATTCCTCTCCTATGCAACCGTATGTTTGCAGCAAGAGTATCCTACTCAGATAGGCTAAATAAACAAAGCCTAAACTTATGGAGAAAATAAAATAAACAAAAAAAAACTTTAATATTCATAAAAATGTAACCGAAGAAAACATAGCTTCAAAAAAGTAAAATGTAATATAAGCAATGCAAATAATGCAGAAGTTAATGTTTTCTTCCAAACACTTAGTATCTTGTCTCTAGTACAATCATTCTATTTTCAGGAGGTATTGTATTTGTAGCTGCTATTAGTAGGAAAAATAGTGTTTTTGTAATACAATTATTAATCTGTCCATTGCTAATAGTGTGGTATGTTATAAATAATCATATAAAAAAGTTAATCTTGAAATCAGTCATTTTTAATTGTAAGAAAGTTAAAAATTTTGTTTCAGACATAAAATGAATATACATTTTCAAATATGGCCACTTTTTACATTTTAAATTGTACACAATATATAAAACTTAAAAATGTTTTCTAAAAATATAAGATCTGAAAATCTAAGCCATCCCTATATCTAATATAACCTTAGAAAATCAAAGAAATATTTTTTTAAGTCAAAGAAATAATTAAAAAGATTCGGATTTCTACAAATATATATAATACCAATTAATACATCTATCTATAATTATATAAAGTACAATGTGTGTGTGTTTTGGCGCTCTACAGGCCAGATCGTTCGACCTACAGGTACCAAATTTGGCACATGCATACCTTGGAGGTCGGGAATGTGCACCTGGCGTCCCTTTTAAAATTTTTAATTAGAATTTTAATTATTAATTAAAAGCTAACTTCCCCCCCCAAAAAAAAATCTTCTCATTTTCCTCACTTCCAAATCAATAAGGCTTCAGTTTTTTTTCCCCACCCTAATAAGGCTAGGCTTAGCATTTTTCGGCCGATTATTTCAAACGATTCAGTTTATTTTCATAATGTTTGACGCAGTTAAAATTAAACATTGTTAATTAATCAATCTTTCAGATTCATAATGAAGTACTTTTGAATTTAAAAACAGAATAAAGGAAATTAAAAATTTGTAATCTTCATAGCGTTACCCCAACTGGTGTAGAAAAATTCATGCATTTGTGTTACCATTACTGGCGTTGAAAATTCACGCATGCGCATTGTGTTCCGATTGTTGACAACTATTATCAACGGATGCGGACTTGATTTAAATTATTTTTAGGTTAGTTGTATGCTTTTGTAATTAAATTGTATTTATGTTAGTTATATATTTTTTGTATATGCTTATAGTTTTAAGTAGTATTTTTTAACCTGTTTTCAATCGATTATTTTAAACGATTCGTTTTATTTTCTTAGTGTTTGATGCATTTAAAATTAAACATTGTTAATTAATCGATCTGCTCATGATGAATCCAAGAAAGTTTTGTTGACAAATTCTTGAGATATTACATAAATTAAGAAAGCTATTCTTTAGTGCCCATAAAGTTAAAACACTCAGTGACTGTTTTCAGTAATCGTATTATTAAAAAAAAATGCTTTGTTTCAGTAAAAAATATTATTATATTAATTGCAGATTAATCCTTTCCACTTTAATTTAAAGCATAAACATCTATGGGAGCTAACAGAAAATTAGAGAGATACATATGTTACGACTGAAGGCCTTTATACTATTATGAGTGAATTATCTGACTATCAAAATTGAAGATTTAAAATATTTTGATGAAGAGGTTATTAAAGTAGGAATTGCATAAAATATTTAATTATTAAAATTTTAACAAACATTAAGATTGGCGAACTGTCTGGTCGACAAAGGCGGCTAGTTTGTAATAATTCATCGAGTTTCTGTATTCCCAACTGCCAATTTCAAAGTCCTGTAAAAGATAAAATTTAACTTACTGCAAGTTTCTTCTAAAAATAAATGGGAAAAAAGAACTACCTATCTTTTTTATTATCAAGTAATTTGCAATGAACAGAAAGCACTAAACTATCATATGGGAATACAAAAATTTTTTCTGTAGGAATATTTCAAAATAAATTTACTATTAATGAATTCATTACAACATAACATGGTCGCTATTTTTCTTAAAATACATGTTCTCAGAAAACCAATTAAGTTAAAATTTATATAACTTATGCAAGTAATGGTTACCCATCAAAAAAAAAAATGTGCATGTAAAGCACTTAAATCAAGTAACATCTTGACATAAAAATTTTTTAATAATCTTTTGTTGAATGCTACTAAACCATTTTAAGTAGAAATATTTATAGATAACTCGTGTTTCTTCTGATCCAGTTCTGGAACTTACATGCCATAGAAACTATAAGAATAAAGATTTTCTTAACACACGATCCTCAAATAGGATTAATTCTGCCGTAAACAATATGAATAAAAACAATCACCTTATCCAAACACATCAACTGAAAAGCATTCTCAAGAGATAACATGCAACAGTATTACAATAGGGAATGAAACTGTAAAAAACTTTAAAATAAGATTATAAAGTCTTAAAATCTTCAATTAAAAACAAATTTAAGTCTTAATAATACAGAAGTTTACAAAGATGAAAATTCTAAAAAAATATATATATTAAATGTAACAGATTAAATTAACAAATTAATTTTGTCAGGATTCTTCATTCTTTTATTTCTAGAAAAAACGAGATTATTTTGCACTGAATTTGATTTGGCACCTACATATTCAGGGTGCATAGATAAAATTAACCTTATAAAGATAAGCATTTTACAAATACTCTCGACACATCTTTAGAGAAAAAAAGTAAGAATCAATTTTAACACAAAATTTTTCATCATTATTAAACTACAATTTCGTCAAAAAATAAATTAATCCAGGCATTTATTAAGTAAGTGTTCATTGTTTTATACAAATACAAACATAAAATGCCACTAGTAGTAACTGAATATTTTTTCTAATATTGACACTAAATTATTTAAAAATGCTTTTTTATAGAAATTTTATTTGAAAACACTTATTAAAGGATTTACATTGCATATCTTAAATTATTTAATTACACCGCAGTTAGTAGTATAAGAGGGGGGGGGGAGTTATACTGCTACTTCATTAACATTCCTCAAAGAAAAGGTTAAGAATATAAGTAATCAAATCTAGAACATAAAAATCACACTAATTTTAATAAATATGTAAATACAAATGTTTCTTTATAGAGATTTTTTTTTTTCATTCATTTATTCAATTCAATTTTCCTTCATTCATTTCTCACTAATAGCTTAGATTTTGTTACTTGTAAGAAGTTTCTGCCTAGTTTAAACAAGTACATTAGCCTTATATTCAATTTCAAAAACTCATTTTTTAAAGTGAAATTTGTTTTTTTAAGAGATCAAGAAATCAGAGTCACAACTTTCTTCAAATCTTTGGTAACTATTTCTTTCACCTAAGGAATAGGCTTTATTTTGAATCGATTAATGTTGTTAACATGTTAATCTCTGCCAAAATCCACTTGGTAAATACTGCTAAACTGCTTTATGTAGTCAGACTACATGTTGCATAACATTTTTCATTCAAATATCCTACTCCAATACTTTTTATTAATACTGAATCCTCTTTCAACTGATGCTTGTTCACTAGAAAGAGTAAGAATAATTTTCACAACAGTTTGCATTTATGGTCTTCAAATAAAAGAGAAAAAATTCAACCAATTACATTTTCCTGACATTAAAATTCTCAAAATCAAGCAGATGACTAAATTCCAAGAGAATAGCATCTTCATCCTATTATCCTTTCTGATGAAAGTACAATATAGGATGAATTTTTTTCCCACCACACTTATATGTTCTTCGCCAAAACAGCATTTCTTACCAAAGCAAAATTTGTTGAAAATCTGTTCAATATGCATTCCAATGTTTTAAAACAAGTTACTGACAAACACACTTGAAAAGCATAAAACTTTATCCAATATTATGTTTGTGGAATGCCAGTTTTTCCAAGAATTTGTCCCTTCTTATACCTACACTCACTTTATCAACTGCAGCACCAAATGTTAAAAAGATCATACTGGCATTGGCAATCTACTGAAAAAATTATTTTAATTGAAAAATTTTCTTTCAAAAAAAAATTTTTTTTTAAGTACAATTGAAGTTTTTACTAACATATATATCAGATACACAAAAACGCAAAAGTGGGTCATCACTCCGATACATTTGAAGAAATGGCTTAATACAGTCTGCAATTCAGAAGATTGCAGCAGAAAGTTTCTCTAACACTCTTTTAAATTCTATCCAATAAAAGTATTATCACTCCTCCCCTATTCACTTTGTTTCGATTGAGTTCACACACAATCCAAAAATATGTTCTTAAGAGGTTCAAATTGCAATGAATGGGTGAAAGCTTGCACTTGAGTTTTTTTTGCGATTATAATTCTATCTCTTTAAAATCTTCGTATACAAGAAAGTAAAAAGAATTATTGGCATTAATTTACTTTTGGTATGTTTTGGTAAGTGCAAAAAAATTACATTCAAATAACAATAGAGTATAACATATTTAGCTTCACTTTTATTTTTAGAAGCCTTGAATCATTCAGTATGCTCACACTTGAAAGTCCACAGTGAATTAAATAAACATTTTCCAACATATTCTTAAAATGTTCTAAGCTTTTATGCGACTATTATTTGAAATAAAAATATGTAAATAATTCACTAATGCAATTCACTAAATGATGTAAAAATGTAATTAGCAAATACTCTACAAACAAGTAATTATGTGCAGATAAGTAAGCATGTACTGAAGTTACTCTTAAAAACTAACTCAAATGGATTAAAATTATTCCTAAACAGAAAAGACCCCCCCCCCTTATCTAAACAAGCAAAAAGAGGTGAAAGAAAAGTCAAGTAAATGAACTGGATACATTTTTCATATACCATCAGTATTTCCCTAAACTCTGATAAAACTACTCCACTGACCTCTGGATTCACACAATGCAAAGAAAATGGAGTCGAATAATCAGGCATACCTAATGCAATTCTATAGCACAGTAAAAAATTGTCAGAAAGCAAAACAATAAACACCTAGATAAAAAAAAAAAAGTAATCACTTTTAAAACCCTTGTATAAAAACTAGAAAAAGTAAGCATTTAAGTATTTTTAATGACACTATGCACCCCAATAAAAAAACTTTTCTCTTTGGTCTGACTTTGGCCAAGTGTAAGGATTTAATGGCAGAGGAGGCAATATTTTAAATGAAATATATAGAAAGCAATAAGATCATTAACCAGTCAACTACCAAAAGTCCTGAAAGTAAAAAAAAAAAAAAAAAAAAAAAATTAGCATCTAACACATCCACATCTTCAATATAAATAAGATTTAGATATCAATTAACTGTTCAATTCAATAGAACCATATATTTGAAGTTTCTTTTCCTTGATAGGAATTCTTCAGAAAAAAATGCTGTTAGATTGAGATTTATATACTTTAATTGGTTTTGACATACATTTTGAAAGGCTTTATAAAATTATTAGCTTTTTCTGTTGCCCCAGTTAAACATATCAGGATGAAGATACTACTATACTTGGTTCAGAAAATACTATTGGATTATTCTATTATTAGAATAACTACTATTAAAAAATACCATTATATTTGGATAAAAGTCTTATTCATCAACAAAACTATTAAAAAGTTTACTACAGCTGTTTTAGTTTTCTTTCATTGCAATTTCCTCAAACTACATACCAAATAAAATTTTGGAAATTAATGAATACGAGTAAGATAAAAAAAAAAGTAGCTGAGAATTTAATTATAAACTTTCTGTAAAAGAAAAAAAAATGTTTCATTTACATTTCGTTGAAAACTTTGGCACAAAAGTTGTCACTTAAATAAAATAATTAACATAAGTATGAAGAAAACCCTCAATACAAGTTAAAGAATGAAAAATATGCTTGATTAAATAAATTGTGTAAGTAGTTCCATGAATTTAGCAAACTTTTAAATTTGGTATTAATATAAAGTTTAGAAACTATACTGTCATGTTGTAAAAACTGCAGAAATTATTTTTCAAAAATATTGTAAAGAGTCCTCAATAACACTACAAAGGTATTTCTTGTAACAGTAATTAAAGTTTATTTTATAATACAAATTTTGAGCATTAAATTTATAATTACATATACAAAAAAAAACTTAATGTGTCACTATAAGGGAACCTGCATTAAAAAAATTAGTCACACACATGACAATAGGGAATTTTATCTCTGTTAAAAACAAACAGATGAAAAAATTTTCAAGAATAAGATTTAGCATAAGATATACAATACTACAGACAGAAGTTCATCAACATCAAATTTTAATTAAGCTAAAGTAGAAATTCCTAACTGCTTTAACTGGACTTTTCTATAAAGGCAAACTAAAAAAATTACATCATTTTTTTATTGAAATGTCACTATGAAAAGCTATTTACATAAAATTTCCCCCTATTAAAACAAAAAAAAATTCATACAACTTTTAAAGCTTTTATTTTTATTTAAAAAAATAGCAGCAAAACTGCAGATTTATTCAATCCATAAAGAAATTGCACTTCAATATTTAGATCTCTAAAAATTACATTCTCAGATTACCTAAACAATGTCAAAGAAAACAAATGAATGCAAGATTTTGTCTTTTATACATAAATCGAAATCAGTCAATATATATATTTATATTTAAGTTAGACTGAAATATTCTAATAGTGCAACTTTCCCTTGTGGTTTCAATTAAATATCTTGAAATTTGCTTTAAAAAGAAAGATACAAAGTATGATTTCTGAAAAAATACACAGGATACATCATAAACATTTATCGTAAAATGAAACGATAACATTTTTTTTTAATTCTGTACAAATTTTATGGCTAATTAAAATAGAATTTCAAGCTTCTTAAACTTAATGTGATATTTAAATACAAAAATATGCCGCCCATCAATCAACAGATATTCAATTATATGGAGATTGATTTTTAAAAATACTCTCTGCTACTCGTATATTTACAGAATTCTTTGGCACATATCACAAAAATAAAATCTTAGTACAAAATGTAAAACTAATTTTTTTTTCAAACAACCAACAACATGCCACCCGATGATAAGTAATTATCTATTTAAAAAGAAATCTCATTACCTGCACTTTAAAGTACAGTTCAGTAAAAATTATTCGATTAGTATATAAACAAACAACACAAATTTTCCTACACTAAGAAATATTTATTGTTCACCTGATTAGTAGCATTAAAATATCTGATCATTGAGGTTTTGAAAATTAACCAACTTTTTCACCTATTTACAATTACTTCAGATTTCCCAAACAATACAAACTAAACAAAAAATTACAGTATTTAACTCTGGCTCACCTAGAATCTTAGCATAAAATATTAGTTGACAGCAAAATACGACAACACCCAAGAAAGTAAAAATTACCTTCCGTGAAGAAAGTTCAGTAGGAAGTCACCCAAGTTCAGACAGACAGCATTCACACTAACAACAAACCTTCATTAACATCATCTGAAAAGATTGATAACCGACTAATTTTCTTCGCGATGATCTTCGAAAAATGTTTCACGATAACTAATTATACACAACTTATGTTTTTAGGAAGTAGGAAGTCTTTGTGAAAACTGCTAAAGCTATTGTTATTGGCTATACTCACTTAACTGGCCAATAAAGGGCGATGTTGTATCTGCTTAGGATTCCAAACTCTTCCGGAAGAAGCAGGTGCGGATTGCATATTTTGATTCACGCTAATTAAAAAAAACATTTAAAAAAATTTTAACCCAAAATTTATCCAATTTTTTACTTTAATTTGATAATCAATCACTCATAACTATATAAATATTCACTTTTATTTGAATAATTCAGGTTTAGATTTCATTGTGCAATTCAGCAAAATACAATGTTTGAAATTTGTTTAAGTCTAAAATTTTTTCAAAATTGATTTAAAACATGTGAAATATTATTACACCTTTGATGCTTCTTTGATTCACAGTACTCAAATTTTTTTTAAAGTAAGCAATAAAAATTTCAGACATGCAGAATTTATGTGTTCTTTAAGAGTATTCAGCCTAAGCAAAATCAGCATCCATAAATAACTTATTGGCATTTATCAGTCAGACATGAAAGAAGATGCGAAATTTCTTTCTTTCAAATATTTTCGAATCAAGACTTTATATGTGGATCCAAAACTCTCAAGACAAAATTACATCAACGGTGGAAAGAGAACTGAATGAGAAAAGAGCTAACACACTAGAGCTTATTCACGAGCTAATAAATATTTCATAAATCGTTATTTTGTAATCAATGTCAGAAAAAAAATCAAAGTACCATTGACTACGGTAAGAAATATGTGATTCAATTATCGATATAAGATTCATGTTTTGTTTTGTTTTTTTTATTACAGCGTTTGAATTAGGGTAGAAATAACTTTCGATTCAATTGGTCCAATCCTGTTGAATCTCAAAAATAGTAATCCTTTAATGCTGATGGCTTTTCCGAAATAGAGATCCAAGTCCCAGGGAAAGACCTCCAAAATCCCAAATAGTTGTGAAGGTACCCATTCATCACAACTGAACAAGGGGATAACAGAAGCTCTTCCAGCTGATGGTTTCACTTTGGGTTCTGCTGTCGCTTTCATAAGACAGCAAGATATCTTTCACGCTCAAGCATCTCCTCCGATAGATAATAGGCGACGGCTCAAGCCCAGTGGTTTAGCTTAGGTAAACAACACTGGGGACATGATAAGATTTTGTTGTAATTATTGATTTGGCTATGGTAAATATGGCAGCCGGACATGGAATTATTTTTCGCCGCCCTCGTAATATTTAACTAACATAACTCCCTCGTCATACTTTAAAAACTAGAATAACCAGATTAATATTTCATTTTCATAACGTCCCCTAAGACTGAGGATTGGGAATACATACTTCCTTGTTCCCATGTCACTATGGCGCAGCTTGGCCAAAAATGGCTCTTGCGCCAAAAAAATCCAACCAACCAACCCCATGTCACTAAGATATTGCTTAAGCCTGCATACAAATAATGGTAAATGCAGAAATCTTCCGATAGAGAAGGGGGTAAGTAGCAATTTTCTGCAGCTTCAAAATAACACGCAATAATTAATTCCGTACTTAAATAAATATAATTAAATATTTAGTAGCTAATTCATCTATAGTAACTAATTATTTCCTATAAGTAACAATTTGTGCAGTATCAGGGTAATAGGAATTGCATGATCAAACGATGAACAATAATAGAAAATAAAGAATAAATAACATAGTCTCAAATGAAATGTATCAAACTGTTACTGGACACAAATTCTCAAATCATTATTTAAATCTTAACAAAATATAGTAATATGCAAACCAAGTGAAATTATAATTATTAAACTTAACTATTTAACCATTTTTACTCTAATTATATTAAACTTATATTAATTAAATGAAAATAATTGATTTAATTTTATAAAATGAAATCAATTAAATAAAATGTTAAAGAACTTTTCAAAATCAAATTTAGATGGTTTATCAAAATATAATAACACAATTACTGTAATATTTTTGATGAAATAAATTGATACTTATTTAAAATATAGTCGTTACATCTTAGTAAAAATTTAAAAATTTTTATCAAATTTTCATGATTAAAAGCATTTTATAGAATATTTCTTCTCGTAAATTTTTATATGTAAATATTTTTTAACTAATAATTTGTATTTTTTCAGTTCCTCAAACTAAAACGACTATAAGTTCATTTAAAAATAAAAATTATAGTAAAAGACGTCAAGAAATATTCATATGCAACAAATTCATGCAAATCTCTATAACACTCCTATTGTTTAAAAAGGTTCTCCATATGTTTGACACATATTAAAAGGTAACATTAAAAACAGTTTGATTTGAAAACATAAATTACTATGCACAAACTAAATAAGAAAATACAAAAATAGTTTCATTTAAAATTTCAAAACATGAATGTTCAATAAACTTATTAATTATTGACTTATTAATAGTTAACGATAAACATTAATTAAAAAGTCAGTTATGACCCCCGAATACATATAACACTTCTGTCAAATTACGATGGCAGCGCCCGTAATCAATATTGAAATAACATTTCATGCCGTATTCAGTTTATTATCATATCTAACTTCCTCGAAATCAGGTGTAATAATAATCTCGATGCCTTAAAAGTTGAATTCATACTTTTTTTCATTAAGAAAATCAATGTTATTTTTTAATGCCATATCAAATTAGATTCAAATGGTATTTTGAAATCATTTCGTACATACCAAATGCTTAGATAGTGTTCCCTGTTAGCACAAAATGCCCAAAAATATTGTTAAGATATCTTCACGATATTTTCCGGCATTCTGAATATCAAAAAATATTGTGGAGATGCGTACAATATTTGTAGGTAGATTTTGAACTGTCAGACTATAAAAGAAGTTAAACACAACATTTCTCACAAAATAACATTTCTAATCCTATGTTGTTGTTGTTGTTTTAAAAAAGGCAAATTGTTTGCTTTTAAAAAAATATTATACATTTAAAACATAATTAATGACCAAAAGACCATTTTTTAAAATTTGTATCTGTTTTCATTCATCTATCTTAACTACTTTAAAAAATATTATAAATCCAGAATTAATGACCAAAAGACCAATTGTTGAATATTTTGAATTGGGAACACTGTGATCTGAAAATAATAATAAAAATAATAAAAAAGTTTCTCAAAAAATTGCCTGAAAACATTTTCAAAATATGAAATAAGAATTAAATGAGCGTTGTTTATGATAGCTCACTTTCAATCAGTATTCACAACTTAAGGCAATTCTCAGCAGACATCCCAGTGTAAGTGCGCAGATACCCTTTAAACTCCTCATGCCAGGATTACACAGTATGTTACAAAAAGTAGTATACAACAAATTGTTGTTTTGATGCACACAATATATTGTAAACATCTCGAACAGCTGCAGCTGTATGTTGCACAGTGTGCAACAAATTTTTATAAAGTAAGCAACAAACGTTCTAATGGCTGTTAACTTTTCCAGCTAGAAGTACCAACTTTTGTGATAGTTTAGTCTTAAGAAAAATTCAGTTTGTCTTTTCACAATTTATGAGGAAATACCATACATAGACATTCAGTGACAAAAGGTAATAACATTCTCAGAAATAAATCATATATAGCTCAAACTTCTATAAATATTTTTATAAATAAACAAAATTAATCGCTCTCATTATCTGATGATAATTTGATAAAATCCATTACGGTGGACATTTAAATAATGTTCCAATAAAAACAGGTAAAATTTTCCTTTGCTCCATAATGTATGGCACATTCTTCACCAATTCTCCATTCAGGTTGTAATACATAAAAAAGGATAAAAATTGCCTCAGGCTTTGATGTTCTAAAATTTCACCGATTATATTTGAAAGAGATATTTCCTGTTCTAAGTCAAAAGTTCAGACAGCCTTTATAAGACTCAATCAGATGACAGGAATCAAAAATCAGTTTCTTCAGCAATACTTCACTGCTCATTCTTGGGAATATTGCCATTTGAATAAACTATAGTGATAATGGAATAATTTTTATTTTAGTGATTAGAAAAATAACTTTCTAAATTAGAAAGAACGTCTGAAATTTCAAATAAAAAAAGTTCAATGTCTATGATTCTCATTTATCGTGTTGCAATGGGAAAGAATTTTCTTTATAACATTTAGCCCAAAATCTTTTCTATTATACACACGCATATTAACGGAAACTGAAAATGCGCATTCAACCTTTTTCGTGAATCCTTCCCTACCGCTTATCAGCTTAAGAAGTATAGGAATGGACTGGGAAAGAAATACTCCTACACATTCTAGGATCATTAGACCCCCACAGCAATATTATAATAGTCATTTCCAAGCTTCATCACATCATTTCCAAGCTTCATGAACCAGGTGCCCGAAACTAATCATCTTCTGTATTAAGTTTAAATCTTATGAACACCCAAGGCCACCTCACTCAACGGCAGAGAGAAGTCGATTTATTTAACTCCTCAATTAAAATAACAAGATTTTATAATGATGTAGGCTGCATTTTATTTAAAAAGGAATACATCAAAGTATAGAAGACACGAAATATGACAGAACATTAAAAACAATGATATGAGTTACAAAATACAATACGAAGAGCGAAATTAATACGTTCTTAAAACTTTTGAAATTATATAAAATTATAAAAATCAATGGCTTGGAAAACTTTTAAAAATATTTTTATGGCGATTGATTCTTACTAAATCAAATATGAGTAAAGATGAAGAATTAGAGTTACGAACTCAATCTGAAAGAAAACTATAACATTCGATTAAAATATGCGGTAATGTAAATTAAACATGGCATGGCGGGCACTCCGACTTTCCCTAAAAAATGAAGAGATGTTTATCAGTGAAGCGAATCGACATACGAGCAATCGAGTCATTTTTACATCGGCTATTGTAATGGGGGTGTCATACCATAAATTAATTAAAAGACGGATAGAGCGGATTTTGCTTCGTATCTCGATATCCCATTCTGTCATCAAGATAATAAATACAATGAGAAAGAGATCTTTTCAAGTCGTTGCATGGAATGTGCATATAGAAAAATGGTGGAAGCAGCTATAGGTCTCTACTAAGTGAGTTTGTTTTCTGTAATCCTCACATGGCTAGGGATCCATGTGAGGATGCATTCGCTTGTCAGCATGAGATAAAACTTCTCAAGAAGTCGTGCTAACAGCATCTATAAAGAAATAACGCTACGGAAAAATAGAAGTTTTCTGAAGAACACACACACTCAAACAAACAAATAAACAAGCAAACAAAATCTAGATCAGTAGTCAAAATCGAACATGATGTACTTCGGCAATATTGGTAGATATTTGTTCCAAATATACTATTGCTATTGACATGACTTTCAGATTTAGACCCATTAGTATAGACAGGACGTAAGACCAAAATTGATACCAATGAGAATTTAAGAGTTGTTGAAAAATGATAGGTGTAGTATATTGTTTATCAAAAGTAGAAAAATGATTGGTGAATTTGAAAGAAAGAATATCCCAAAGAGCGAACAGTAGCCTTCTTACACAAAATGGAACTCATTGCAACTTCCAAAGCAGTACCAGCCCAATTTTTTAAAATCATAATCCTCATATTCTCCCTAACATTACCCTCCAAAAATATTTATGATTAGGTGGGGGCAGTTGAAATTAAACCTAAATAATTATGCAATAATATTAAGCCTAGTTATTATTGAATAATAACTAGGCTTAACAACTGTGACCTAATAGCTATCTAAATTATCGAACATATTAATTAAATTATTTATAATTATTAAATAATGTAGCAATTATAAAGGCAGCTGTTAAGTAAAACTTAGTTAACATGTGCAAAAACATTTAAAATTTTTAAAAAAATGTAATAACTGATAACTTAGAATTTAAATTATATGTAATTCTTACAGAGGAGCTCCCAGGAATATCAGCACAATTCAAAATTTTCAGAGACATAACTGTTCGAATTTCTCATTTAAACACTTTTTGAGTGGCTTAAAGAATTAATATATCCAGTTAATATATCCAAAGAAGAATTAATATATCCAATTAATATATCCAAGGAAGAATTAATATATCCAATATTTCTTGAACAAATTTAACAAAATTTAATGAAGAACATCTGAAAAGATTTAAATTTAAAAAAAACATTTTAATGTTACATCATTATGATTTCTTATAGATGAAACAGTCACCCTCATTTAATATACATACACAGTTATTTTTATTAATACTAAAAACTAAGGAGCCTGTTATCTATCTGACCTTTGGCCATTACATTCCAAACTATTTGACTTAATTCTGTCAAAAAACAAAAGTATGTTTTGAATGGTAGAATTGCACAATATAGCGATTATTCAGAGCTTGTATTAGCTTTAATTAATCAAAAATTAAGTGAAATTTCACTTACTTTAGTGATAACTTCTGTAAACATTATTATGCACAATACTTGTTACACTATCTTTAGAAAATTCACCTTGTCATTGAAATAATTGGTTGAGCAATTTTTCTTCAATTTTAAATTTATTTCTAGATGTAATTTGGAAGCGTATTTTTTATTGTTGAAATTTAAAGCATATCTATTCCATCCTTTCATCAAACCTATAAATCACTTCTTTTTCTTCTGATTAAAAAGATTATTTAGAGTTTACTTTTTTAATAAACAGTGTTATTTTATTATCAAACAATGTAAATGTAGTGAACGATTTTATAGTTTACGAATATTAGGTTCTCTCTAATAAGTATAAGGTAGTTTTTTTTCTGGATAAGATTACACATGAATTATGTAGGAGATTTTCATAACTGCTACGGCTACAAATATTATCAACTGAGTATTTCATAAGAAAATGACAGTTCTTATTTTAACAATTAAAGTACCTGTAACTATTAATTTATGATACATTCATTTATGCTATATGCACTGACAAAAAAAAATCTCAAAACCAAGGAAAGATTATTGTACAGTAATGAAATTTGGACAATGCATTTGTTTAGTTAACATGTTTAATTGATTTAATTTTGAAGGTCACAGGTTAATTTAAGCTCAAGAAAATACATTTAAAATGTGAAATGGTGTTGCATTAATAGCCGGTGTAGCTACCGAAATTTCGAATTCTAGTCTGCAAACGTGCATGCATTGTGTCATACAGGTGCCGAATGTCACTTTATGATATGGAGTTCCATGCTTGTTGTACTAGTTCTGTCAATACTGGGACTGTTAGTGCTGGCTGCGGATGATGCTGGAGTTGTCGTTCAATGATATCCCTTACATCCTCAATTAGAGACATATCTAGTGATCTAGCAGGCCAAGGTAACATGTCAACATTCTGTAGAACATGTTGCGTTACAACAGCAGTACGAGGGCGAGCAGTACTGGATTCATGCTTGAATCATGAATGGCAGCACTACAGGTTGAATTACCAGACTGACGTACAAATTTGCAGTCAGTGTGTTTGGGATAGCCACGAGAGTGCTCCTGCTGTCACAGGAAATTGCTATCCAGACCATGACTCCAGGTGTAGGTCCAGTGTGTCTAGGCTGCAGACAGTTTGGTTGTAGGCGTTCCTCTGGTCTTCTTCAGACCAACACACTGCCATCATTGGCACCAAGGCAGAGCCTGCTTTCATCAGAAAACACAGCAGATCTTCACTCAATTCTCCAATGAGCTCTGGCTTGACACCACTGGCGTCGAAAAGGGCAATGGCTAGGAGTCAGTGAAATGCACGCTACAGAACGCCTGGCTCGGTGCTGTTCTAGAAATAACCGATTTTTAACAGTTTGTTATTTCACTGTGATACCAAATTCAGCTCGAATTTCTGCCGCAGACGCAGTACGATGCGCCACAGCCGTACGCCGAATACGGCTGTCTTTCCTCTCAGTAGTGCCACGTGGCCTCCCGGAATCCGGTGTTTTTGAGGCATTACCATCCCTTGACCACTACTCCCAACAATCATGCTCAGTGGATACATTCTGATCAAATCTTTCAGCAATATCGCGGAAAGAAAATCCACCTTCTCGTAGTCCTATTACACGACCTCGTTATAACTCGGTAAGCTGTTGATAACGGTTTCTTCGTCTTCTTAAAGACATTCTTGACTAACATCACCTCAATACGTCAAATTTCAACGATAAATAACGCTCGCAAACTTTATAGCACGCATTTAAAGCAAACCTGATATGCGAATTCTGAGTGTCTCTACTAGTCTGTACTACCACTTATGTGCGAGGCACGAAATTCGAATAGATGTCATCTTTCAGATGTATAAACACGCCCGCCAAATTTTGTTTATCTAACACAAATCTTTCTTGGTGATGGGACTTTTTTTTTCCGCCAGTGTAACTAAATTAAATGTAATGCAATTATTGAAATAATCATTAGAGTTTCTGTCAAGAATTTTAAAACTTTAGATATTGTTTGACAACGGATTCTAAAACCCTCCGCGTTTTTGCGCATGGGTCAGGATGGGTTTAATTCGTCAAAATAGGGGTGAGAGGAAAGACGAAAGGAGGGATGTTCACATTTAACAATAAAATAAACTCGGATTACTCGCAGACTAAATTAAAATGAATAATACGGTCAAAAGCGACATGAGATTCACATACACGGGGGAAAAGTCTCCAATAGGGCGAAAATCAAGGTCAAAGAATGAAGAAGAATTCCGGAAATGCGCTCATCCTTCCGCTTCTCTCCCCTTAATGAGATAGAATCGTCGAAAACTGGCCATCTCAGAATACTGAAACGAACAATATTTTATGACTTATAAGTGCAACAAACTATTTCCTGTTATTTTAATCATATATATGGTCTGTTCATTCAGTTAACTTCCCTACTGCAACCATTACCGTCGTGAAAATGCTAGTTTCAAAATCTAGTTTTACATTTGATATTTTTAACTATGTCGAAATAAAGAATTCCTTAGCCTACTTTATTATTTAGTTTTTATCCATCTGTAAAACTTTTCCTAGCTTTGCAGCTTAGTCAACATCCAGACGTCATTTGAGACTAATACATCCCCAAGGCGGCAATATATGATACTCTGTTAAATTTATAATGTTATGTATCGTCTTTCATTTCAATAAGACCCTTCTTTTGATTAATTTGGATTTTATAGCTTCGTTTGAAGCTATTATGTCTAATTGTAAACATCTTGTTCGGTATTTGAAATGCCTCTGAGGAAGCCATTCCTTACGTTTTAACTATTTGATTTAAAACAATTTGGTTTATTTTCATCAAGTCGCTATAACATTTTTAAATACCATAAAGGATTAAATTTCAATGGATTTGCTATATGAAGGATGATTATATAAAAACTGACGATATACGACCACTTATCGAACATACCGTTCAAGGGGACGGAATAAAATTTTAAAAGCTATTATTATACTTTATATTCTCTGAGTGATGTAAAAAAACGATAGTCTAGCTCCCACGGTTACAGTGCGAAAATTTTGAAATTTTCAAATGCCAAAGCTAACCTTTTTTCCCCCCTCATGGAAACGTGATTCTCACAGCAAAACACTTAAAATGTGGTTAGAATGGTAGTTTTAGCCCGAAAAATGGCGGTGTTAAAAAAAAAATGAAAAGGCAAACATATCATTCAACAGAATACAAATTACTCGTTCACTGACATCACTGTCTGGGCCTTGCCTAATGAATCACTCTCGAAATCAGAAGATACGAAGGTATACATTTTCAAGGTTGAAATCAGTGACTTATGGAAAGAATAAGATGCTGTGATTTTAATGTTGCATCTTGATCAACATGCCTGTTAAGTGAACCAGCACTGCGAAATAAGGAAGTTCTATTAGCTGAATGGATAAAACGCTGCAGCGCATTACTGGTTTAAGTAGAAACCACCGGCTGCGATGAAATCTATATTCAAAACAAGCTGCAAAATATTAGATGCGCAAATTTGAAGTAGTTGCACATATGATCGATCTTGCCCTAGACAAATTTCCTTTCCTTCTGAGTTTGTTGAAGTAAGTAAACGAAGATCGCACGCATAGTTTCGAATTCTAAGGCCCGCAAAATTCTATGTTCTATTCTCCATATGTTTCCTTATCGGTTATAGCATGCTAAGATGCTGAAAATGAATTATCATCAATTAAGAACTGGCTTTTGCTAATAAATTCCTTATCCAGTTAGACATTAACAGCCAACCTTTATACAAATTATGCACAGACGAGGCACATTTCTCATTGGCTAGTAGCGTTAATTCTAAGAATTGTTTTTTATTACACTGGGAGATTCAAATCCCCATGATGTGGTCGCACTTCCATTACATGGACGGAAGTGGCTGCGTGGTATGAGACAACAAGCACTTTCATTCTTGGTCCTTACTTTTTTTGAAGATTCCAGCTCAAGGTTTACAAACGCATACAGTGAGGAGAGCTCGTCATGATTCATTGTTGACTAATTACGTCATTCCTAATTTAAACAGTGGGCCTTTTTGTCTGATGTTGAATGGATGCAACATGGTGCCGTCCAGCACGTAAAGTCCTCTGCCAAATATTTTTAGCGCACCACTTTGGTGACAAAAGTATCTACTATTTTATTTTCCAGTGATCCTCAAGCTCACTCAGTCACACTTTAATGGATTTCTGGCTTTGGATACCTGAAATCTAAAGCGTATGAGTAGTATTATTTGAAAGATGTTTTCCAATGCGAGATTCACAGATTCGTCTGAAAGTGGCACGTGCTGTAGTACTATGCACCACCTGCCGTATGTAAAGAGTCATTGTGTAAGAAAATAGATACAATGAACATTTATAGAACATAAAAATTTTCTTAACTAATATTTCTTTGTCTTTTACTTGTTGCTTTTCTTCGCTTCTGTCTATTACCGCTATTTTTCGAGCTAAAAATAGAGTTTTAACACCATTTACAGTTTTCTTTTAATTTTAGGATTATGTTTCCGTGAGGGAAAAAAATAGGTGTTGTCGTTTGAAAATTTTGTCACTGTAATCGTAACTGTGAGAGCTGGAAATTTTTTTTCACATTATTCGTGAACATATTCCGCATAATACCTGAATTCAATTTTTTTCTCTTTTCCCTCGAATGGTATGATCGTTAGGAAATCAGATATCAGCAAACCTTTTTTTGATAATGACCCAGTATTTCTTCTAAAATTTTGTATTTAAAACTCTCATGCTGCTTTAACAAATCTATGTAACTTGTTTTGGATAGAGAGTACTTTATGATTAACGTCATCAAGATGCGATTTCCATGTCTTCTTTCTTCAAGAGTCAATCAGAAATATTTCAATGACTAGGCATTTTTTAAGAACATTATCGTTAATCTTGGTTCAAGGAATATGCATGAATTTCTTATAAGAGAAAACAATGAAACAGAGTTTTTTTGGATTAAGCTTGAATTTATTTATCCAATTTACACAAATCTTGTTGGGATCTAACTTTTCTGTAAATGTAAGAAACAGCTTCAAATATCATTATCAAGATATCACCCGCGAAAATTGTATATTTGCAGGCAGTTTCAGTTTCCTCCGCTATTTGTCTTAACAGCCTATCAGTGATAGCAATCGATCTCAAGTAAATCCCCTTTCACATAGTTGCATTCTATATTATTCCTTTTATATGGATATTTTTATCATGTAAGAAATCTATTACAATAACAATCATGAAATATCTTCCAAACGTTTAATGACGTGTGTCCTTAATGCTACCGAAGGCATTAGAGATGTCTAACGACAGCGCTGCCGGAATTTTTGTTATTAGCTTTAGTATCTATAAAAAAGTTATTGAATTTATCATGAACTGTTAATATGTTCTTAAATTTCCTAAAACCATACTGATTTGCATGTAGTTTGACTTTAGAATTTTATTTGTGAAGAAATCTTTTTAAAATTATTCTATCAAGGGTCTGTCCCCACGTGAGGAAAAGACAAATAAGCCTATTAAATAAAGAATCAGTTAAATCTTTCTTATCTTTTGTAATAAGAGATACATTCGCTACTTTTTAGATATTAGGGAAAATTCTGTTTTTCGAGCAGCTGTAGAAAACCAACATAAAATAGTCAAGATTTGCAAAAAATAACTCTTTAAGGCTGGCGGTACATTGATGTTCAGGTGACACGATGAAGACAGCAGTTTCTGTGACCTGCATTTTCTCCAACGATTCTCCTTACTAATGACAAGAGATGCTGTACAAATTGTCTTTAAGAGCAGTTTCTGTGCGAGCGCTGGATAGTAATTTGGCCAGTACTGAATAGCAATTTATAGTATCTCCGTAAGAAAATTGTGAGTACTAGAAACTACACTTCCATCGCTGCATCGACTGTGCTTCAATACCCGACACTTGTGATTACAGCATTGAAACTGTGTAACATGATTTTATTCATGCAGCTTGTTCGCCAGAATTTTTAAAAGAAATCAAAGTAAAACATACTGAATCGGTGCTCATAGATACTTACCATTTTCTAGCTATATATAATTATGCTATTTTATTAAAGCATTTAGAAGTAGGGTGAGATTTTTTGCTTTTTTTTATCTGTGGATAAACGACGTTTCATTTTGGCCATATAAATGTATAATAACTCGTAAAACGTGGCCCATCGAAAAAAAAAATAATAATAAGTAGTAGTAGTTGGCATTTTATTTATTTCCTTTCCACGGTTTTTTTATTATTATTATTAATGGCTTATTGCTACGAATGACGAATCGCTGAATTCGGGATCGTATTTTTCCACAGAATCCTGGAATTCGCCATCTTCTTTATCGGATAGTACTATGATCTATTAATTTCTGAAAATGTTGTCTTTTCTTCTCGTAATAACACATATTTCTTTGGAAAAAAATGGTAACGTTCGTGTTTCAAATCGTGTACCTTTCATCTGATCTTCTCAATATTTTGATTTAAGAGGTCACGTGAAGCACAAAGGCTTCATCTTCAAAAATACTTTTAACAGCTCTGACAAAAAATGATTTAATCAAAATTTTAATTATTTTATATATATAATGAGTCAGTTTTCCCCCCTTGGCTCAGTAGGCTAAAATAATTTTTTCGTGTGTGTTGCAACGTTTAATGTGTTAATTCAAATGTTTTTAATTTGATTAATCATTCATTCGAATTCTTCTCAATTGAATTATTTTGTTAGGTTAGAATTTTTTTAATTAAAAAATTTTCCCCTTGAAATTTCTATAAATTTTATTCTTGTTAAAATATTAGTTCGAATTTCTTTTACTTACTTTGAAATCGAAACTAAAAATAGAGCAATATTTCGTAACATGTTTGCATGCTTGAATTGTTTAATTTAGTAAGATGCATCTGCACTTTCTATTCTTACTGGCAATAAATGAATACTTTTTCAAGGCCTTTAATTTATTCAAGGATATGTACATTATACTATGCATTCACTTAAAAATGCAATTTCTCATTTTCAAAAAAAAAAAAAAAATCTAATACTTGTTATACGTCAATTATGTTGCTTTCTTTGAAGTTACATTGAAATTTGTTGGATTCAACGCATTGTATTTTACTTCTATATTAAAATTATTTTTAACTGGAGTTTCTTTTTTCGTATGAATTCTATATAAACAAAATGTTAACCTTTCGCACTCGAAAAGAGTAATGCGATGCACGATTATTCTCTGAATGCAAGGGCTCATTTTAAAGCTTTAAGATGATAGAATTTTATAATTTTTTTATGAAAACTTAATTCGCAAGTTCTTCTTATAAATCTGAAGATCTTAATTATTGAAAACAAGAAACGTGAAATGAAGTTTCGCCTAGAGTCGTGTGTAAAAGGACACATCTGAAAACAGAAAATTAAAATATTTGCCTATAATTTAAATTCTTATTGGTTAACTCAAACTAAAAAGTGTAAATGATTGAAACTGAAAGTTCATTGTTTTTGAATGGCTTTTGTTCGTTACATCCATCAGTATCTTGTGTTATCAAATAAATAAATTAAGGTTTGTAATACATTTACAGATTTTACTTTAGTAATATACATTCAATGAAAAAATCCCACATTTTATAAAAATAACATAAATTAAATGTGATTTGTATTGTTTATTTTGAAGTTTTATGGTTTTATGTGAAGTACAATTATTTTAAGTGCTCCTGTCTATTAAAACTATGCACTTATTTAATGAAATTATTTTTTAATAGTGACCAAATTCTTTTTGTAACTGTTTATTTTTAGTTTTGGATTATTCATTATAATTTTAAATTAAAAATTATTGGAGAATCGAAACATCGTACTCTTTCAGTCTGAAACATCGTAGCGTACTGCTTTAGGATTGATTAATTTAACTAGACTTTATTTCTTAACTTTTCTCTTAATTATGCATCAGCGGTAAAGCACGTCGTCGCAACGCGTGAGATCGGGAATATGACGTGGTGTAATAGTAGTAATAAAAACATTTAATAATGATTTTTAAAAATGTTTGAAGATAAAAATGTGTAGTAATAAGATAGATATCACTGTAAAGCTTATTTTATTAAAATAGTATAAAAAATTTATACATTAGAATGTTCCAAATTATAGAGGAAACATATTAAAATATTAATTAATTCTTTATTAAAAATCTAATTAAATTTTGAAAATCACTTTCGTAGTAAATATCTAATTCTCAAGAAGTAATGACATTCTAAATTTGTTAGTTCTAGATCCATCGGTCTGTCCTGTAGACCGTTTTGAATGATTTTATACATGTGTGCCGCCATTTGCAGATAATGTTTATAGGTTGGATACTATCAAGCTAAATTAAATCTTTAAAATTTATTGAACTTTGATGTGAAACTTCCAGAGCGACCTTCAGCAAGTGATTTAGAACAAAAAGTTTTCCCAAAAGAACCAAGAAAAATTTACTTCGCACGTTTGTTTTCTTTCTGGGATAAAAATACTTTTACTAATATGCATAATTTGTTTTCATGCACACATTTAAGATGAACCAAAGATATTTAATTTAATTTCTTTTTTTTTTCTTGCCTTCACTTATTTTAGAATAGCTATTTTTGAGTTTGTAATATTGTTTGTCTACACATGTCAGAATCCACTTATCCTTTTATTTTATTTTTTTGCCACAGAACTTGCAACCTTAAATATTGATTTTTTAAAAAATTAATAATTGGAAGGCTTGGTTTGGGAAATAACTCGGTATGAGATTTAGTATAATAGAAGTATTCCTTTAGGATGTTTATTCATTAAAATATTAAAGTGCAATATTTTGCCACTAGCTAGAAAATAGTCTTCAAGCTTTTGGCATTGCATATATACTAGTAACTTGTCGCCTACATTCTACAGCTCAATGGTGTGATCATCAAGATACCGCTTCGTCAGTGGGAGGCCAGGACTCGATCCTAGATGCCTTTCTTTTTATTTTTTTCAAAATCATTCAAATTAAATCAACAAATTTCAAATATTAGGTGCTTGCATGTATTTTAATCAGCGACATCTATTGGTAAACATGCGAAATATCTATATAAACGACAATGGTTTTGGGTTTTACCAATTTACTATTACTTTATTATTATCATTTTGAAAGTTTTCCATTCACTTATTTAGTGTATAAAGACCCCAATCGTGGGACGCTCCAAATTGCATTTTTGACATTCATTGCTTTTATTGTTTGATTTGAAGAAATCTGCTGCCGAAACCCATCCGACACTTTTAGAAACTTATGGTGATGCTGCTCTGTAATATCCCAATTGTTGGTTTTGGTTTCAACAGTTTAAGAGTGGTGATCTCGATGTCAATGACAAAGAACGGCTTGGAGGACCAAAAAATTCAAAAATAATCAATTGCAAAACTTAATGGACAAAAATGGGAAAAGGATGTATGAAATGATTGAAAATATTTTGATTGATATATATTGTACCAATTTTTCTCAATAAATGCCTTTTTAAAGTGAAAAAATGATCAAAATACATGCAAGCACCTAATATTTTTAATTAATATGTTTTTCATTTTTTTGTGTGTGTGCAAAAATAAATGTTCCTTTTCCTAATTCTTGAATTATAAATTAATTTTTCAAATGATTAGCAGGAAATTATAAATATGGATGCACATCTTAAAATGTTTTTTAAAAATAAATTAATAATTTGCATATAACTTTAATACGTTACTCCTTTTTTATGGAATAATTATAACAAATGGTGATAAAAACTCATAATTACTCACATCATAAAAAAATCATATTCATTATTACTAGAAATGTATTTTCTGTTCATTAATTTTCAATTGCATGATAGAACCAGAATGGTTTTTACGATAAGTAGATCATAAAAACATTGGAAACAAAATACAATTTGGCATCTTTCACAATTGATAAATGAGATTTTTCATAAAAGCAACGTTTCTTTAAAAGATTTATTTAAAATAAACTTCAATTATGTTCAAAAATATTTATCTTTCATCAGAAAATTGGATAGCCTATCAAGCATACCGTATCGTCTTATTAAGAATTTTGAACCATTCAGTAATTTAGCACCTGCATTTCTTTTGATTAATAATATTAGGGTTGTTTGCTTACATATTCAATAAACTGTCAGCTGTTCTCTTTAATTTGCGATATGAATACGGTTTGAAAGTATTAGACGAAATAATTTGTTATTATTAAAATCCGAAAATTTTAAACTTTTTTATTATTTTTAGACGATATCAGTAATTTAAATTATTTTTAACCATTAAAGTTCCATCCATAATTATTTTTCTTTAAAAATTAAATTCTAATTCAAGTATTAGAGGAATAAATATTTATTTTTGTATAAAAAAAAGAAAAACATCTTAATTAAAATCATTTGTAAATTGTTAATTTAATTTGAATAATTTTAAAAATTGAAATAAAATAATACGTATCCAGAACCGAAACCTGACCTCCCGCTGATGAAGCGATACCTTAATGAACATGTCGTTGAGCTTGTTCGTTGTATGCGAGAGACAAGTTATTTTAGTTAATACTAGGATATAAACTATGCCAAAACTTTGGAGGCTATTTTCTCAGAATTGCCTGTCTTTTGCGCTTTAATATCTTAATGAATGTATATCCTAAAGATGTAAAGCCACATCCCGAACAATGCAATCAGTGCCCTCTTCTTGTAAAACAAGTTAATTTGACAGTACCGAAAAGGCTAAACCGAAGCATTTCATCTATAAATTACATATTCAAGTTTCAGCGCGTCTTAGGGTTACTCGCTGTCAGACTACCC
Organism: Argiope aurantia; assembly: GCA_026543865.1. Lineage (NCBI taxonomy): Eukaryota > Metazoa > Arthropoda > Arachnida > Araneae > Araneidae > Argiope > Argiope aurantia. The sequence goes on along the minus strand of JAPMOR010038824.1, from coordinate 262,757 downwards.
CAACTATAAGAAGCATGTTTTTTTCCTTTCCTCTTTTTGAAAATTTTGACCATAAAAAATTACTTTAATTGATTACTACAATCATTTTTTTACTTGTTATTAGAAACTTGAAATTTTTCAATAATTGAAAGCAAAATACGATTTAAAATAAAAAAAAAACATTTACCACTAATTATTATAAAAATTAAATCATGAAAACTCCACAGTTGCATTAAATTTTGAACTGCAATATAAATAATTTTCAATTATGCATACATTAACAACTTGAGTGCCGTGTGTGTGTGTGTGTGGGGTCACCGGTGGGCCCATATAAATAACATTGAAAGAAATTCAGCGCTGCAGTCAACCAGTTAAATATTTTTCTTTTTCTTCTAATACACAATTGTAAGACATTATTTGAAGCTTATATAGAATGTGTGTTGAATATTTAAAATTTATTTTATGCAGAACCATTGCAAGCATCATATCCTATTTTTATTAAGCATTATTGTCAATTTTACAGACACTTTTTCGCCCCAATTAATTAGTTAAATCACAAGTTTACTGCGTTTAGTATACGTTAAATCAAATAAAATAAGTCAAAATTAAAAGAATTATATAATACAAAATCAAGATATTTACACTGAATTATTTACATTTAAAATTTTTAATTATCTAATTTTTCTTTTTTCCATGAAACAATTCTTGTCTATAAATTATTCCCCAATTAAAGTGCATATATCAAAATTGAAACTTTAACATAGT